>JARFXV010001103.1:315000-668389 GCA_031761425.1 Cosmopolites sordidus | reverse complement strand
TAGCTGATGACCGTGGTTCGGAACCCACGTTAAGCTGTAGGTCCAGTCGCTAAATAGCCTTCTTAGTTGCTGATGCGCCTCTAACCCCAAACTTTACTTTTATATTTACTTCCTATCTTTGTTTTATATATAAAATTTAATATAATTTATTTTTTTTTCGTTTTCGAAATTCCTTTTGAAAACGGGGGGAGAAGACCCTCCGAAACGTTAACGTTAAAAGTTTGTATTTATTTTAGAACATTTTTATATTTTTAAAATTTTGTTCGTTAGGCAAATGTATTACAGAAAAGAATCACCGAGAAATTTGTCTCCGTTTGGTTTTTTGTTTTTACCCAGCGATTATTTGCATAAGAACAGATATTTTGGATATTTTTTGAGTTTTAGATCGTAGCGAAAAACCCAAAAAAAGAAAAAATCTGTGAACACGCCATAATCATTCAGGCATTAATCATTTCGCTTATTAAAAAAGCACGAGCGATACTTATGAGTCAAAATAAAGATGATTTTTTTTTCCTAAAACTTAAAATAAATAGTTACAGAAATCTACAATTTTTATTAATAATAGTGAAACAAATAGTAGTTATATAAGTTCCTTAAAAAAAAATTAAAATATATATGTGCCTACATATACATATGCAATTACATTTTTATGGTTTTTATTAATTCTTGACAAAAATACACACATATTATAATGGAAGTAAGAAGCTGTTGTTAAGCTTCAGAATCGCATCGGTATACCTATTGATCCATTCGTTACAGAACGGACGTAAAATTTGGTGGCAAAAAATTCAGTTTAATGTTTTTACAATTGTTTGTTTCGAAATTACGCGGAATTGCAATATTTTATTTTTGTTTTTCAGCATCGTGAACACTGTTGTCTTTTTCAAAGCCCTGGATTTGCACATGTCTACTTGTTTAGCACCACTTTCTATCTCCTGGATTATTGAAATTTTTTCCTCCATTGTTAAAGCCTTCCGAACCATTTTAATGGAACTAACTTCGGTTGATTCATCCACGCTTAAAACACAATTCGTTTATAAATCCGCATAGACACGATCACAAACAGCACAACTTTACTATACACCACCAACAAGAAAACCAAAGTTGCTAAATGAAATTATAGGGACTAGGCCATTTAATATAAATGCACAATATGCATACTTATGTGTAAATAATGTTGGACATAATAGCAAAAAACTGCGGTAGCGTGTGTCAGTACGACATACCGGCGTTTGTCAGCCAAAGGCGGCTGCCTGTCTTTTGCTTTGATTTCTTGCCGTTCTACCGCACAACACATGTTACCCAAATAAAAATAAAATTAATTAAAAATAAAAAGTACCTTATATTTTAATACGCCGACCATGAAATTTGGTACATTCTATCAGAAGTACTTAATAACGGCACCGAACGTAATAATCGTCTACGTTATAAGTGAGATTTAATATATATATATATATATATATATATATATATATATATATATATATATATATATATATATATATATATATATATATATATATATATATATATATATATATATATATATACATATTTTTTTTCTAGGTTAACGATTAGACTTTAGAAATTCTACGTTAAAGTTAAAACTATCAATTTTATCGAAAAATGTTATTATAAAATGACCTTTTTTGTAGATCATTTCAATTCCTATAAATTTTTCGAAACTCTGTAAGGATCGTGAATTATTTAAATTGAAATGTGAATTTTTCTAAATAATCGGATTTTTATTGTTTATAATTGATTATAAAATTAAAATTATTCAATTTTTCAACTGAAAATTACTTATTATATTTGACTAACTTTTAGAAAAGCTTGCGCTTATTCAAATTGAAAAATACAGATTTACTATACTTATTTTTCAACTAGAATATTTTTTTCATTCAACTGTTAATGAATTTTGATTTGATAATTCAGTCGAAATCAGCTGTTTTTACAAATCGAGATGTTTTCAAAATATAGTAAATATATATTCTCCGGGAATTAAAAAATAATCTTTCGAATTTCCGAATATATTTGCAAAAAAAATAGTATTAATTATAAATATTTCTGAAAAAAAATTCTATTAAGCCGAAAATAGGTTCCAAAATATTTTAACCTTTGTAAATAGAAGGAACTACTTTATAATAAACAAATTTAGTTTTAAAAAGTTTAGTGAGTAAAAATTATTAATTCACATTGATTACAACGAAATTATTAGCCAAAAAAAATTATTAAAACATTTTTTTGGTTTTTTTTGTTTCGCTCATCTTGACCTTGAAATCATTTCGTAGAAATAAGTAAAGTAAATCAGTATTTTTTAACTTAAATAAGTAGACGTTTTTTAACAATTACTTAGATATAATAAATAAACAATTTTCAGATGAAAAATTGAATAATTTTATAATCAATTATAATATTTAGATAAATTAATATTTATAAAAATTCACATTTGAATTTAAATTACTCACGATCTTTACGGAGTTTCGAAAAATGTATTAATTCTCTTAATATTAATATTAAAAGTTCTAACTTTTACAGTATTTTGTTTTCGTCATTTCTAACAATATTTTCGATACCTTTAAGAAAAAAAATAGTCAATTTTTTTGATTAAATCATTGTCAATTTTTGGCGAATAAAACAAGTGTGTGTGCTTCACTATCTTCTATATTCGTGTGATTTATCTCGGTGTGACCATTTCCTGTTCCCGAAACTCAACCTGGCCAGGATAGAAACGTTTTATGACAGTATTACACAAGTCCCCAGAAGCCGTGACGAGATAGTTGAGGCGATTCTGAAACACGACATAAAAAAATATATACTGCCATTGATTGAACGTGTCCTGCGGTGTATTGATTGATGCGGAAGGGATGTATTTTGAATAAAAATTTTGGCAAATTATTTTTTTTGTCTTTTTATTATTTGAAAAGTTTCATTATTTTTCCGAATCAAGTACGAAAGGTTGAACCGTCCAAATATTCATGAGCATGAATTTACCATACCAAACAAATCAAAAATTCTTAATCAAATTAGTGCTAACTTTCATAATGGACGTGGTTAGTGCCTCGAAAGACGGATATTTATGTTTATGATTTAAATTCACGATACATTTATTGTATATATTTATAACAGAAAATTATAAACCGTTGTGTTATAAATCGATATGTTAACCAAAAATTTCGAGTGTTTGTCATGAAATTGTAAAGTTTTATGTCATAGATCGATCGAAAGATTTTTGTAGGTTAAAATTGGACGAACTTCAAGTTATCAGGAAATTTTAGGGAAGTAGTATTGGTCCAAATCATTTTATTTACTCTATAAACATTATTGTCGAGACCAATTTTTTTTTAAACATTGTTAAGGTATGGGAATATACAGATCCTTAAACAATTATATTACACATTTATAACATATATTTTATATAATTATACAAAGCATACAAAAACAGCTGTCTAAACATAGTTTTTAAATACTGAGTACTTAATATATAAATACAATAATACATAAATAAATACAATAAAACATAAATAAAAATATTTTTTCCTATATCTAAATAATTAGATATACTAATAAATTCATTAATCAACCACATTAACTACATAGCTACTTAACTTCTTCATCTCATCAGATTCAGACGAGGAACTCTCATTTGCATTGATTATTATAGGCTCAACTTCAATATTGACTATGTGTTGTTCTCGGCTAAACCAGTCTTCAATTAATTTTTCTGTAGGCCCTACAAACTTTTCCCACACTTCTTCATTACACTGTTCCAAAGCTTCTTTCCATATATTTTAACACTATTGTTTTGCGAATAATTTATTTTGTTGCCTTTTTATAAATGATCTATTGTCATCCCTTTTTTACTTAAAGCCTAGCTCGAGTAGAGAGTATTGAGTAATGTGTGACGCATACTGACAATTTCCTTTCTTCTTAACTCCATATTAAGGTTTTTCATAGTTACATGCTTTCCCACAAATTAAAAAAAAAATGTTATGAGACAGAGCTATACTTGCATTTTTAGTTTATGAAATTGTTTTTCGAAAATTAAGCTATATCATATACTAGTTTTAGTCAACACACTTGTATATATAAGTAGACCTCAAGCTAATTTATTTTTGGTAAAAATTGGTAAATTCTGGTGCTATAGGTATTTGAATAATTATTGCTTATACCTAAATCTTTTATTATTTACCAGGAATAGCAGGATATGCCAAATATTTGTGCTAGATATAAATAAGATAGCTCAAGATTTTACAGTTTTCTAATAAATTGTAAAGCTAAAATGTTTGCGAATGTAAAAAATTAAAAGGCATATGTGGTACAACTGGCAAACAATATGTATTCATCATACCTAAATGACTTACTTTCTTTGTACATATTGTCCAAGGTATTTTGAACTTCCATTTTATTTCCTTCAGGTAAGACTGTTGTTTTGGTGTTCGCGCGAGGTCTGCTTGTTCCAGGAGAAGAAATATGTTCTTTTCTTTTCTTAATAGAATACACTATTTTTCTTGATATTTTTATGCTTCTGCAATTCTCTAAAAAATATATTACAGTGTGATAATGCAAAATAAGTAAAACGTGATCAAATTAACTATTCTTTACCTCTTGAATGGATGAAAGATTCTCTAACGGTTCCCCATTCCTTTTTTTCATTTCAAAATACTTATAAACATTGACCACAAATTGTTGGGCTTGAGATTTCAATGTTTTTCCCGACATTATCTGAAATCACACAAAATGTTAAAACAAATATAGATACCTTAAAAGTTCGCACTTCTACATTTTCGTTATTATTTTGAAACAGTTGTTTCTCTATCAGTATGTTTTTAGAATTAACCAATATAAATTCTGTGTTTATTAAATATTTGTAATAAAATGTTTTTGTTTAGGTTAGAATTATTGAAGGAATTAAAACTTTATGAATATTTACAAATACTTACCGATAACAAAATAATCAACAACAGTAGTTATTATAAGAACTTATTTTACAATAAAACTAGACGTTACAGCAGAAAATTTCACTAAAACACCATAACAAAACAAGTCAAATGACAACCAAAACAGTACCGGTGAACTCAATTGAGGAACTTTTGACAACTAGTAAGAACAAACACTTTTTAATTATTTTACTTTCTCTTTCTACCCCTCTGTACATTATCGAACGTACTGCTCTTACCCGAAGACATACGTATTGATTTTTTATCACCTTTTCTCTCGTTCGGTAAAGCAAAAAGAACATATTGAGACAATGTCTGTGATATAGGAAATTCATGACGTCATTTGATGACACATGGGTAATCTTTTGGCGGTTCAATTGTATATATATATATATATATATATATATTATATATATATATATATATATATATATATATATATATATATATATATATATATATAAGAACATTTTTTTGTTGATTGCTTGACCGGGAAGGAGCTCCACCTATCCCTTCAACTGGAAGACATATGTTTCAGGGCGCCGACATATATTATACCATCAAGAATAGGGAGACCCTATCTACAGCCAACAACCCATGTTGTCGCCGACTTCCCGTCGGATGGCGTATATATGTATATGATTCCAACGGTTGGGTGTGTGATGACACTCAGCTACTGCTGTCTCATTGGACGCAGTTCAAGAAAATCTAACACTACAAACAACTAGAAATTGTCACTTTTTAAAACAGGTATATCCGTATACAAATTTACGCGTAAAGAAGCTTCTTCGTACATCATTTTTTGCGAAGTTTCATTAGCATAATCAAGATATTTATTAGATTGCATCATCAAAAGATTTTATCATATCACGAAAAATATACTTGAAACAAATATTCATGTGTTAACAGCTAGAAGAATGACTATGAGATATATTTTTAAGCGATTTTAAAAAGCCACTTGTGATTGTGATACGAGTTAATTAAAATAATAAAGGAAAACTTTGTACGATATTCTCTATCCGGGTATAGACTTAAAAAAAGCACATGTTTATTTTTCCCATAAATTAGTTTTAATTGATATATTTTGTGACAAAAACTATTTCATTATACTTAATTATAACTGATATGGCATTATAGACTTGATAAATGGTGATGGATCTTTTTTTTATCAAAAGTTAACGTCTGGATTTCAGCTACGTACATTCATATTTCATTTAATATGTTTACAAATATATAAAACCGTAGAAGTCATTTAATTTTTTTAAATAATCATATACAATCATATACAAAAAATAGAGCAACGTAACAATTATATATATATATATATATATATATATATATATATATATATATATATATATATATATATATATATATATATATATATATATATATATATATATGCTGAATAATTTTTCCTCTTATATACTCGTTCGTGTGTTTCTTTTTCTGAAAAGTTTCTTTTTAAGTTCTGAAGGTGTACTTGAGCTTATGTAACGTTTCGACGAAATTATATTCGTCATTTTCAAGTATTCAAGTCCCCCGAAAGAGGGAATACGAGTTCCCTCGATGAGTTAAGCAATACACATCCGATTTAACTATTCAAAACTGGACTATCCAAAACTACGGTTTTCACTTACGAGATTCGCTTCATCATATAATTTTTTTATCAAAAGTTAACGTTTGGATTTCAACCACCTACATTCATATTTCATTTAGTATGTTTACAAATATATAAAACTGTAGAAGTCATTTAATATTTTTAAATAGGTTTTTATCATATACAAAAATAGAGCAACGTAACAATTATATATATATATATATATATATATATATATATATATATATATATATATATATATATATATATATATATATATATATGTATGTAAATATATATATATATATATATATATATATATATATATATATATATATATATATATATATATATATATATATATAGATATATATGTACATATATATATGTACACAAAGAAAATTCACCCGTGCTCCACTACGTTGGTGTTTCATTCCATGCTGTCATTCCTTCATCCACCATCTAAAGCGCGAGCAAGTGCCTCCCAAGACCGGTTTCTGGCTTTAAGCCGTCAACAGCTGGACTCGAGCTGAACGCCTGGAGAGCGGATGAAGGAACAACTAAACCATGACTATATAAATATATTTCTCCACGAGCCCCACTTCACAATTTTTTGAACAAACGATATATGATATTAGTTGATTTGTAGAACAACCCCCCCCCCCCCCCCCCCTCCTCTATTAGCTAAAAATGCTGTAATAGTCAGAGAAATAGAGCCGGTACAATAAAAGACACTGTTTGTCAAATAAAGTTGCAATAGCATACATAATTAGTACAATAACTGTATAATATAAATAGATAACAAAAAATTGAAAATATATTATCAAACTTAGTTTGAAAAAAATACTATCAACATAATATTTAACAAAAATATAGAGAAAATAACATGAAAATGTGGGTATAAAAATAGAACCAACCAAGAAACAAGCACAATACATACTATTTAACAGTTAACAAAAGTACTAAATAGCACATAAACATTTTATAATATTTAATACTCAATTTTATGACCTTTGTGTTTCATTACTTCGGCGCATCTTTTGGGTCTTTGACACATTTCACACAAGTCTTTGACACATTTCTAATGGTATAGTTTCCTGTTCTTGTTTAATCACCATTTTTATTCATGGCATTCTTGAGGTAAGTCCACACAACTAAGTTTGATATTATGTTTTCCCTTTTTTTTTATATATTTATATTATATAGTTATTGTACTAATTTCGTATGCTATTACAACTTTATTTTTTGTTTCTTTAGCCGCAACTGTAACGTATATAAACACCTTATTAAATCCCATAATTATAAACAACTTCTAAAATATAGGATTTTTTTATATACTTTTATTAATGTTATTTTATCTCTGAGTAATTCTACTAATATTATGCTTCTTTTTCGTTTTCTTCCTTTCACGCAGCTTTTAATTTTGTTGTCTTTTAATTTAATTTAACTCACAATATTTCCGGTTGTTGCCACAGTTGCTTCAGTTATTATTCTTTGGTAATTGTTCATTATTCTTTGGTAATTATTCATTATTCTTTGGTTGGGTATTTTAAGTCCCAAGTGGATCTATTAACTTATTAACTTAATTAACTTTTATTTTTAATTTATTTTTTGGTAGGTCTTTAAACACATTTACCCCATAGTTCATAGGCTGTTAACAATTTTAAATTGGATTCCAAGACTGCTTTCTGGCGATCACAAAACAAAGAGATTGGGTTGTACTTTATCGTTTTTGACTCGATACAATCAGGAAGGAGATGAATTGTTAAACCTCATCGTTACAGGAGATGAGACTTGAGTATCTTATATGACTCCGGAGTTCAAGCAACAGTCAATGAAATGGCGATACACATCGTCGTCAACAAATGTGAAAGCCAAACAGACAAATCTTTTTGATGGGAAGAACTGGATCATCCATCCTACAGTCCAGACCTTACAAAAGGCCTATCGAATACTTTTGTACGTTGTTAGACTACTCTCTATGTCCATCAAAACGTGCTTTAAGACACTACGAAAGTAGAAAATTATTTTGACATGTTTCCAAAAATCCAGAAACATATTATTAGACAGTCATAAAATGCTTGACTTTTTTTTAACTCTACTCTCGACGAAATCTAATACAGTTAGTTGGCAAAAGCAAAAAAAAAATCATTCTTAAATACTATAAATAACATTAAAAATAACTACAATTGCGAAAAATCTAGATATTGTTTACGCAGATTGAAACAATGTGGTTTTAAAAGAAAGTAAAAGTTGAGATTATGTAAATCTAGACATATATATGTATTAATATATTGCTTCTTTCCTAATAAGCAAACGTATATGTAACTACACCGTCCACTAGTGTTATGTGTATTTAGGAATAATGAATATTTAAATAGAAATTTTTTTATTTTGATAAATGGGTATTTTGCAACAATAATATTTGAAATAATTTGAAGTGTTGGTTGTAGAAATACCCGTAACTGTGATGGCCAAACTTTAGTTTCGGGTCTCTCATTTTTTGTGTGTATCGCTCGTCCTAGGATCATACAGGAACCGTTGCAAGTTTTGTAGCGATTTGTCAGTTGAAAGAAAAACTTTTTTATAACAGGGGTCAAAAACCTAAGGGTTTCCGCGAAAAAAAAAAACGAAATATATCACCAATCGGAAAGCTGTATAAGAATGATCGTTTTAAGAAAATATGTGTAAACGCATATTTGGTAAAATATAATTAGTTATCATTTAAAGAATAATCTACAAATAAACTAATGAACATTGATAAAACATTTTTTTATGTTAATAATTAAAATCGCGTTATATATCAACCAAAAGGGAAATGGCAACGTCGCATCGACTAATTGAGGTGAACCCCACGACAAATTGCGTTAGCGACAGATAATAGCAAGATAGTGCTAACAAATTGGAAATATACCAGAACTTTTTCAACGTTTCGGGAAAATGGGAAAATGCTAGATTTGCATAGACTCAAATGTGGTTTGTATGCGATTGATATATTATGTCTTCGACGTAGTCGTCCAATGCAGCCTTTGGCACCTTTGATATAAGGCAGAACTGTTGCGGATCTATTTTCTTATTAATTTGGTTTCTGTTGGTGATTTTGATGGTTAATAGCCTTTTTTACATTCTAGGCTGAGAAGTCGTTCTGTTCTAGAGCGTCGGTGATCGTTTTAAACTCTTTTGCTCGGTTGGGTCGTCGGTTAGTCGGTGAAACCGAGAAATTAAAGTGTTAACAAGCCCCTGTAGTTGTGCTGGATGGTGATGGGAACTTGTATTCTGGTACATGTTCGTGTGGGTTGGCTTCCGGTAAACTGCGCGTCAACATCCATCATGAGAATGGAAGGGGAGTTTTTTGCCATCCATCATCTAGGAAGGGGAGTTTTTTGTCTTCTTCGGTTTCTAAAGTGAACTGTATTTTTTGCTGAATGAACTTTAAATGGCTATGGAATTTGATGAGTTTGTTTTTGCCAAAGGATCAGATGACGAAAATGTCGTCGACATATCGGACCCATAGTTTTGGTTTGAGGTCGGTCAGCGCTCCTCAATTCAAAATATATCATGAACAGGTTGGCCGCTACTGGTGATAGAGATGAACCCATTGTTGCTCCATCTGTTTGTCGGTATACGTCTTGGTCAAACATGAACTAAGCGTTGTTCAGTGTCTAGACAAATCAGTCACGTGGTTAAGAAGGTCTTCATTCTCCACTATTAATTGCAGTCCGCTTCGACTGAAGAATCCAACTGAGTGAAGAGTCCAGTTGGACTGAAGAGTCCAACTGACGAAGAGTCCAGTTGGACTCTTCAGTCGAAGCGGACAACACTTGAAAATGCCAAATGAGATTTTGGCGAAACGTCGTGACTCTTCACGGAATCAACGGATCGACACCCGGAATGATTTAGAAACATTATCTACCAACCGTGAAAATCTTAGATGTAATATATAATAATCTTAGATGTAACATATATATATATATATATATATATATATATATATATATATATATATATATATATATATATATATATATATATATATATATATATATATATATATATATATGTAACTTAAGTTATATTTTAAAAAATATGTCCAACAAAAAACAGACAATATTCTTAAACCACTCTTCTTCCTCTTTTTATTCTTTTTGTGATGCTACAGAAACACAGTGAGAAGGCCCACTAGATGCCTTGATCTAAGATCCTTATGTTCTTCAACCTTCGTCTCTATCCGAATCGATCTCCAGCCGTCCCTTGCTAATTAATAATTATTGATGTGCAGTGGTTCTTCAGTATCTCTTCTTACATTGTCCTGCTACCGTGTCTTTGGTCTATCTCTCTTCCTGTTATCCCCTATTCGTCCCTCCATCATTCTCCTTGGTATTCGGCTTTCTACCATTCTCGCCACATATAGCCTGCAACAGCCCGATCTTTGTATAATTGCTTGAGTTTGAAGTAATACACTTAGATCACCTCTCTATCACAGATTTGTCCGGGCTCATACTGAACTGTACTCTGATATTATCCAATAGTGAATCTCTGAAAATCCAAATATTAACCTAGAATTATTGTAGAGCTCAGGTATTTCACCTCTTTTTGTTTTTTGTTGTTAAACATCTCGATGTATATTTAGACACATATCATCGTTTCAGACTTTGTTTGTCCGTATCTGTTTGTTTAAAGTGATATTTTTACGCCACTTATCTTTACTAGAAATGCTTACTCATAAACACTTATTACATGATTATATATTTTCTCTACATAATTTTATCCTGAGTTAACTTCAATCTATAAAAACCTAAAGTCACCTTATTGTTGATCATTATCTGTAACGAAGGACACAAAAGATTTCGTTGCTCCTATAGGTATGTTTATGTTTAGACTTAGAGGACCTGATAATTTCTTGATAAACATCTGAAAATACACCTGCATCACAAATGCACCTGAGCTTTTTTTATTTTTGTAATGAGTGGTATTAACTTTTGATGCAATTTGAACTGGCTCATTACGTTTGCTCTGTGCTGTGGTGTGTATCAAAAAGGGCACATATTTTTTTAAATGGGTTGTAATTGGAGGGTGACAGGGAGAATTCGGGGACCATCGCCGTCGCCTGGGAGTAGTTCGGTGGGTTCAATTTTAGTAGCGATAGTGCAAGATCGCCTTCTTGCACTCGAACACTTTTTTCCTTAACATTTCAACGTTGTGTCTGATAAAACGCTTCCTGATCGAAACACAAATGTTTCGAATCGTTTCGCACAACTGGATTAGTTATAAAAAGGAAATTAACTGGCCGTCCCTGTAGGGCGCGAAGTACAGATAATATTTCGAGTGGTGAACAGTGAACTGAACGTCGTGCTCCATGATTGGTTTATCGAGAATTAAGTTGAGCATCTAATATATAAAATCCACTAGAGCCATCTATTTGTCTAAATTACAATTAGTTTCCGGACACCCCATATACCAGGATTCTCGCATTACTGTACAGATACTGTCAGATTTACTTTCACCTTTACCTATCAGTATATTTAGCACAATTTAGACTTATCTTACCAGTTGGAATGATGATAATTGCATTCTATCTATACATTTTTAAGTACTTTATTAAATGTTGGACAAACAATAAAGAGAACAATAAACAATTCGATTATTATACATTTTTTTGTGTGATCGATTAACTAGAAAATTATAAATTTTATCGTCTACTTGTGCCTTTTAGATAATATGTCTTTATGAAAATACACATTGTTATTACACATAAAAAAAATTTTTTTTAATCAATTTTGATTTTATCGTCGTTTTTAAAAAGTTTTGTTTTTATCGTAATAGAATCAAGAAGTAGGTAAGTGCTATTGACGTGTTTTGGCACACTCACATTTTACGTACGTACATTAAGTGTCTAAAAGAAGCTTGCGATTTTCAAATCTAAAAATAGAAACAAGGACAGGCATATTCAGGATTGGTTTGTTCCCGAAAGATGATGATTTTTGCAAATAGTTGAGTCTTCGTCCAAGAAAATGTAAATTTTGACATATCATTTCTTTACATGTTTTATCACTTATGTAATATTTTGTGCTAAACAATTTTTTCCGCACTCACACACATATTTGACCCCTCTCTAAATTAATATGCAGGACTTTATCCACCTCAAATGATTGATCTATCAATATTTGATATATTAAAGTTCAGGTACCACGTTATTTTTTTCTAAAGAAAAATATTTCAAATTATTCTACATTCTTAAATGAAGTGTATCAAATTCTACCTTATAGTCTTCTTTCTGTACAACCTATCAGTGAACAGCTCAAACAGCTCCTTGTTTTTGATGTGTACTAGTTCTTCAGTATTTATCTTACATTGTTCTGGCCACCGCGTCTTTTTGTTACTGACTATTTGTCCATCCATGATTCTTCTTGGCATTCGGTTTTCTGGCATTCTTAATATCAAACTACCATGAAGATATTCAAAAAATGCTTGATGAACTCCACCACGTGTCAGCCAACCAATGTCTTAGAATCAATCAAAGGAAAACAAAAGGCATGAACAATTGAACAATGCACTCATCTGGAACCGGATATATATATATATATATATATATATATATATATATATATATATATATATATATATATATATATATATATATATATATACAGGGTGTCGCGAAACTCAACATCAAGAGGGTGCCGGGCGAAAAGCCAGGTCTAGCAAAAAATAAGAAAAAAAAATCCATGTCACCTTATTAAGTGACAATAGGCATTTTTTTGAAAATCTTGAAATTTGACACACTAGGCTTCATCTTAGGTACTGTGATCACAGATGTTCCAATGTTTTAGTGTTATATATTATAACGTGATCCTAAATATCCACAAATATCCAATTCCTATAAATACCTACAAAGATGGAGACCTACATTCGAGATACCTGGATGAATAAATAGGATAATGATGATGGCGTTCTCGCCATGTCATCTGAGTCGCTCCCATAGTCTACAATATTCAGATTTTTGTATAATTGTTTGAGTTCGAAGTTATACCTGATCCGTCAATTTCATTCAATTCTATTACCTCACCAGATTAATTTACGTATGATAAAGTCACCCTCGTATGATAAAATCACCCTAAAGGGGGTCATAATAAATATTTCATTATAAAGAATGAAATCCATCCAAAAAAGCACCCAGTTTCGTGTTAATTGCAGTGAGAGTATTACGAGAAGCCCGCAAAAGCTATTAGAGTAATTAGATATTTGTTATTATTAATTTAATTTAAAATAAGATACTTTCCAAGTCTTTGGAAGATTGCACAACTAATGTTGATACCCAAACCGGGAACATCACTACTTCAAGTCAAGTTACTTTATACAGAAAAATGAAAGTTTAAATGTATTTGGAAAGTCTTGTCAGAAAAATGAAAGTTATTTTTGTTGAACAAAAACTAATCTCAGATCGTCAATTCTGATTTAGAAGCTATCATGGAATGATGAAAACAGTTCACAGGATAGCCAAACAAGTCAAGCATGATCTGGACAAAAATATATACTGCTACAAAATTAACAAAGTAGTTCTCACAACAGATATAGGATGTTTTAAAATCTTACTTAACCAACAGATAATGTTTCGTTCAGTCACAATCAGTTTTTTTGAATTGTATCCTGATTTGTCTGGGATGTTACAGGGTACAGTTGGTTTAATAAGGCAAAATAATATTTTCACCATTGTACGACGGCTGCTATTTATGTATCAGGATTTGGCAATGGAGTTACTAGGAGCTATTTGACATATAAATCGTATTGTTGACTGTATATGCCCTTAGAACGTTTTGTCACACGAACGCTATTTGTGTTGTTTAGTGACTTAAAAAAATTATCTAGGCCAAAAAAATTGGATTAACTCGTGTTGAATTTTTGGGCGAATATTTCCTACGACTTTCAATGTGGATTATCTCAACAACAGTGCATCGATCAACTCACTTTGACTTTTGGCGATGAAGCACTATCTTAAACCATTGTATATTACTGGTTTACTGTAGGTCGTCTAAAATCGGAAAGACATAGAGACAAATTGCCGAACAATTGATGAAAAATCTCTAAATGCAGGTCCTAAAAATTTTTGCTCAAGAGGACGTTCAAAAAAAATTGTCTGCAAAGATTGGCTGCAATAAACTGTTAACAACCCCTGCCGTAACGAAACCCGACAAAGTTGCAAGAAACGGAAACAGGGTCGGACCTAATAAAATATCAGGTAAAAAGATAAAATAAATTTTATACCTGGTTTAGTAGTTTCGAAATATTTTAGTTTAGTTCGAATTCTTTTCTTAAACAGTGCAGTTCTATAATTTCGATCGTATTTTTTGTTATTCCAAACGTGCTAAAAATGTGGCGTTCTTGGCAAGATATGATCATTGGACCTCCAGTAGTGCTAATTTTAAAAGAAAATATTTATCGCCCGATGCTAAGCAAATTGTTAAAAATGTGTATGTTTCTTTACTGAATAGGGGGTTTAATGTATATGCCACCGTAGCAGAAACGTCTTCATTAACGAAAACCCCGTTGTTTACAGTTAAAGATATTGTGACGAAGCCAATTAAAGCTAAAAAATTCGCAGTGATTCTGGTAAAACCAAATGTGTTGACGAAAGTGATAAAGACTTAATTCGAAGCAAAATTTATGCTATGTATGAAGAGCAAACTGTGCCTGCATTGCATTCGTTGTAACAGCCACTAAAGAAAGATGAAACCAACATTCTTTGCAGCAGAACTAGCCTCCGGAGAATATTATCTCAAATATTTTAAGATTGTTTTTGAATAGCTTCCAATAGCCAGCTAGCGCAGCGATCCATCTCCCTAAAGACAAATGTCTTATGAAACAACGACAATCTGTTGCAAATCAAATTCAAAGGTTAGTCACCGACAATTTCAGTGATTTTTACTCATCTCATTAACTCATCGCGATTTTTGTTTTTTGGCCGGCCTGACTTTGGGTCGTTATCCACAGCATCACGACCGTCCTGGAATTGCTTATACCACTTGAACACTCGCCTACGAGATAAGAAGTCATCACCTCATAATTTTTTTTCATCAATTCAAATGTGTCTGTAAAAGTTTTACCGAACTCGAAACAAAATTTATTATTAGATTAGATTTATTCCATCGTGTTTTTGGGACGAAGTGACAAAAATTGCTGTCACTTTAAGGGCTATAACTTAACAATCCGTGGATCGAGTCTAATGATGGCGGTCTCATTTCATTATCATTATCTTTTTATAAATTCGTCTTTCTTATAAACAGAGTAACTTAGTAATCAGAGATCAAGATCATTTAAAAATTAGTTAATCGAATAGCAACCATTTGGTTCTTGTGTCTATGCATTTTCATTGTACTGTAGGTCATCGGCGGAAACTAAGTTTGCCTCCTAATATTTATGCACTTTAATTTCATTAACGTTTTGAAAAGTTAATGTTAGTTTAAACATAACATCCACAAACTAGTTTTAATATATTCTCGGTGATTACGCAGTTATTAAGATGGAATGTTCGCATAATAATTAGTTCTCTGAACGTTAAAAGGCAATAAATTAACGAAAGTAACTTTAAAATTCAAAATTTTATTAGAAAAAACTAGTCTAGATTAAAATACGTTTACGTAATTCGTGCGTCAACTAAGAAATATTATTTATTTATGTTTTTTCTCCTATCGATACAATACAGGTTCATTCATAAAAATGCATATTTACTTTTTTGATAATAAGATACTTGATAATAAACTTTGGTCAACACATGGAAAATCATTTCGAATATCCTGATAGAGTATCATTGGAAACAAATAAGGAGTTTCAAGGCTAATATTCACTTATGCATATATCTGAACACGTGCATGCTAAATTTAAGTAGTCCTAAAAATTCCATTTACTTTTAATTATGAATTATTTTAAATACAATACTAATAATTTTTGTTCAAATATACAGTACTGATAAGAGATAAAAACCCTTGAGTTGTGTTCGAAAAAATAAAGGTAGCTTTCACGGTTAGTTTCGTAACTTCTATTCTTCATTAGTGAAGTTATTTTAAATGCACTAATAAGGTTTTTGGATTGTGTCAAATAGATACAACAATACATAATAAATCATTACACCCACTACAACATAAATTACCACCCACTACAACATAAATTAGCAGCTTATAATAGCATTGTTCATATACTGAGCCATATTCCTTTATCAGATGCCGATTTAAGGAGTAAACCCTATCAAACAAATTGGGCTAAACAACGGGTACTCAGAGAACAATAGATAACATTCTAAAAATAAAACTTCAAAAAGGCTGCCTCTGAAATATATCCACAGAAAAATGAATAAGACCATTCATTCAAATTAATAACATATTTTGGTAAACTCTCGGAAAAGATTGAAACATGCTTATTTAAAAACAATACAAAAGTAGCCTTTAAAACCAATAACACCTTTGGAAAATATATAAAAAATTGCAAAGCAAAAACAAATAAAAAAAATAAATCAGGAATATATCAATTATATTGTGGGCCGTGTCCAAAAACTTATATAGAACAAACAGATATATCTTTCAAGAAATAAATTAAAGAATACGAAGTTTTCTCAGTCTAAATTAATTGGGGTTTGGAAAAAAAATTGTCATAAATGGAAAGATCATATATGTTTTGTAACAAAACTATTTTTATTTATATTTTTTCCTTATAATTAAAAAGTTATATCAAATTTATAGTTATATCAATTTATAACATTATATCAGTTTTTTTATGTCTGAGTATTTATTAATATTAATATTTTTTCATTAATATTTAAGGTAACTGCATAAGTTTTATTCAGAACTTTATGTTCTGGACATACACGTCCTTTCACCGTGCAAATGCTGTTAAATTGAACATAACCTATAGCCTTGTCACCGTAACTCTCCCGTAACACAACAATTTAATTATATTTTATAGAAATATTTACATTAACATTATTATTTTCAAAAAAAAAATTGATGCTTTAGCATCTCGAGGTTCAGCTAAATTGAACCGAATGTCATTCTTGAGAAAATCTCTGACCATAAAAATATCCACACCAGGTATATTTTCAGAATTGGCGTTTGGCACACTGAATTAACTGAATTAAATTAGTAACCAACAATACTTTTTTACACTAAACTTTAATAATTTTGACAGTATACACATAAGTACAGTGCTTACGTGAAAACACTTTAACATAATGACGTCACAAACATGGCAGCCAATCGATTAATAAAACCGTTTTCGCTTTATTTGGTGCATTTCCATCTGTTTCCACCCACTGTTTGGACTGATGCTTAATTTTTGGCATGTAATATTAAATACATATTTCCTATATTTTTATAAACCATCGAAGAAGCTCATCAGAAACGCGTTAAAATAAATCTGAACACTATTGAGAAGTATTCAAAACAAAGCACGAGCAATAAATACTGATACTAATGGAAGTACGAAATCCAGCGTTTCTTTTAAATTAAATATTATTCGCCACCTTGAAATAGGTGTTGTTTTAATAATGTTCACTATAAAACGGTATAATTTGGTTGTGTTAATAAATTATAACTAAATTAATGTCAAATTAATATAGAACGGATTTTAAAAAAGTGGTCGTCACGTAACAAATCCATTGAACAAATTGATCTTGACCCTGCGTACGTCATTCGGCAATCAGAATATCGCCTGCAGAATACAAATGATTGATTTAACATTTCACCAAAGCAAGCTGAGTGTTAAATATTTAGTTTGAAGATAAGGTGGTTTGATATATTCGTAGGAGTATATTTACTCTGATCCACCATTATGATTCTCTACGGTATTAGGAAAACGGGCAGAACATTTGAAAGGCTAGAATTCCGTAAGGGGCCATTTGATCAGTATCATATTGTTTGTTTCATTAAATCCCTAAGAAATAGCTCCTGTTCTATAAATTGACAGGGCTTGATTTGATAATTATTATATTATCTACTAGGGCTTAACAAAAGTATTTTTATTTTTGAGGTACTTAGCTATTCACTGTTTAAAAAATAAATATTTTGATATTATTCATCGAAATATAGGCCGTTGTTTTCTATGACCTTAACCCATCTTTGAGCTAGTAACTCTATTCTTCTTCGGTACTACGATAATTCTTTGGAAGCGAAACATTCTACGTTTCACGTAGTCTGACGGAGTGATATTGGGGCTGTATGGTGAGTGAGTGAGGGCGAAATTAGTTTTTGGGGTGATTAAAAGTCAAACTTGGATATTTTTCGGTCAGAACAGCGTGTACTCTCTCAAGATGAGCTGAGTAGAGCTCTGCATTTATCACTCTATAATCTGGAACCAACTCAAAATGAGTGATTTATTCAAAAATTCACCAAACTTACCGCATGACCTCTTTGGCAAATCTTTCTCGCCTTGATACAGGACGAGCTGGTTGTCTGGCCATAATCCTCTGCTTTACGTCATTAGGATTGTTGAAATAAACCCATTTTATCATCGTAGGGCTGATATATCGAAAACCAGTAAAGTTTTACACATTTCAATTCCATGCGTGACTTGCTAAGGAAACACTTCATGAGCGATGCTTCTACAACTCTTTGACATCATTCCTATGCCTATCACATGCGAATTAATGGCAGTGAGGGATATTCCTAATTACCCTGCAAGTTTTCTAGTACTTGTTTTGGGATTTATAGCCACAGCTGCTCTTAAAACGTCCTCATCGAAAAACCGTGGACGACAGGATCTTTCCCTATCTTCAAAACCCATATCTCTCTCCCGGAACGTTTTAATCCAGTGCGCAGTCACTTTTTAAATCATTTTTTAAAATAATGTCTGAAATGTGTCCTATTTTCGCGACTTATTTCATTTATTTTAACATTTTTATTAAAAACTGTCGACTGAATATTCGTGAAATCAGTTTAATACTGAAGAAGAAAGCCAGATTTATCGGAGGAAAAAGTTGAAACCTAATAATACCTCTAAGAAGTGAAGTATAATCATTTATTTATATATAAAAGAAAAAATGCAAATACGTTTGTTGCGCTCTAGTAAAGTCTGAGCACCTTCACTTTATCAGTTATTTTGACTGTTGCGCAATTCCCTAAACGGAGAAATCTAAGCTGATAAAAATGTGTTGAAAATACAGAAATTGTAGATAACAATTTAGATTAATATTTGAGTGTTTGAGTGGCTATTTTGAGAGGTAGCATTGTCATGTTGAAGAGGTAGCATTGTCATGTTGAAGAGGTAGCATTGTCATTCGCTAATACTTTTCTACAAATTGTAAGAAATCGCTGGTAATAGTTGGATCAAATTAATAGTAATTGCTAGGAGTCAAATCCGGCCAATTCAGCGCATGTGGAAGTACTTCGAAGGGTAGATCATGGAGTTTGCGGCAAGATAAGTGGGCAGGTGGTGAAAAAACATTTTCTTTTTGGACGTTTAGCCTTAACGTCTGGTTTGCAATATTTTATAATAGTTAATATAGCATTGGAAACAATCTACAACTAAGTTCATCAGTGACAGTTTAAACTGAAGGTAACAACCAAAAAGTCACTAACATTCTTCGAAATTATCGATATATATATATATATATATATATATATATATATATATATATATATATATATATATATATCTGTGATAATTTAATGGATGGGCTTAATATCATTCCTAGTCCGTTGTTAAGAAAATTATACTCGATAATCAAGATTCTACACAATTTATTGACTGCAAAAGTCTCGTGCTGTTCGACCATCTTATTTGCCTAATTTGGCTTCATGCTTCTTTTGGCTATTTCCAGCAGGCTTTAACTGCAGCTTTGGATGCGATTCACAGAAATGGGTCCTTTCGGATATACCAGGTGTGGCGGTAATGAATCTTAATTTTGTTAAGGGATTGTATAAAGAGTATTTAAGAGCAAATAAAGAGTATTTACCTCACGTACTCCTTTTCTTGTTCAATCAAAAGAAAAATGCAATTGAAAGCTCTCGTACACTTGTGGAAACTTACGGTGTAAAAAAGCCCCAACGCAAGACGCTTGTGGGCATTGGTTTAAACGATTCAAAAGTGGTGATTTCGAATGACAAAAAATGCCCAGGTCAACCAAACACATTTGAAGATGCCGAATTGTACGAATTATTAAAACAAGACGATTTGCAAACTCAACAACAAATGGCAGATAGGTTAAATGTTGGTCGCCGAACTATTTGTGATCGTATGCCAGGGGAAAGTTCCAAAAGGCAGGAAAATGGGCACCACATCAGCTGAATGGCAGCTAGATGGAAAAGCGAAAAACGGTGTGCGAACTTTGTCCTGTCGGCAAGGGAAAAGCTAAAATCGAAAAATTGATCCATTTCGATGACGTATAACGCAAAAAGTCATGAGTTGACCAAAGACAACCATCAACATCGACCGCAAAACCGAAGCGCGAAAGAAGACAATTGCATTTAATGGAGTTAGAAGGGTGTCGTCTACCATGAGCTTCTGAAACTAGTTGTAATAGTTAATAACCTAACCATTCATTGATCGATAAGCGACCAGAATGGGGAGGGACAGGGGAAGTGATTTTACACCACCACAAGGCCCCATCATTCAGCGAAAGTGGTCAGAGCCCTACTTGCCTCACCCGCCGTACTCACCAGACTTGGCCCCTTCCGTTTACCACTTATTCATCGATGTCTCACACATTTTCCATTAAACACTTCAACAATTACGGATATGTCGAAAAATGGCTTGATGACTGGACCACCCCAAAAGATAGACGGTTTTTCTGAGAGAACATCCACATATTGTCACAGAGATAGATCACAAATAAAACGTGTTTTTTTTAAGAGACAATTAAAAATTATAAACCGTCACTGCATGGTATATCAACTCACCAATACTTTGAATGAAAAATATTTTGAATGAAATTACAATAACAAATTACAATTTGACGACAGTCGATTCAAGTTAGATATAGACACATGTATGGAGAAAAAACTAAGAAGATACATTACACTTAAATTTTATCCAGTGGCGTCTCGTGGGTTTTTAAAGTGGGAGAGCGCAGAAGAAAATAGTGCCGCTGAAGATTTTTTTGCTTTTCCCTTCACTCCCTCCTTTTTACTTTTCGTGCTATTGAAACCCAATACAGGAGGTGAACCAGAGTGTTTTGCTGTGAAAAATGGTTTACTGTGATAAATGCTGGAGGGATGGTGCCCCAACGCCCTCTCTCACGAGCCGCCACTGATTTTATCCAAAAACACGACACGGCTGCGATGAATTTAAAATAAAAAAACTAATTTAAAATTAGGGACATCAACATATTGAAAAACGGCTCTTTTAAAATTATTCTGGTCGTTAATGTCATCAGTATTGCCAGTAATTAATAATGGTATATCCGTTTTAGAACTAAACATATATTTCAAGTTTTCACCTTGTAGAATAATAAAGGTTATTAAAATTTGTGTTCATATAAGACATTTGAATATTTTACGTCTAATAATAATAGTCGTTTTTTATATTTGTATACTATGTAACAAAGAACTCATCACCTAATTTTTTAAACCGAATTAAACATTTTTTTACTTTATCTATCACTTTTATTTTTTAGCTTTGTGTGACTAGTTTCATCAATCAATGTTACATTCTCAAACACTACTTTAAAACTAAGGTATTACAGCTGTTTATCCAATGTACCTAATTTTACACTTTTATTGTTTTTTTTACATTATTTTAAATAGTGGGGAATTTCGGAGATCTATCTGATCATTTAATAACTGTGTAGACGGGTCTTAATTATATTTATAAATTTCAATAATTCGGCCATTCGGTCAACGATATATCTTGAAATGCATTATACATAATAATTATGTAGTACAAAACTAAAAAAAATATGCTAATGAAAATATTTTAATATATTTTATACATTTTAAGTTACGTATTTATTCATCCTTCTAGTATTTGGCTGTTGACTGTTTACTTGGCTCTGAGTAGTTATTGTTATTGAAAATTGTCTTTATATTTTAGTAAACGGATTTTTAAAGGTTACATGGCTTCCGTTATTGTGTGAACTGAATCATCTGTTATGAATGAATCTTTAATGTTTGTTCCGCAGAAAATTCGAAAAATATCGAAAAATGTCTTTTCATGCTTATCATCATTCTCGTCTGCATAAAACTTGACAGGGTCTTCCAATTTCTCATAGGTGAATATCATTATTCAGTACCGATTGTGAGTTAATATCAGGGGCATTACACAAATTCTTTCAGTATACTGTTATGGTTTCTGGTTTTAATTCATCCATTGCTCCCTTGATAGATACAGTTGCATCAGCAGTTATGATGTCCAGCACTCCATAACTTCCAGTATTCTATCACCCGAACAATAGACGAAGGAATCGTCAATTATTGTACGAAGCTTCAAGATGCTGCGTGATTTCTATTGACACCTTGATCAACTCATCACTTCAAAGAAGATCAAAGAAAACCACTGGAAATATTTGTCTTTTGTGACTAGTGACCAGAGGTGACTGTGGGAATGAAAACATTCTGGCCGTGACATTTTTCTGGCAAAAAAACAAACACGCAATATGCTCGATAAACAAGTTCAGGTTTGATCATATGACCAGGTGTGCTCAAAGTACCAACGTTGGTATCTCCTTAAATGTTTTAAAACCTGGTACTTGCCTCGTAGTTTTATGAATGTACGCCTGTTGATACGATTTTTTACCAAATGAGACCGGTTTCTATCAGAATTAAAAACTTGCTTAGTATGATAACCATTTTCTGTAATAATTTGTTTAAATTCTCCAAGAAACGAGGCAGCAGCTGCCTTATCAGCAGTTGCGTTGCAGACTTCCCCATAATTTGTATGTATCTTGGAAACAGCTGCAATAGATTTTTTCTACTTCACTGTTATTAATAATCTTTGATTTTTCACTAATTCTAATCATTTTGATTCACTTCACGCCTTCTGTTAGGTTTGTAGCCATTTTAAAATGTTTTACAATGTATTTGTTTGCATTTTAACACAATTTAATCAATCAATTTCGGGCGGTGCGAGGAGGGGAGGTATACTCCACCAAACCTAAATGTTATATTGAATTTTTCTATTTAAACTTTTTATAGCAATTTTTTTTAAATGATGATGATAATGGAAGAAGTTTCTGTTACATAGTATACGTTAAATTTAAATATCAGACAGAGGGGATTAATATTCATTTATAATTAATAAAATAAACAGCACTTGTATATTTACGAAACAAATATTCAGAACTATTTGCATCAAAACTTTGCTGAATCTTATAACAAAGCAGATTAGATCATGCTTTTTTTTTAGTGTAAGGGAAATGCCCATACCAGATCTGTAAGTATGAAACCGGAATTTGCTCATAGATGGCCCTAGCTGCCAACGCAGTTACCGTCAAACCACGTCATTGTATCTGACAAAGGTTTTTAACTCGACAATACAAGTTTCATACAACAGCATAGTTTATAATAGTGTCTTTTGTTTGTAATAGCAAATTTTGTGTTTAAAAAATTTAAAAGTGGTGATTTTGACGTGAGAAACGAAGAATGTGGAAGATCATCGAAAACGTGTGAAGACAGCGAATCTCATTGCTGGATGAGGATGAGGCTCAAACGCAATAACAACTCGCGGATCAATTAAATGTGACACGAGAAGCCGTCTCTATACGTTTGAAAGCCACGGGAAATATCTAGAAGATCTGCAAATGGGTCCCACATGAACTGAATGAAAGACAGCAGGAAAACCGAAAAACCACTTGCGAAATACTGGTCGACAGGTTTAAAAGAAAGACATTTCTCCATCGAATTGTGACTGGCGATGAAAAGTGGATACATTTTGAGAATCCTAAGCGTAAAGGATCACGAGTAACTCCAGGCGAACCATCGACATCAACTGCAAGGCCAAATGGCTATAGACGGAAGACAGTGCTCTCTGTTTGGTGGGATCAGAAGGGTGGGATCTATTATGAGCTGCTAAAGCCTGGCGAAACCGTTAATACTGAACGCTACCGACAACAAATGATCGATTTGAATCAAGCTTTGTGTGAAAAAAGAACCAGAATATCAAAAACGGCAACACACGGCAAGTGATAATGCACCATAACACTTAGCAAAACTGGCCAAGAAAACGATTGAGGCTTGCTCACCAGACTTACTGTCCGATTACTACTTATTTGCATCGATGGGGTTCTTTGGTGCAGTTAAAAAAATGTCCAACACGAAATGGCAGCTATTCCTGAGATTCCGTGCTGAGCCCTCCTAAGGAATGTTGCTGTTCTTTTAGATTAGTGCTGTGAGGATGAAGATTTACATTTGGATGACATTATTTTTAAAAAGTAATTTCCTAAAATGTGCATTTCAATAATTAATGAAGTTTTTTTGATGATTTATATGGCTATATCAGAAAGAAACTTTCTTTTGGGATACCGGTTATTTTTTCATCTCTTAGCTGGTCTTCCTGCCGTTCTGCGTCCCGCTGGTTTTCCATCTTTAACGATGTGAGTCAGTTTATGCTGAATCCATTCTCTCCACATTGTCTTGCCAATATATTCGTCTCGTTCTACCCCATCTAATAACATCCTTTAATCTGCATGTTGCCCTTATAAGCGACTTTCTTACTATTACTCTTGAAGTTTTTATCTCTGCTGTTTGTAGAATGTTTTTGGTTTTGTTTGTTTCAGCTCGAGTCTCGATATCATAGATTAGTACCGATCTTACGCAATCCTTGTAAATTCGTATTTTGCTTTCAATGCCCATATGATTATTTCTTCCGGTAACAATTCTTATGCAACCTAACAATGCTGAAGCTTGGTTGACTTGTACTTTTAGATCGTTTAAGTAACGAAAACTCATTACTTGTTTAGTTGCTCTGTCATCTTCCACCAGTTTGCATCGGCACCCATTTTGTCGACCCTTTAAAAAAGGTTATACATTTTGTTTTGTCAATGGAGATCAGCACTGTTGTCGGTTCCTGTTTGATTGCGTCTATTATAAGGTTGAATGAAAATGGGTTGAGGCTATCACCCTACCTTATTCGTTTTAGTGTTAATATATCTTTTGTAAAAATTCAAAAAATATAAATAAAAGCCCATAAGCGCAAAAACCTGATCAAATATAGAGAGAAACATATACCCTCTGTGTCAAAAATAACTGGAATCTCAACGGAAGTAAAAATAGTTAAGAAATCTTGATAAAAATGATTTCATTTACTCGAAATATTCTCCTTCGGCAGAAATATAACAATTTGCACATTCAACTTAATTCCCATCATTTTTTTAACTAACCATGTTAATTATTTATGAAAAAAGTTATACAAACTTAATTTTCAAAGTAATCTATCTCACTTTCTATACACTCTCGCTAACTTTGAAGTAACTGTCGAATACCAGATCGGAAATGTGTCGTATTGATGTGATAAATTCATTGAGGTTTTCTTCGACTTTCTCAAGAGATGTGAAGCGGCTATCAACTAGGTGATATTGCAGAGATCGGAAGAGATAAAAATCCGAAGGTCTAAGTTTGAAGAATATGTTGGATTCATTAAATCTCTCAGTCCAACTTGGTGATCGTTTCCAATGTCCTTTTTGCCCTATGAGGCCGTACGTTAACATGAAGCAAAATGTGGGGAAATCATTTTGCTTCAAGAGAGTGCACGGTCATATCTTCCTTTACCAGTACAAGGATTTTTATTCTAGAGTGTCAATAACACGAATCAGGTGCTACTGATAACTGTTAGCAGTAACCATTTGACTAGATTATAATAACTTTTAATCCCGCTATAAACATAGCAAGTCCTTTATGGATTTTCATAGAATATCCACTTTTCATTCCAGGTTATAATATTATGCAGGAAGTATTCACTCTTTTATCACAAACTTCGGTGCGAAACACCAAATTCAAAGCGATTAACCTTTATCAATAATTTAAGATTATCGCGAAAAAGCATATTTTGCCATCAAATAAGTTTACGAAAGTCATTCTTAAAGTTCTCCACTCTCACCTTTGTCATGGAGAACATTCGTTACTGTTTAATATGTGACCTTCTTCTTCGAGCATGCCTCAAGACCATTAGCAAGCTGTATAAGTTTTTTAAGATGTCTTTGATAATTTTCCGTCGTTCCTTTACAGTGAGGACTCGAGGACCACCTGATCGGGATTTCAATTGTTCACGTCATTACTATTTTTTTAACAGTATACCGCACTGTAAAAAATAATGAATTAAGTTCGTCATCCAATTTCTCTATAACTCTTTCCGCTATGGTTAAAAGCCACTATTTCCCCCTTTACTCCCACATGATTAGCAAGTACAATAGGCCACACTAATCCTCACGGTGCCTGTGTTTACATTGAAGAAGTCTTGATGCCAAGTGTGCATACTTTCAAATTCTTTCTTTCCAGCCCAAAATAACATTTTTTGCAGGGTGGTCCAAAGAGTTGTTAACTTTTTGAAATAAAATTAAAAAAAAAACAAGTTGATCAAGTTTAACAAATGTATTCTTAAAATTTACCAAAATTCTTGGAAATTCATGTTCTGAAGATTACATTGCTTAAATGTGCTCCATTTCTGTCCTAAAACCAGTGGCGACCCGTGGGTTTTTAAAGTGGGGGGGCGTAGAAGAAAATAGTGCTGCTGAAGATTTTTTTTGCTTTCCCCTTCTTCCTTTTTACTTTTTGTGCTATTGCAACCCTATACAGGCGATAAAATATGGTGTTTTGCTGTGGGACAAAGAGAGATTGGAAGTGTGGCAGGTGGCTCCGTTCTGCTGGTACCAAGTGTCGTGAGCGTATTCTTCATATTCTTGAAGAGCTGGAATGAAAAAAGTTTGAAGCGTTACAGCGGAACCAAACATTAACTACTCTTTGAACCACGGTATTTGTGTAATTGATATTGATTGAAACTACTTTGTTTTCATGTCATGTACCTTGCTGTTATTTTTTCCCAATAAAAAAAATCGCGTTTGTGCTTATGATCACACGATATATATATATATATATATATATATATATATATATATATATATATATATATATATATATATATATATATATATATATATATATATATGAGCAATGGTTAGTTGCTTGACCGGAAGGAAGCCCCACCCATCCCTTACATTGAAGGGCACATATTTCGTCTGTTGGTGGTTAGACTGATCAGGATACCGACATATGCCCTCACGCCAAGAATAGGGAGTCTCTGTCCACAATCAAACAACTCATATTTTCGCCGACTTCTCGTCGGATGGCTTATACATAGAGTTTTTTGACTTCTTTGGACTGCGTCCAATGAGGCAACAGTAGTCTGGAGTTATTCACCCCCGACCGATAATAAAATTATTTATTCCAATAAGTTTGCTTAAGGAATCATTTCAAGTGCCAACTACCATGAGACAATACGGTTTTGATATTTCGAATGCTTATAGATTTAACTGAAACCTTCTGTGTGTTTATTTTTCCGAATAATCGAAATTTATAAATCATCCGAATAATTTTTGCAGACAATTTTTTATCACATCAATTATGGTTCATTTATCATAACAGTAATAAATATTACTATTTTTGGGCGAATAACAAGGTTAGCCCTGTCTCCGTATCGTGATGTAATAATGCGAAAAGATTGATTAGCAGTTTTTGCTATAAAAATAATAGAAGATGAAATTAGTTTTCGATAATTCTGCTTCGACGTTCGATATATATATATATATATATATATATATATATATATATATATATATATATATATATATATATATATATATATATTATATTATCCACTTATATCTAGTTAATTAGTTTTTACCTTATTTGAATCTTTGATGTTATTACTAACTGAACTAACTATAAATCTCTTGTTTACATTTTATTGACGTACATTTGTTTTTATCTCGTCTTACAGCCTGCTATATAGTGGTATTACAAAGGAATAACTTAAGTTAGCTGCATAACTAAAGTAATGAGACAGGTAGCGTTCGATCTAGCAACACTACTGGCTTCCCCTGGAGGGGATACACTCGCCGACATATGATGCGTCTTCAACACGACTCCATACAGTCGCTTAGTGTTCAATTCTGTAGCAATTCTGTTTGTGATTCTTTTAGCGGCCGGCTAATTGTAGTGCGTTCTAAAGATGATTGACAACAATTTTGATCAAGTAGGTGTTTTTCATGCAGTGTTCAGTTTGACTACGTGGGATGGAAAGTTTTTGTTCATGGACAATTTCGGTAGCTTACGGTTGTAAGCAATCCTGAGACGTCGAACTCATGATCTTTATAAACGAAAATATCGAAATTATAATACTATTAGAGATAGCAGCCTGATCAGCACATCGTAGGCGCCGAAGATCAGCCGCTGACGTCACCATGCTAAAATCTGCAAAATCGCCGAGAAAATTGTAGTAAGTAGCGACCAATCGATCATTCAGGAAGGATCTTAGCTGCTTTAAACGGGATATAAATAGACCTGTGTGCCGAAGCCGCGTTAAATATTCAGTTATATTACAATTACAATTACAAGTATGACAAGCAGTAGTAAAAAAGTTAAGACATACCATTTCCATTCTGATTGGGAAAAAAGAAATTAAAAGCAAAAGTGTATGTGTGTTGTGTAACGCTTCTGTATCTGAAAAAAGGATATATTGAAAGGCACCATAAACTGTTCATTCGACTTTTGAAAAATCATATCTTTTACATTCTACCGCTAGAAAGGAAAAGTTGAGACAATTGAAAAATTAGTTAACTGGACAACAATCAACATTTTTTAAGTATTTGACAAAAACAAGGCTAAAAACCCCGCTTTAATGGTAAACCGAACTAAAAAGTAAAAAATAATTTTTAGTATGAGAATAAAGTGATGAACGAGAAAATTAATGTGTCATATTATCTCCTTGATGTTTTTTTCTGTTACAATTTCCTCCTCGTTAATGATTGATTCGCCCCTTAACAAATTTTGATGTGAAGAGGCTTAGGAGGAGAGGCAGGTTTGGGAAAAAAGGTGGTGATGTCTGATTCTTTACATTCTTTCAGTTTTTAAATTTTTTCCGTCTTAATTTTCCGATACTGCGATCTTGATAAACGTTTGCGTTTATCGGACATCTATAATTAAGAAATAGAGTTACAAATTTACACATTCAGAGATAACCATTCGCATCCCTCTTTTATTTAAATTTAAAATCAATTTATAGTATCTGAGAAAATTGTACGTTGAAATTTCGGCGTATCTAACATAAAGAGTTCAAGAGCAAAACTAAACTTTATTACCTTGGAAAACAAAATTATTTTTTTAACTCTTGTTTGTTATTTGACACAATCCAATTTATATTAAACACCCTATTCTACCGTGGTTTATCGAGTTGAATGCTAAAGCAACAATGATTTCTAGTTCCATATATTTAGTGATCAAAAAGACAATAAAAAAAACAAATAACGATTTGCTAAAGTGCTTTAATCTTTCATTTTTACCGCCTTGGCTTCAACGAGCCACCAGTCACACATAAAAAGCATATAGATCTGGACCGACAGTCGGTGTTTTTCTTATAAAGTACGCTCGGTATATTCCCAATAAGAAATTGCAATCGACAAATAAAATAGTGGTCGTCGGTACGCTGTATAATTAAGGTTGCCCTATTTGTAGTCCCGTATATACGGAACTGTCACCGTATTTAAAGATTCGGTTCGGTAAATTGTTGTAGACTTTTTTTTTTGGTCGTAAATAATTATGGGAGGAGAAAACTTGTAAAAGGTTCTCTTAAAAGAATGCCGAAATTTTTATTCTTATCGTACGTCATTTTATTTGCCGGCCGCAGTTTTTTAATGGACGAATATGTGATGCACACACAGATCTTTTTCGCTTACTTACTTTCTTTTTACTTACTTTCTTTTTTACTTACTTTCGCTTAGCAAACTGATTAATTTTTTTTTATAGGAATTTATTTCAATTCTTCTATTGGAACCTCTTATGTGAAACACTAAACTTGAAAAGATTTACCACTAAACACCAAAACACTTTTTTGAACTGTTCGACGCACGTTTCGCTAACCATGTTAGCATCATCAGGAGATGATTTAATCTGCTCCTTAAATCATCTCCTGATGATGCTAACATGGTTAGCGAAACGTGCGTCGAGCAGTTCAAAAAAAGTGTTTTGGTGTTTAGTGGTAAATCTTTTCAAGTTTAGGAATTTATTTATTTGATCCACTAAATTTATACTGGCAGTTCTACCTATCTATCAACGAGAACCTAAAGGGTTTGAATCCTCTCCCCAATCCCCCCCCCCCCCCCCCCAAGACTGGAGGTATGGACTTTTCGACCTAAAAATAAGTCATCAAAAGTATCGTAGGTGCCGCTGATCTTTTTAGTGATTGATGTCCATTTTTTCAAGTTTAGCTTCGTTTTGCCGCCCCTCATGTGTTGCTTCTTGGGTGCTTTGAACCCGCTACACCAGGGTTTAGCCGGCCCTGAATATAGTTATAGTAAAATAAATCTTGTCTGTCGAAAATTTATTTCCATTACTGCATTAAACAAATTTAGATATCTCCGCCTATTTGTATATTATTAAAGTAGTTCAATACATTGAAAACGTTGGCGATCCGTGTTCTAATTTATACGTTTTTAGGAAACTATATAGTTATATAAAGTGTTGGTAATTGTTTCTAAAAGGAATGTTCCGCTATCAAGCGGAAAAGTAAATAATAAAATATATAAAAACCTAAGTTAATAACGTTAGAGAGACTATTTTTATTTCCTGTAGTAAATGCCTAGATATATCGTAACTTTTATTATAAATAAAATTGTCTTTATATGTTTAATTGTAAATAGTTAATTTAATTAATTACCATGGCATGACGAAACGCAATATCCAAAGTAGTTGAATTTATTATTTTGATGTAGTTAATCACCTCCGTATAAAAAACCACATCATAAAATTTTACTGGCTTAATGGGGTCAAAATTCACATACAAAAAGCAGATATTCCCATATAATTAAGATTTATTATTTCTTTTTTTCCCATATAAATCCATTTTTTCAATGAAATAACCCAAAAGACTAATATTTAAATGAAATTACGTAGTCCAAATACCAATATATTATACTTGGTTTAATGCACTGTATTGGTTAGGAAAGTAGATATTTACTATGGTGTCATAAAAGTATTTTTGTTTTTTAGGTACTTGATTCTGCTTGACTGTTTAAAAAAATCCTGGAGCATATTCGAAATATAGTGCTTTTACAGCTCAATCAACATAGCGTGGCCTCCGAGGTTTGGATGTGCAGTAGCCCAACGCCCGAGAGCTCATTCGAAGCAGTGCATTCGTGGGGTTAACATCGGTTAAGTCCTGTACATTCGATGAACTCTCCGTTCTTTGTCTCCGGGACCAAGCTATGTTAGTTAAGCTGTAGGATATGCTTTCAAAAAGTCGATATTAAGAGATCGTGGTCACGATCCGAGGCTGAGGACCACCAGACCTTCCCCTATCTTTAAGACTCATGTCTTCCTCCCGGAATTTTTTGAACCTGAGCTGAGTGGTGACGATTCATACCGAACCTTCCCCCTCTACTTTACAAATCTCATGAACGGTGACAGTTGCCTTGAAGCCATTTTTAGAATATTGTCTTAAAATTGCTCTAAATTCGCGAGTTATTTCATTTATTTTAACATTTTTGTTAAGTAGATATGAACCAATCTTATGATAAAAACGAGTTTCCAACTCTAAGACTTGAAATTCGGTAATCGTAAAAAAGGATATGTAATTGAACTATGCTCACAATTTGAAAATTGTTCACCGTCAAGTCTTTCGTGTAGTCATTCTTATATACATATTTTTTTCTTTTTTTGGGTTTTTCTCAAATAATATTAAAAATATCTGTTATTATGTAAATAAAGAATCACTGGGTAAGAACAAAAAAACCAAACGGAGACAAATTTCTCAGTGATTCTTGTCTGTAATAAATTTGCGTAAGGAACAAAATTTTTAAAAATATAAAAATGTCCTAAAATACATACAAACTTTTATGGTTAACGTTTCGGAGGATCTTCTCCCCCCCGTTTTCGAAACGAATCTAAAAAATAAATTATATTAATTTCTATATATAAAAGTAAAGATTGGAAGGAAATATATTTTTTGTGTATGTTAACGGTACTATGTACAATAATAGTTTTTTTTATGAAAGTGACATACTACCAAAAATATATATATATATATATATATATATATATATATATATATATATATATATATATATATATATATATATATATATATATAAGTGAGGTTTACTATGTGATTGTTTACTGTACTGATTGTGTATTGAAATACTTAAATGTATTTAATTGTATTCTTTAGAATTGGGAACCATATTGAATTTAAATCTACCGAAGGCATAGCAATACAGTTATTTTTATTTAAATTAATTATAGCGGTTTCTTTTAGTCTTCTATATTTTGTTACCGATTCTTATAATACCGTTTTGGAATTATTTCAATTGATTTTATGTCCCGATTCCCATACGTGTTGACAAATTCTAGATTTATTAAAATCGCCCTTTCTAAAAAGGTTTTTATGTTCTTTTATTCTAACATCTAACGCTCTAGATGTCTCACCTATAGTAGAATTTGCCACATTCGCAGTGAATTTTATAAACCATATTTTTTATATTCTGTTGAGTGTTGTTTGGTTTGGTTTTTGTTAATATAGATCTAAGAGTATTTTTTGTTTTAAATGTCGTTCTTATGTGGTATTTATTTCCTACTCTTTTAGTTGAGTCAGAAATACCGCGGATGTAAGGAATTGTGAGGATAATTGTTTGAGAATTATTATTATTGTTATTAATAACTTGTCTGTTATATCTGGTATGAAAAGTTTTAAACGATTTATCTATGAAATTTTTTGGGTAATTGTTTTTTATTAAAATGTCTTTGATGTGATTTGTTTCTTTTTGTAGTGTATCACTGTCGGTACAAACAAGCTTTGCTCTGTCATATAAACTTTTAAATACTCATGTTTTGACTGATTTTGAGTGATTGGAAAAGAAATTGAGATACCTATCTATGTAAACTGTAGTTGTTAATATGTTGTTTTGTTTTAATATCAAAGTGTCGAGGAATTCTCTCCCAATTTATTCTCCCTTTCCATCTCTAAAGTAAACTTAATTAACTAATATAATTGTGTATGCTCTCGGGAATTTATATCTTGTAAAAAAATATTTAGATCATCAATTCTATATTGCAATATAGCAGAAATATTATCAACATATCTAAGCTATATTATTGGCTTTTTCAGAGATTTACTTAATATGTCATTCTCGAGTTCCTCCATAAAGATATTACTCATCAAAGGAGAAAGAGAAGAACCCATTGCCATTCCGAAATTTTGAAATTCCGAATAATCATTTTCTAATTGAAAATATGTGGTTTTTAAGCATAAAATTAATAATTCTAAAATTGCATTTATGTTTAGTGCGGTGTTTTAATGATGTGTCATGCTCTAATCTCTTTCTAATTATTAAAAGTGTGTTATCAACTGGTACATTAGTAAATAAACTCACCACGTCAAAATTAACCTTTCAGTTTTGGAATGTTCGAAATTTTATCTAAAAAATCTGAAGTATTTTTATTATATGAATTTGTTCTACCAGAATGTGGATTTAAAGTGATTAAGAAAAATTATGCTAGTTTATAACATGGGGAATCTATACTACTAACGATAGGACGAAGTGGTATATTAGTTTTGTTTTTTTTTGGTAGACCATAGAAATGAGGAGGTTTACTATAATGTGGTGTAAGTTGTGATCTCTAGAGATCAATTTCTAGATCTCTTTCTAGATCTGTATATTCACGTTTGTGTTTATATAATGTATTGTAAATGTGTTTTTCTATTTTTAAAGTTGGATCTGTATTAATATCTTGATCTGTAGGTACTTACTGTAACTGATATCTTTTGAGTTTTAGATCGTGGCGAAAAACCCAAAATAAGGAAAAATATTTGAACACGCCACAATCATTCAGACATTATTCTTATACAAAGTCTCTTATAGTAGAATGATTTCCGCCACGGATTTTTCTTTTTCTGTCGTTATTAATTTTCCAACTTTATAGAATAAAAAATATCACATGATAAAGTATAATATTTGTAGAACGTTATTATATATGAGTATTATCGGGTTTGCCAAATTTTTTTCTCACGGCTCACAAAGGTCTCACAACTTCGCGCAATCAGATTAGATTTCTCAGATCTTAACAATTTCGCTATTTTGAGATTCTGCTTCTAACTTCGCGTATAACAAAAGCAACTTGCAAATTGTCCAGATTTTAATGACGCACCTTGCATATTCATTCAAATACAATCTCAACTATAAAAATTCTTTTATATCTCAATGATATAATTAAATTGCGACGTTGTTTAGTCCAAATTCCGGTCAGGTTTTTGAGATAAATTTCAGTTTAGCCATTGGTAATGTAAATAAGGCTCGTTGAATGAGCTTGACGTAAATGTAAATAGGCGTATATATTAAATCAAAATAAAACTTATTTGGCTTTTTTTAGGAAAATAAAATGTTATTTGCCGATCTTATCTACACTCTGATATATGAAATATAGACTGAAATTAGAATTAAAGGAATGTTAAATTGCTGACATGTTATCTTCCACAAATTTATTTCATTGTAAATATGTTAATTACTGAGTCATAAATTAAAACTATATACATTTTGTAGAGGTTTTTTTTGTGACATTAATCGCATCCAAGTTTATTGGAACTTTTCTCCGTATTTAATGATTTAATATCGGCTGTTAGGTTTAAAGGTCATCAAAATGATTATTTTAGGTACGTGATAAGTTATCATACACTCAGTGTTAAAATGTTAGACACACCATGAAAATTTCAAAAAATGTTGTGTTGTGATGTTTTTGTTTGTTTCAAATGCAAATTAAAATATTGAGAAAAGGGAAAGAATTTAATTGACCTTGATCAGAATATAAAACAATAGTAATAAATATTTACTTTTTTTTTGGGCGTTAAAATGTTAGACACGCTCATTTATATTTAATATTTTTTAATCCTCTAGAGCAGGGATCTCCAAACTTTCCAGCCTTAGGGCCAGACTGATTAATCCAGTAAGTCCCAAGGGCCAAAACCGTTTTAGTTTTCTTGTCATTATCTATAATTTCTAAACTAGTCGCCCAGTACGCGCCCTAAACGAGCATACGCTTGATAAATTCGCCGAATAGATGACACTGGCGGGCCGGATTTGGACCTTTGCTCTGTCTAGAGCATCGTTTATCAATCTGGGGGGTCTCCATCAGGAATATGTAGGGTCGCAATGTGTGGTGGCAAAATAAGAGCGGTATACGAAGCATCTTATTAAAGTATTTTTAATTTAAAAACAAGTGTTAAATTAAATATTTCCACGTAGTAACAACATAATAAAATAAACTTAAATAAAGTAATAGACAAAGTTGTTTGAAATAATAATTTAATGCGACGGTTGATTTTGTTTTTCACTTAAAAGTGCTATACGTGCTTGCAAACAAATTATTTTCCAGTTGCCATAGTCGAGAACCTTTTTTCGTATAAGTAAGAAGTAGCGAAGGGAGCAAATGTTTTCAAAGTTTCCGTTACTAGGCTTCCGTATTCACATCGTCGTGCGAGCCAAAACTTATCTAAATTTTGAGTTAAAAATTCCAGTTGTAGAGTTTTGTCGGTCGATATTTCAATATATTGATTGTGAATCTCAATAGATAATTCAGCAGCTGCAACATTTTCATCAAACGGATTGAGGAGCCATCTTTTCGACAAATCCTTGTTGCTATCCGAAAAATATTCCAGTAACTGCATTTTCAATTCGCGTAAATTCGTTTTCATGCTCTCCAACACGCGATCCTGAATTTTCTAAATCCATATTTTTGGTAATATAATCCGAAGTTAAAGTGAATGCATTAAAATTGCGTTTTTTAAGGCGTATAATCCAAATACCAAGCTTCTTGATGAAGGCATTGATTTTATCTGTCATTAGTAAAATGTTTTTGTTACGGTCTTGTAAACTCGTATTCAAGTCACTCAAATGTGAACAGATTGGTTCGAACAAAATAATATTTCAGAATTGGACCGGTCTGCTGCCTTCTAGATTTGAATATCATTGAAAATTTAGGTGGTATAATTTCAAAGTGATTTTATGGTGATATATATAGGTGTGTCTATAGTAAGTATCATTTTCTCTCTGTGTAAAATTTTGACATTGAGTGTATATTCGATGACTGGCTAGAATATTAACCGATACCCAATTATCAGAAATAAATATTAGAAAAATGAAATATATTTTATATAGAGTAGCATATATTTTTAAGTAATGTTCGTTGTCTTTATTAGGGTTTTTCGGCTCGATCTAAAACTCAAATAATATCAAAAATATCTGTTCTTATGTAAATAAAGAATCACTGGGTAAAAACAAGAAACCAAACGGAGACAAATTTCTCAGTAAAAATATGAAAAATGTTCTAAAAAATATACAAACTTTAACGTTAATGTTGCGGGAAGTATTCTCCTCCCGTTTTCAAAACGAATCTAAAAATAAATTATATTGATTTCTATAAATTCTGAAAAGATAGGAAGTAAATATATTTTTGTGTATGTCAATGATAATTACCTTGCCAATTAGTTTTTAATGACAGTGACATCCTATCTTTTCAGAAGTTATAGAAATTAATATCATTTAATTTTAGATTCGTTTTGTAAACGGGAGGAGAATACTTTCCGAAATGTTAACGTTAAAGTTTGTATATTTTTTAGAACATTTTTTATATTTTTAAAATTTTGATCGATAGGCAAAAACAATCACTGAGAAATTTGTCTCCGTTTGGTTTTTTGTTTTTACCCAGTGATTTTTTATTTACATAAGAAATAATATTTTTGGTATTTTTTGAGTTTTAGATCGTGGCAAAAACCCAAATAAAAAAAAGCATATATTTTTCGTAGTACAGTTTTCATAGAGGGCATTTTTTTGTTCCATTGATAATACAAAGCTGAACAGTCGTATTAATTGTATCTTTTCAATCCTACCATATAAATTGCATTGCTTTTTTGGGTATATATTAACCTTCCTTCCATTGCGCTGACTCACTTCGCTTTAACCTTGATTGCAATTTTACATTGCAATAAATCATCTCACGAAACAATAAATACATTTGATCTTTAAAATTTTTTACGTCCGCTAGTGTTTCCTTTTTTATAAACGCTTTTATTATCTTGGGCACAAAACGTTATCATCGCAGAGCAAATTAATGGTTTAATAAATACCACTACAATCAAAAAATAGGGTGATTTTTATTTAAAAAATTCCCACGTTTTGAGCATCGATACAATCATTTGTTTTTTTTTTCAAATGACTGTCTTTGATATCAGACAGAAGTTAGAGACAGAAGTCAGATAGATTTTCGCTTATTATATTGAAAATTATAGCGTCTTTTTTAATTGTTAAAAAAAATTGTCGGCGATTTAAAAAAAATTGTATTTAATTTTGACTAAGAAACTAAATTTCTTCACTGGGTAATGAAACAGCATATGGTTACATCATATATATATATATATATATATATATATATATATATATATATATATATATATATATATATATATATATATATATAAAGGGTGTTACAATAAGTACGTAAGATTTGCGCGCCATTTTTGGCTGTCATAATTCAGGTCAAGAATTGTGACAGCCCGATCAGAGACAGATATTGATTATACAATGCTGAACGTTCGTATTGATTGTATCTTCTCAATCCTACCATGTAAATTGCCTTGCTTTTTTTGGGTACATATTAACCTTTTTTCGATTGCGCTGACTCACTTCATTTTAACCTTGATTGCAATTTTGCATTGCAATAAATCTTCATCTCATGAAGTAAAGGAAACATTTGATTTTTAATATTTTCTTTGACATCTACCTATTTTACTTTTACGTATCTAAACTATTTTACTTTTGTTTCAGCATTGCGATAGATGTCATTCGTCGGAATTAAGAAGAAAAATGCATGGATCAAGAAAAACTCCATACCAAAAGAATCAAATAGATGATTAAATAAACAATCAATTTTTTCCTTGTAAAAGATTGAAAACAACAACATCACAAAGGAAACATCACAATTTAGGTGTAGTTCAAAAACAAAAACAAAATGCCTTCTGTAATATCCAAGTTTATCCAGAAAGGAGAAGAGACGTTCTATCAGAATCAGTCAAACATATCCACCGCAATTATCGGTGCAGCTTTCATGGCTTATGCTTACAAGATTGGTTACCCCGCGATAGAAAACTATTTTTCTAAACCCAATAAAGAAGCAGATAGCTTGAAAAACAATCTAGTCATTTCAAATAATATTAGTGCTAATAAGATTCATCCGACCAAGAAACAGAACGGAATTGTTCAGAATGGAGATGCCAAGACCAAAGCAGCGATATCTAAACGAAACTATTTGAGAAGCAATATCCCCAACTTCAATTTGGCCTTCATCTTACAATTTATTAAATTAATCAAGATTATGATTCCAAGTTTGTTTTCAACAGAGATTGCTTTGTTGAGCGGACACACGTTGTCTTTATTTTTAAGGACTATTTTGAGTATATATGTGGCGAATTTAGAGGGAGCTATTGTGAAATACATCGTTAGGAAGGATCCTCAGAATTTTGTAAAGCAATTGATGAAATGGTTTGCAGTGGCGATTCCTGCAACATTTATAAACAGCATGATCAGGTAATGAGAATTTAAATACTAAAGTAATCTATAAGTTCGGTGCATTTTTTATAAAATATTCCAGAGTATTAGGAACCATTAAAAGGAACGTCAATATCGTGCCAGCTCGCAACAATTTGGAACTTATACCGAGATTTACTTTCGCGCCCTTTCCGAAAAGCCGTTTGGAAAGAATCAGAATCTCGCGTAAACAACACTGGGATAATTTTGTTATCGACTGATAAAATTATCATTGTTAAAAATGTATGATCTATAAGTTAATAAACATTGCACTGGAAAGGAACCTGAATATCAGGTCGACTCGGAATTTATACCCAACTTTAGTTAGCGCTTTTTGGAAAAACGGTTCGCAGAGGATTTAATTTAAGTATTGTCTGAATTATTGTGGCGCGTTCATATATTTTTTCTTTTTTTTGGGTTTTTCGCCACGATTTTTAAATAAAGTATATTAATTTCTATAAATTATCAAAAGATAGAAAGTAAATATATTTTTTGCGTATGTCAATGATACTTGTATTATTATATATTGTCAATGTAAGTATCATTGATATATACAAAACATATTTACTTTCTATCTTTTCATAATTTATAGAAATTAATATAATTTATTTTTAGATTAGTTTTGAAAACGGGGGGAGAATACTTCCCGAAACGTTAACGTTAAAAGTTTGTATATTTTTTTAGAACATTTTTATATTTTTCAAAATTTTTTTTGTTAGGCAATTTATTACAAAAAAGAATCACTGAGAAATTTGTCTCCGTTTGGTTTTTTGTTTTTATCCAGTGATTCTTTATTTACATAAGAACAGATATTTTTGATATTTTTTGAGTTTTAGATCGTGGCGAAAAACCCAAATAAAGAAAAAATATATAAAATTTTTAAGGTTATCTTTCAACACATGCGCAATTATATTACCAGCATATTTTTGACGACTAACGCCATCTTCATGTAGAGGTTGGAAACTTTTCAGGCTACCCTCGTATGAGATTTTTGATTTACATAAATGTAAATGTTTAATGCAAAAGATGAATATTTTAAAAAACAATAAATTAATTTGTACCAATTTTTTTTGTATTGTTTGCAGAAAATTTTCTTCGATCTACACAAATATATCGTATCTTTTGTTCCTTTCAGATATTTGGAGAGTCGAATAGCTCTCAGTTTCCGAACTAGGTTAGTAGAACATTCATACAAACTATACTTCAAATCCCAAAGCTACTACCGAGTGACTGTTCTGGATGGAAGATTAGACAATTGTGCCCAAAGACTTACAGGTAAATTATTATTGGAAAGGGTGAATCTACCTGATATATTCAACATGAAGAATTCCTTATGAAAAATATTTGTGTATATAAAAAATTTTCCTTTTGTGTCAAGGAGATTCTAAGACGAAAATGTTTTGATATTAGTAAAATTGAAATATGTGAACCTTATGAAGAAAACCAAGAACCAGAAAGCCTTTCTTGCTTCCCCGAGCTTGTTCCCTAAGATTTCCAATAATTACTGTAATTGTTATTCACTCTATGGTATTTTCCACCAAATTAACATACCATAAAAATTGTTAAAATGATCAAAATGATCTATGATCAAAAAGTAAAGTGATTTTTTAAATTGGTCTTTGGAAAAACAAATTATTTTAAGTAGATTTTTTATTTTTATATACATAATCTCCTTAAAAAAGCGTTTTTTCAGCTTTTTTAAACCGTCTAAAAAGTAAGATTTCGGAAGGTACCCAAAATAGGCATCTGTTTGGGCGATGACCTCCTCGTTCGATGTGAACCGTTGTCCGCTGAGACATTTTTTTAAGTTTGGTCACTGGGAGCCAAATCTGGTGAATATGGTGGATGTTGTAATAATTCGAACTTTAATTCCATGATTTTGGCCATTGACCCGTGCATTGTCTTGATGGAAGATGATTTTATTTTCAAATGAGAACGATTTCTGTTCATTTCTTAGCAAACCGATTTTTCCGTAGTAAGTAATCGGTGTAGATGATTCCGTGTGCATACTAAGAAAATGTGATCATAACCTTGCTGGCCGATTTCACCGTCTTCGCAGAAACTTATCAGAATTGCGACGAAAAGCACCAAAACAGGCTCGGAGAGTCGACCACACGATTGCGTTTATTCTCCCCTGAGAGCAGACGCGGCACCTATCTTGCCGAAATTTTTTCCACACCCAATTTCGTGCAAAATTGAAAACACTGTACTCTGCGATAAGCCTGTGGCCTCAACTATTTCGCGAACTTTGATTCGTCGATTATTTAAAACCATGTCGTGGATTTTGACAATCATTTCGGGTGTAGTCGTCACTTCCACTGGGCGTCCCGAACAATGTTCATCTTTTATAAATATACAAACAATTATAAACAGTTAACACAGGAGTAGACGTGTCATGAACTTCACCCAACTCAGTTTTGATCTCTTTCGGTGTTAAGCCTTTTAAATATGAGTGTTTAATCACCAGGCGAAACTCACTGGTTTCCATTTTTCTAAATAAACAAAAGTTTCTTGTTTCAAACGACAATAAAAATTAAACCATGTGATGCATATAATTGAGACTTTGACAGCTATCTGGTTAATAATGATGCCTACTATAAATAAACCATCATCTCTTAGATTTTATAAGTGAAGTTTTATAGTAAAGCTGAAATATGTGAACATTTATTTGCCAGAACATATTTCTTACTTCCCCGACCTTGTTCCCTAAGATTTTCAATAATTACTGCCCACGAAATAATTTATGCAAGCGAGAGAATAGGAAAAAGTCACACGATGCCATATATGGTTAATAATATGGTTGTGGAATGATATTTGGCTCGTTTATCGTCATGCAAAAAGTTTGAATTGTTTTGCCACAAATCTGGACGTTTTGGCTTTGACGTGTTTTTTTCAGTTTTGGTTCATCTTTAGTACAATACCCGCTGGACTGTTAAGCTGTTTCTAGGTCATACAGTGTATCCATTCATCATTAATAATTATGTATTTTAGAATGTTGAGAATGTTCCAGAAATCCAGAGTTTTCAGAACAAAAGCCTAACCGCAACGACACCTAACCGCAACGACACATGCCTAAATTGTTCTTTAAAATGGATTGAATCCAAATGATATTCCAGTAATATTTACAGTGTCTCTAATACTTAATCGGCTCTTACTCAGTACATTTTGGTAATGCTTTTTTCATTGGTTGACGAGGAAGGTCTTCCTCAACAAGTTTAATTGCTTCTCTGTCATCAATAAAGTCCTTGTACTTGTAAACACTTTTTATCCATTTGCAAAAATCGTCTACAAATTTTTTCTCAACAGTTACAAAACACCCTATAATTTCTAACTTAACAAAATAAATGATATGAAACTTCTGGACGACTCAAGAACAGTCATACCAACTTGAAAAACAAATGATTGTATCGATGTGTATAGTCCGCGAATTGTTAAAGCAAAAGTTACCTTAGTACGAATTTACATCAAGAAAATGACGCAACCATCCTCAGTTTAAAGGTTGCCTTACTTTTTTATTATAATAGTAATGATTGTAATATCATCATTGTAAAGGGTATTTCAAGTTGAGCGGTATTTTTAGTTCTTGAATAAAACCCAGAATTTGCGTTGATTTCAAGAAACTATTTATTGGTGATTGAAGCATAGTGTATGACATTTAAACACGACATATAATATTTGCCAAATGACCACCTCTTACAGCTCCACAGTCGTTCACTCTTTTGTCAACATTTTGGCTGATTTTGGCGTAAGCGTAGCTCTATCTCACCAATGGGTCGAATAATTTCATCCCTTAGTTTGGAAATCGATTGTGAATTGTTCTTACGACGAAAATCTTCTTTTCACGAAACCCCAAATAAAATAGTCCAACGGTGTCAAATCACATGATCTTGGTGGCCAATTAACATCATTGTTTCTTGGAATAACTCGTCCAGGAAATATTTCTCTCAATAAATCATTTGTTTCATTAGCAGAAGGAGGTGTAGCGCCATCCTGTTGGAACAAGATATTACAGTTACACCTTCACTAGCAGCATTCTGGAAAAAAAATTGCGCGTGCAGCACCGTATACATGATAGAAGTTAAACTTCTCAAATAATCACAAAACACAATGATGAATATTAATTACACAACGCGTGGTATTTTAATAGCGTCTGACGCGTACATCTAAAACGCGCGCATGCGCAACACTATCTTTTCTATCGCTTTGTATCGCTGTGTATATGTCGCTCTCTTTTACTCCACTCCTGTAGCGTAGGAATGTATAGCTCTCTTTCTCCTCTCTACGTTATATATTCCTTCTCTTTCATGTAACAAAATGTGCATGTGCATGCTCTCAATTCTTGTCCAATTATTGATTATCGAATCGCCGCCTAAGAAGTTACACTTCAAAAATATGGCCCAATTCACCTCTTGATCATAATGCACACGAAACAGTGACTCGTTTAGGATGTAAAGGTTTTCCAGTGAATCAATCGTGGATTTTCCCTCCAAATGCGGTAGTTTTGTTTATTAACATAGCCACCAATTTCAAAATGTGCTTCATTTGAAAAGATGAAGATCAAGTTGATAAATGCCCGACGTTTTGAATGATTCATTGGCTTTAGTTCCCCAGTTATTTGAACGTTATATGCCTTCAGAGCTGAATCCTTTCGTAAAATTCGCCATGTTGTTGATTCACTGAGTCCAAATTGTTGTGAACCCCGATGAATGGAAATTTCTGGGTCTTCAGCAGCATTTTCACGTACCAAATCAATATGCTCTTTAAACGGTTACTACGACTATATATTGCTCTTCTTTCATTTTCCACCGAACTAGTTTCTTAAAATATTTGAACAATTCTATTGATAGTGCTTTCAGATGGATGATTATTTTTCTTCAAGAATTAAAAAAAACCCTCAATTTAAAAGATCCTTTAGTAATCAATGCAATTATAGTGAAAATTTACTTTTAGTGAATGCTCTGTATTATTATTATTTTAGATGATATTGAGACTGTTGCCAGTACTGTGTCACATTTATATGGCCAAATAACGAAGCCCTGCTTTGATATCCTATTGATGGCTGTAGCTTTGGCTAGTTTAGTTAAATCAAGAACTTCCAATTTATTGCTAGGACCGGTTATTATTAGTGGGGTCGTTGTAGTATCGGCACTTGTTTTAAGGTAAGTAAATCAAAATAAGTCAAACTTGCGACAAGAATATAATATTGGTTATATTTTCAGGTTAGTGTCTCCAAGATTCGGTCATTTAGTAGCGCAAGAAGCTGAAAAGAAAGGCTACCTTCGACATGTCCATGGACGAATAGTATCTAATGCTGAAGAAATTGCTTTTTACAATGGTCACAAAGTAGAACAAAGCCATCTCAGAAGCGCCTACAGAATATTAACGCACCATCTAGAACACATGTTTGGAGTCAAGTTATGGTTTGTTATGTTGGAACAATTTTTAATGAAATATGTTTGGTCTGGAACAGGTAAAGCATGATTTAAAATCCAATGCGTATCATTCAATAACAATTTTTTTTTAAATTTAGGTATGATAGTAGTTTCACTGCCAGTCTTTCTACCACAAGTAATGCCAAAGAAAACGAAAAAGGAACTTTTACCATCCCCTACTGCCGGCGATGAATCAAACATGCCTGATCTTGAGACAGCTCAGGACCCAGTTGCTGAGAGAACTCACTACTTTACTACTGCGAAAAATCTGCTTGTTACTGGATCAAATGCTGTAGAAAGGTTGATGAGCAGCTACAAAGGTATGAACAGTTCTAAAGATTTAGGATTATTTAAAATGTTTTATGAGATCCTCAATTTAATGTTTCCCCATTTTTTTACCACCTTTGAGGTCAATTTATGAGAAAAGTAATAAACTCACTCGTAGTAATCTCACTCATTGTCTATACATTTTCGCCAACTTTCAAGCAACTGCTAAATCCCAGTGCGAAGAAAACTTAGTGGTTTCGATGGAAAAATGTCATTTAGACTTTTTTCAACTTCCTCAAGAGATGTGAAGCGGGTGTTGACCAGGCGATGTTACAGGAATCGAAGGGAATTAAGGTCGAAGGGGTCAAGCCTGGAGAATATGCTGAGTGCTGAAAAAACCCAACTCTGTTCTGGTTGCGAGAGTCCATTTTGCTATATGTGTCCTGAAATAAAATAAGTTTCCTTTTTCCCTTGACAGTATAACAGTAGTTTTCACCCAGAGCGTCACTCACACGAATCAGTCGATGCTGGTAATGCTCCAATCTGGTCAGCAGTGATCATCTGACCAGATTGGAGCAAGTCATAATGCACGACACTCAGCTGATCTCACCGTATACAAAACACCTTTTTGGCGCGACGATATTTGGTTTTACAGTACTGGTTGATGACTCATCAGGATTAATCCACAATGTTCACCTCTTTCAATTATCGTAAAGGATCCATTTTTCATCACAGGTCATAATTTTATATGAGAAGTTCTGTTTCTTGAATCTGAAGATCAATAACAGGGCAGCATCAATGGGTCTACTCTTATTTGGAACTACGGAGTTCGTAGAGAACCCAAGGACTCTTCTTTTGAATTTGAATTCAAGGACTCTTTTCTAGCTCGTGTAAATGTTGTCCGAGCTCTAGCAGCTACGACGGCAAGGATTCTGCATCATTCAACTCAAAATTTATAGTCCGAAATTTCTGAAACCACTTCTTACAAGTACTATACGATATAGCATTATCTTCCATAGCCGCACAAAGTATGTCCTGTACTAGGCAGTGCTTCAAATGTTGCTTATCGAATGGCATCGAGTCTACAACTGATTTTCTAGGTTATAATTACAGTAGACCCCTAGTTTTGGAAGCTGAAAGATGAGGCTTTAAAATAACTCTACGACGGGAAAAAAATCTCATTTCAATACCAGATCTGTAAATATGAAATCGGAATTTGTCCATAGATGACCCTAGCTGTCAATGTAGTTACCGTCAAACCGCGTTAATGGCGCCATTTCCTTGTTGACATCTGACAAAGATTTTCAAATCACAACAGTACAAGTTTAATACAACAGCATAGTTTGTAATAGCGTTGAACATGTCGAATTTTGTGCCTGGAAACTATGATTTGCGGGAAGCATTGATTATCTGTTACTATTTGAAGAAAACTGCTGCAGAATCGCATGGGATGCTTGTCGAAGCTTACGGTGAGCATGCTCTTGGTAACTCACAGTGGTTTGAGTGGTTAGCCACCGAAAATGTTTGAAGACAGAGAATTGCAAATATTGTTGGATGAGAATGACGTTCAAGCGCAACAACTCGCGGATCAATTAACGTAACACGAGAAGTCGTCTCTATGCGTTTGAAAGCCATGGGGAAGATCCAAAAGATGGGACAATGGGTTCCACATGAACTGAATGAAAGACAGCAGGAAAATCGAAAAGTCACTTGCGAAATGCTACTCGTATAAAAGAAAGTCATTTTTCCATCGAATTGTGACTGGCGATGAAAAGTGGATATACTTTGAGAATCCTGAGCGTAAAAGGCTATGGTAACTCCAGGCGAACCATCGACACCGACTGCAAGGCCAAATCACCAAATGATCGATTTGAATCAAGCTGTGCGTGAAAAACGACCAGAATATCAAAAACGGTTGATTTTGCTTCGTAATAATGCACCACCACACTCACTGCAAAACTGGTTAAAGAACCGATTGAGGCGTTTAGTTGGTAAATACTTCCGCATCCGGCTTACTCACCAGACTTGGCTCCGTCCGATTACTACTTATTTGCATTGACGCACTTGCTGACCAGCGCTTCATTTCTTATGAAAATGTACGAAAATGGCTCGATAACTAGTTTGCCTCAAAAGAGCAACAGTTTTTTTGCCGTAGCATCCACAAATTGTCAGACAGGTGGGGAAAATGTATAGCTAGTCATGGGCAATACATCGAATAAAATGTTTTTTTATCATTTTCATACAATAAACGTGTATTTTATAGTAAAAAAAGTCCGGTTTCATATTTACATAACTGGTATTTTCTACAGCCTATGAAACGTAAAGCCCGAGAATTAAGTTCGGGACCTAATATTCTATGTAGTTCGTTTATTTCGCATTACTTGTGTATCTTAGTACTTTGTTCAGTGAGTTAGGAATGATTAATCCTCGGAATTTTTCATTAATTTGCAGATATTGTCGAGCTAGCTGGTCACACTGCAAGAGTTGCAAACATGTTCGCCGTTTTAGAAGAAGCCAGTCGTGGAGTTTATCATAAAACGGTTATAGCAAAGAAGGAAACATCGGGCGGTTTTGAAGTAGAGTTTAAAGGTGACCAACCATTAGCTAAAGGTATGTTTCTAGTACTGTCTCTAGTTTCCTTTTATCATTTTTTCTGTTGGAACCTTTGATGTGACAACACTAAACTGGAAAAGGTTTATAACTAAACACACAAAGTTCCTTTTTTTATTTCTTGACGAATCAGATCATTCAATCTCCAAAAAAATGTCAAAAAATTGAATCGTGGTTAGCAAAACTCGCATCGGGAAATTAAAAAAAAAGTAATGTAGTGTTTAGTTGTAAATCTTTTTGAGTTTAGTTTATTTTTGTTTAACTGAAACAAAATCTTTTTAGGAAAATTAATAATTTCTACTAATAATGAAATTATCCTAAATGATGTTCCAATAGTGACTCCTAACTGTGATGTAGTGTGTCCATCTTTAAGTTTCCATTTAAAACCAGGACAACATTTACTCATAACAGGTAATTTTTTTTTAGAAGGTTTATAAAAAAAATAATACTTGATAATTTTAGGTCCAAATGGCTGTGGAAAATCGAGTTTGTTTAGGATATTGAGTGGTCTTTGGCCTGTTTATGGCGGTGAACTTACTACACCCAAGAATAGTATGTTTTATATACCACAAAGGCCTTATATGGTTATAGGTAAGCATATACTTTTATACCTATTCTTACTTTGTTTTCTGAACATACATTTCTAAAAATATCCCATTCAGTCATAAAATATTTATATTTTGAGCATGTGGTAAAAAGGGTGGCCAAAGTTTGCAAAACTGTGGCGGTTAATAATTCTTATTTTTTTCTTAAAAAAATACGTTTAATTTGGGAGAAAAGTAAGAAATGGTTTATTCAAGGTATAGTGTATTCAAAGCTGCACATTTTTTCCATCTTTCTGGCAATTTGTGGATGCCCTCTCAGAAAAACCGTTCATCTTTGGAGATGGTCCAGCCGTCAAGCCACTTTTCGATTTTTCGACATCTCCTTAATCGTTGAAGTGTTTCATGGAAAGTGCATTAGTCATCGATAAAAATACAACTTATTTTTCGGTCGGAAGTCGGAAGAGGCCAAGTCTGGTGAGTGCGGCGGTGGCGCCGCTTTCGCTGTTTATAATGGGGCGTTGTCGTGCTGCAAAATCACTTTTTCCTGTCTCGTAACCCATTCTGGTCGGTTTTCGATCAATTCATGGTTCAAATTGATCATTTGTTGACCGTGGCGAACGGTATTAACTGTTTCACCTGGTTTCAGAAGCTCATAGTACACGACACCCTTCTGATCCCAATAAATGCACATCACTGTCTTCTTTCCAAATCGATTCGGTTTTGCGGTCGATATTGATGGTTGTCCTAGGTTAACCCAGGATTCTCTGCGTTTTGAGTTCTCGAAATATATACATTTTTCGTCTCCAATTACGATTCGATGCAAAAATGTCTGTCGTTCAGCTGATGTGGTACCCATTTTTCTGCTTCTTGGATCTTTTTCATGGCATGCAGGCAATCACAAATGGTTCTGCGAACATTTAACCTCTCTGCCATTTGCTGTTGGATTTGCATATGGTCTTCTTGGAACAATGCTTCAATTTTTTTCAGCTGACCTGGGCGTTCTTTGACTTTCAAGTCGAAATCACTACATTTGATTCATCCAAACCAACGCCCACAAGCGTTTTACGTTGGGATGTTGACACTGTAAATTTCTACAAGTATATGAGGGCTTTCACTTGCATTTTTCTTTTGACCGAACAAAAAAGCTTGACATGTCCATCACACAAAAAAATATGAGGTTAATTCTATATCGTTTAAACATCAATGGCTATTTGAAAGGTACTGTCGTAGCAACAAAATGACACAAGATATTAGACGGTGTACCGATCCTTGCTTCCAGCACCATTTCTTTTAAAAAATGAAGAATCATTAACCACACCTAATAAACAAGATGCAGATCATTTTTTTTATTTTTGAAAAATACAATTCATGCTAAACTTCAAGAGATTTACCACTAAACACCACATCACTTTTTTGAACTGTTCGACGCACGTTTCACTAACCATGTTAGCATCATCAGGAGATGATTTAATCTTAAATTATCTTCTGATAATTAAATCATGTCCTGAGGATGCTAACATGGTTAGAGAAACATGCGTCGAGTAGTTCAAAAAAATGATTTGAAATCTCTTCAAGTTTAGTGTTTTACACCAAAGATTCCAATAGAAGAATTGAACAATTCATGCTATTTTGAAATGTTATGTTGTAATAGTCTCGCTACTTAAATGACGTTCCTGGGGAATCATGGCAATTTCTTATGTTATTGATGTCCTGAAATATTTCAAATTACGTGGCCGATGTTGGTACACTTATGCCTTTAGGTTATCCCCCCTCCCCAACTAACACTAAAAAATGACAAAGTTTTAAATCAGGCGAACGCGAGGGCCACCCAGTGACATGACCCAGAACCATCTGTTGAAAAATTGCAAACTAACATCGAGAGGTATCGCACGCCCTTGGATTATTTTTGTAACGTTATGTAAAATTTCTGGTTTACAAAAATAAACCCCGAACTTTTATTGACCGACCTTAAACGACTCATTCAAGCCACAATTGAAATTATACCACGCAATATGCGTGAAAGAGTAATCTAAAATTGGGTCTCCAGAATGCATTTCCTCGGACCAAGTCGAGGGTTACATTTGAACGACATTATTTTCAAAATATACCGCCATTATTTCTCCTTCAAGACAATATAAAAATGACCGGATTACAATTACTTGTAATTGTCATTGTCCCTTATTTTAAAGTTATTATGCACTCTTATTGAACAACCATTTATTAAGAGAATCTTCGAAGACTCATTTTAATATAAATTCGTTCATTGGTAATATGTTTTAGGTAATTTAAGAGACCAAATTATATATCCAGACACATACGCCGACATGATTAATAAACAAGTTTCTGAACAGGATCTAAGAAAGATCATGCAAATGGTATATTTGGAACATATAGTAGATAGAGATACCTTTCACGAAGTCAAAGATTGGACGGATATTCTTTCCGGAGGCGAAAAGCAAAGGATGGCTGTCGCAAGATTGTTTTATCACAAGTGAGTATTAAGAAAAGTTCTTTATATATTATATATTGTTGATTATGTTATAACGCAATGTATCATCCTAAAAGCTCAATAACACACCCCTTTGATAATCTCCCAGATAATCAGTAACACTTTTTTTTATGGATATTGGGCTTCAAAGTCCTCATGGATCATCACGTCTAATTCACCCTTGATTTTCTGCAACTCTGGTTATCAAGAACTCATCTACACTCTCTCTGAATGTTGCCAAGTTAATGTAAACTAGTAATACATTTACAGTTGAATGGCTCCAAAATGTAATACACGATCACGACCTGCCTATGTCGATCTACTGCTGTCCTTCGTCCTTTCACCCACGTTTTTCTGTTCTCTGCTTCTCTCATCCCGCAGATGTCAGCTATTCATTTTAAGTCCACTGTATATTTGATGTTGGGTCTACAGCTAGATCTTTGTCCTGTTCTGGATCTCCATTTCAAGTTTAGTCCCTCCATCCAGTTCCATTTTAGTTATGTAGTGTGCTTAATAACGTCTGTTATCTTAGTTTGTTATCTTATGCACGAGTTTTATTTTGTGATCTTTCAGTTTAATTTCAATCATTATTATTTCGTGGGTCATCTTAAGTGTGGGTAAAATTTTCAAGGTCAAAAGTTGCTGCAAAGTTCTTAATCTGAAACATCAAAATGTTTATTCCCAAATTCTGAACCACTTTTTTACATGTTTTATGTGTTATGTTTCCTCTAGAATAGCATCAATCGCTTTCCTGGCTTCTTTAATTGAAATAATGCTTTGTCTTCAATTATGCTTTGCAGCATCCATTATATTATGAAGGTTTTTTTTTCTTTTTTTGGGTTTTTCGCCACGATCTAAAACTCAAAATAAATCAAAAATATCTGTTCTTATGTAAATAAAGAATCACTGGGTAAAAAACAAAAACAAAACGGAGACAAATTTCTCAGTGATTCTTTTTCTGTAATAAATTTGCCTAACGAACAAAATTTTAAAAATACAAAGATTTTCTAAAATAAATACAAACTTTTGAACGTTAACGTTTCGGGAGGTCTTCTCCCGTTTTCAAAACGAATCTAAAAGATAAATTATATTAATTTCTATATATGCTGAAAAGATAGGAAGTAAATATATTTTGTGTATATGTCAATCATACTTACATTGACAATAATAGTATTAATGACAGTGACATATATATATATATATATATATATATATATATATATATATATATATATATATATATATATATATATATATAATGACAAACCTCACCTCTATATATATATATATATATATATATATATATATATATATATATATATATATATATATATATATATATATATATATATATATATATATATATATATATATATATATATATATATATATATATATATATATATATATATATATATATATATATATATATATATATATAGAGGTGAGGTTTATAGTGTGATTATTGTGTATTGAAACACTTAAAACATTTTTAATTGTATTCTTTAGAATCGGGAACCATATTGAATTTAAATTTACCAAAGGCATAGCAATACAGTTATTTTTATTTAAATTAATATATTTTTTTTTTAAACTTCTATATTTTGTTTCCGATTCTTTTAATATCGTTTTGGAATTATTCGAATTGATTTTATATCCCGATTCCCATGCGTGTTGACAAATTCTAGATTTATTAAAATCGCCTTTTCCAAGAGGATTTTTATGTTCTTTTATTCCAACATCTAACGGTCCAGATGTCTTACCTATATAAATTTACCATTCGCAGGGAATTATATAAACCACATTTTTGGTATTCTGTTGTGTTTTGTTTTTGGTTTGGTTGTTGTTAATACACATCTAACAGTATTTTTTGTTTTAGATGTCGTTCTTATGTTGTATTTATTTTCTACTCTTAGATACTATACTAAAGAATACAATTAAAAACGTTTAAATATTTCATATACAATAATCACACAATAAACCTCGCCTATATACATGAAAATATACAGTGGGGAAGTGGAGAATATTTAAAATATTCAAAAAACAAGGAAACAATTTTTCCTGTGCTCCAGGTAAAATGAAATTAATATGGTCAGGACCCTGGTCAATCCTTCAGTTGCTTTCGAACGTACAACTCCAAGCCCGACTGATGACGGCTTAAGGCCAGAAATCGGTTTCGGGAGATGCTTGTTGACGTTTGATGGCGAAGAAAGAGAGTTTACGAGGAGCACATGAAAAATGTTTTCCTTGTTTGTTGAATATTTTAAATATTCTCCACTTGTCCACTGTGTATTTTCATGCATATCTGGTACCTGAATATAGGGCCAAGGTTTGGGTCCGAACGGTTTCAGACAGTAGTACTGTTACGAACCACCGAATGGCGGAGCTGCATTTCAATGCTGCTTCCATCCGATTTGGCCGATTAATATGGTCAGGACCCTGGTCTAATCCTTCAATTGCTTTCGAACGTACAACTCGAAGCCCGACTGATGACGGCTTAAGGCCAGAAACCGATCTCGGGAGATGCTTGGCGGCATTTGATGGCGACTGAAGGATTGAGAATTTTACGTGGAGCACAGGAATTTTTTCCGTTTTTTTAATATCTCACCTATATATTTTTTGGTAGTACTGTCATTAAAGCTATTATTGTCAATGTAGGTATCATTGAGATATACACAAAATATATTTACTTCCTATCTTTTCGGTATATATAGAAATTTATTTTTTAGATTCGTTTTGAAAACGGGAGGAGAAGACCTCCCGAAATGTTAACGTTCAAAAGTTTGTATTTATTTTAAAAAATCGTTGTATTTTTAAAATTTTATTCGTTAGGCAAATTTATTACAGAAAAAGAATCACTGAGAAATTTGTCTCCGTTTTGTTTTTGTTTTTTACCCAGTGATTCTTCATTTACATAAGAACAGGTATTTTTGATATTTTTTTGAGTTTTAGATCGTGGCGAAAAACCCAAAAAAATAAAAAAGTATATGAACACGCCACAATCATTCAGACAATAATTATATTATGAAGGGTGACAAAACTGATTTCTCCCTGCATTCTGCCTTAAGATCTAAACTTATACAACAACGTGAAAGTTCAGTACTATAAAACACTCATTCAGTCAGTAGTCACTATGGCTGCGAAACGTGGGCTCTCACAAAAAAAAATCAAAAGAGATGCTCGCAGAATTTGAAAGAAAAGTATATCAGAAGAAATTTTGTTCCTATGAATGATAATAAAAATTGGAGGTATCAGGTATAACTTTGAACTTAAGCAGTTTTACAAATATCTGGATATTGTAGACTATGTGAGGATACAGCGACTCAGATGAGCTGGACACCTGGTGAGAAAGGAGAATCATGGATGAGCAAATAAGTCATAACAGAAAAAGGGATGGATCAAAGATACAGTGGCAAGACAATGCCAGAAGATATACTGAAGAATTGCTGCTCAAAGGGGTTGCTGGAGATCAATCTGAATGGAGAAGAAGGTTGAAGGAGGTCAAGCCTCACTGATGGGCTGTATCATCACAAGAAGAACATTCATGTCTCTAAAATAGGCATGTAAAAATTTGTACAGCTGATTATGATTAGTGTGCCTGGGTCCTGATCGATCTGGTGGCAGTTACAGGGGTTCAAATACGATGGACGATGGCTTGTAATATATTTTCGAGTTAAAATTATACACTCTGATGTGATGCTGTATTATCATCAAGTAGCTTCCAGTTTCCCTAATGGCGCTATTTTTACTACTATTACATTTATTTTGGAGGACGACTCTCCGGGTTGTTTTAGATCAAATAATTCTAAATAATCGATAATAGAACATTGAAAGTATTTAATTCTAATACTACAATTGATGAACAAATCAAAACAACTAAACTAATACAAAATACTCCATTTCAGTAATATTTTTTATTGAATTACAGACCAAAATACGCTCTTCTGGATGAATGTACTTCAGCAGTATCCATCGACGTTGAAAGTAACATGTACCAAACTGCAATTGATATGGGCATCACCCTCCTTACCATCACTCACAGGCCTACATTATGGTACAATTCCGCAAAACATATACTTTATCCTGTTATAACAAAGTATTTATAATTTTGCAGGAAATTCCACACGCATATTCTTCAGTTTGATGGTCAAGGAAAATGGGAATTCTCCGAGTTAAACTGCGCGGACCGTCTGCAACTTAAACAGGAAAAACAGGAACTGCTCAAGAAAACGGACAGCGTGGAAAAAGCCGCCAGACTAATTGAGATCAATAAACTGTTAGGAGAAGACGACGAAGATGACAATTAGTTCGTGTTTTAATTTTACAGATGATTAAGTTTAATGGATCATAAGTTCTTCCAGGAACTTTCCTAATTAGGGCAGAACAAAATTCTTAGGTTGGATTCCTAAAATGAACAAAGTTGTTCAGGGGGTTTTTTAGAAAAAAAAAGATTTAATTTATTTTGTATATACATATAGCATAATTTTTATTTTTGTGAACGAAAAAATTTTAGAGGAACGATAGTCAGTGCAATAATGTGATTCTTTAACTTTTATTGTAATGTAATTAATTTTATGTTGAATATATTAGCGTATTATATTGTTAAGATGGAAACGTTATAAAAAAAATTGAATTAATAATTGTTTTATTTCAATAATATATGTAAAGTTGGCCCAATGAATGGAGTGAATGGAAATTTTTTGGGATAAAAAAGAGAAAAATGGCGAACTTTGAAAATTAATGTTTTTTTCTGAAAAATTTAAATATTTTATAGAACATGAATTGAAACATTTTTTTTTGTAATTTTTTGAAAAGTTCATTCAAAAACGAATATTAAAAAAAAAGTCTTATTTGATCAATTTTTTGAAGATTTATCTGTTCCCCAAACTCAAACTGGCCATGAAAGAAATGTTTTATGACAGTATTACACAAGTCCAAGAAGCAATGACGAGGGTAATTGAGGCGATTTCAAAACACAACATAAAGATTTTATATTTTTTTCTTTTTTGGGTTTTTCGCCACGATCTAAAACTCAAAAAATATATCAAAATAAAATCTATGCTTGCATTGGTTGAACGTATCCAGCGCTGTATTGATGAGGAAGGGATAAAAATATATATATATATATATATATATATATATATATATATATATATATATATATATATATATATATATATATCATATATAGCATTTTTTATCGTTATAGAGAATTATTGTTATATGGAGTGAAGAAAGAAAAACAACCAAATTCACAATATTTTTTAATACATATATATATATATATATATATATATATATATATATATATATATATATATATATATATATATATATATATATATATATATATATATTTATAAAATAGGTAAATTAAATTATTTTTAATACATATGTCTATTAACTTTGCCTGACGTTTTTTGCTATGCCAGTATTTGTTTTGTATTATCTTATGTATTCTGTCCATATCTTGATATGTGGTGGAATCGTCTTGATTAAACAATACAAAAAATTCTATTAACTTAGCGTCATCAAGTGCTTGTTGAATAATTGGTGGTTCGGAATCGTCCACTTGATCATCTTCTTCATCTTCATTAAATTTATCCTTACTTTTCGACACTAAATCAAGAATTTATTCATCTGTAAGTGAACTGGTTGTGGCCAGATCCTCGTCTATATTTTCGTATGTATGTTTTTTATCCATTCACTCAGTGGTAGATTGTCTTCACTATCAAACTGATCCGTTTCTGGTCTGACTATTACATAGTCCCGCGCGAGGAAAAGAATGCTGTATAGCTGCTGTTACCTCTTTCCAGGCTTTTGATATAAAGTTCACTACTTGTAGCATGTTAATCGACGTCTTGACGTCAGTTTCGATCAGATCCATCAACATTTTCCTTCTATTGTGACACTTTAGGCTTTTAATTACACTCTGATCCATTGGCTGCACGATACTGGTTGTATTAGCTGGGAAAAATGCTAACTCTTTGTTTCGAAGATTGGATATAAAAGGGTGAGCAGGACAATTAATTGTCTATTAGAAGCAAGATTTTCCGTGTCTTTAATTCAGCATTCCATTTTCTCACTTCCTCTTCAAAGAATGCGATGTCATCCAAGCTCAATTGTTTGTTTTATACGTGACTGGCAACTACTTTATGTTCTTGAAACACCAAAGGGTTTTTTGATTTGCGTATGACTAAGAGCTTTCTTTTTTCCCCACTCATATGGGCAGCTACTAGAATAGTAATACGCTCTTTAGAGAGTTTTCCTCCAAGACATTGAATTTTAAAGTTTTATCGGGAGTCATCTTGACAAAAAGTCCAGTTTCATCAGCATTAAAAATGTCATTTGGATAGTACTTCTCCTTTAATTTAAGTTTAAGTTTAATTTAACTTTATTAATCTAATTGTTAGTCACATTCATATCGACATCCCGCGCCTCTTCATTCATTTTACCGTAGGTAATTTTGTGATGGTGCTTAAATTTTCCGAGCTAACCTTCTGATGCTTTAAAGTCAGTAATGCCAAGTTATTCGGCAAACTTCTCAGCCTTGGCTTTAACAACTGGGCTCCTTTCTGGCGCTTATTGTTGAACCACGACAACATTGCTTGATCCAATTCTTCGAATTTTGGCTTCCTTAATTTTTTAGGAGACTTTCCCTCCAGTGCCGCCTGCAGAATTGTTTTCTTGTTTTTCCAAATGGTAGCAATAGTAGATTGACTTAGTCCTAAACGTCTTCCAATATCTTTTACTAGACATGTTAACAGTTTCAAAGTTGGTCTACGACTGATAATACGATAGGCATCTAGTGTGTTTAGTTTCAGACCATCATTTCCTAGAGACAATGCAATCCAAGCGTAATGATGCATGTGTTTTAGGCAATTAACAATAACAAAAACAAGGCGGCTGTTTTCGACCTCAGTACTTTTGGGGCTTCAAAGGTTAAGTCGGCGCCTTTTGTAACCTGATAAGATAAAATAAACAATAATATTGATAATAAATATTTACTGCGTCTAAATATGAACACATTTCTTCGTAATAGAGAATGGCTGTTGCACTTTAAACATAATTTCAATGTATCATGTAATTTAAGGTAAACCAACCAAATTGAGCTCACTTCTACGTTATCTATAGTTTATCTTAGAGTTTACATTATATGTATACATATATATATATATATATATATATATATATATATATATATATATATATATATATATATATATATATATATATATATATATATATATATATATATATATATATATATATATATATATATATATATAGGTGTCCCATTAAGGATGGATCGCGGCCGTATCTTGAAAACTATTTATCCCACAGCTTTGGGGCAAAAAAAAATTTACTAAAAATGATCATGAGAAATTCACCAAAAATATTTTTAAGCTTCTAAAACGACCGCAAGAGGGCGTGACGAGCTAAACATTTTTAAAAATAATTTTTTTTGTGTATTTTCAAGTGTTAACCGAGTAAGAAAAATTCTCAGTTATAATTAGCAAACTGTCTCCTACAACTCTGTTTTATGACATTTTGTCGTAACTTCGCGAATAAAGAAGTGGGGGGGAGTTTTACCTATTTAGATAAAAAGTCGTCTCATGTTCGTTTGCCTAAACCGATTTTCCTAAATTAAAAATTGGTCTTAATATTTAGGTCGCAATCGCAACCGCAACAATTTTATTTAAAAAATAAAATTATTTATTCAGTATCAATCATCATAAATGTTCTAATCCTGACCTTGATAATATTTTCTAATTTAATGACATAAGTGGAAAAAATGCCTTTCCCCAATTGTTGCATTTTCTCTTTTGTGATGCTTAAATACTACTTGACAGAATATTGAAATCAGTCATTAATAAATATACCTACTCTTTCTTTTAAACTAAATGAATGGATGAATGAAATTATGCGTTTTCGGGTTTCCAAATAAACGCATGCAATCCTTACACATGGTACATTACACAAAGAGTGTAAGAAGGGAATCATGGAAACAAACAAAAACAGTCAAATTAACTTGTCAGTTTTGAAATGCATTACATTTTCAACATTGCATTTATTGATTATTAATAATTATTATAATAATATCTAACAATGCCTTTTACGAATAACGAGGCCTATGAAATGTTGGCGGTGTATTTCCAATGTTTTGAAAATGCATGTATTGCAGAGCGGCAATGTGCAAGTTAATATCCCAAAGAAGGCATTATTCGAAGAAGGTGTTTACACGTCTAGCAAGACGTTTACGAGAAACAGGAATTGTGCATCCAGATCCAGTCCGCACCAGGTTAACCAGTTTGAACCTACGGACCTACGTTGTTATTTAACTTTTTGAACCTACGGACCACATTTTTTTTGGGTAAAATTCACATGTTCAAAAAATTGACAATAGCCTTTTTATTTTTGAAGCTATGAAATAACTTTCATAAGTGTAGCCGCCAAAAAAATTACTTTTCGAACGGTATATAGAACTACGAGAAAAATTTATGTAGTTGAATACTATCGCCAAACAACAAAACCTGTCTCAACCAACAGACTTCTCCCTTTACAGCTGAAACTAAAAAAAGTGTTTTCATATTATCACTTCTCATTGCTAGGATGCTAGGAGTAAATAAATCCCTACATTAACAGGAAATTAAAAAACAACAGGTTTTGCTTAATATTTATTAAAAAATAATAAAAACAATTCACTAACCAAAACATGTATATGTACAAATAATAAATGTATACAAGATAACAACAATACAAAGGATTAAAAAAATGCAATTGACATTCAGACCTCACCACTTCAGTCTTGAATATTAAACACATTCTTTACAGATAGAGAAATAGAGGGGCTATTAAAATATTTGTAAGGTTTCTCTATTCTCTATAAATGCTGTTACAATAAATTTTTACAGATGCATTATAAAATTAATACATCTTTTAATATTCCTGTAATGGAAGTTATTAGTATTTTAATATTTCTAATCACGCCTAACAAAACTCATAAAAAAAATACACACACACAGACAATATTCGAAATAGTATTTATCATTCTTTTCTCACAAATTCGATAATGGATTTTTGGTTTTTCTTATCTCATCAAGTTCCTGCAGGTTAGAACTAGAATTGAGCAACATTGTTCATATAATATCTTCGTTCTAATCTTGCAGGATTTTCGAAAAAGAGGCTGTGCTAAATATTTTTTCTTATAGTAAAATATCTTGGCTTGTGCTCAAATATTGTAAAGTGCAATGATTTTATCACTAAATCTTAAATTTCAGAATTTAAATATATATATCGACATGTATATCACCGCACGTGATGGGTTCCTCATCGAAAACTCACAGTCTCTCTCAGTATTTTACTCTCAATTTTAGAATTTAACGAGGAAGAGTGACTCATAATTGATCTCTTTATGGTAGTTAGTTCACTTATTTAAATAATAAAATGAAAAAATCAACCAATGTTAAAGCATCTAGGTGTAAAGTGAGAGATTGTACTTCTCTAATTGTTGTCACTGAATAAAAAGTATGATGGTTTAAGATGACGAAAGCTACATATCTCTTATTTTTTTACTTCGTCATTCTTCTTCCAGAGTTATGTCTCTCTCGTACCCTTAAAGCAGCCACGACGGGGAGTTGGGAATGTTTCTCCCACCATTCATTTAGTTGAACAGGAAGGAGGAATATGAGAATACTCTCTGGTGGTATTAAGATTCTTATTCTCAGTCGAGGGACAGGCATTCCACCTTTCTCTTTATCTGTAGATTGCAGGAGAGGCGTTCTTTTAGCTGGAAGTATGCTGATAATCTGGAGAAACCGTATTCCTGCAACGCAAAATTAAACATTAATCACGTATTCAATTTTTTTATCGTTTCAAATATGTTGAAACAAAAATACCACAAAATCAAAACAATTTCTATTCTTGCTGTTTGTGTACTAACAATTTATAGCTGCGTTTACTTAGAGGTATCAGGTGCAACTTTGAACTCAAGCAATTATACAAAGATCTGGATATTATGTACTACGTGAGGGTAGAGCGACTCAGATGGATTGGACACCTGGCGAAAATGCTGGAAACCTGGAAAAAATGCTGGAAAAGGAGAATTATGGAGGGGCGAATAGGTCATAACAGAAAGAGGGATGGATCAAAGATACGGTGACAGGACAATGCCGGAAGATATACTGAAGAACTGCTGCATAAAGAGGTTGCTTGAGATCAAGCCAGATGGAGCAGAAGGTTAAAGGAGGTCAAGCCTCACTGCTGGGCTGTAGCATCACAAGAAGAACGTTAATATCTCTAAAGTAGGCATGTAGAAATTTGTATAGCTCATTGTGATTGGTTGTGCCTGGGTCCTGATTAATCTGGTGGCAATTACAGGGCTTCAGATCTGGCCAATACGATAGATCATGGCTTGTAATATATTTTCGAGTTAAAATTGTACACTCTAATATGATGGTATATTATCATGAATCAGATTCCCTAATAGCGCTATTTCTTACTACTATTAAATTTACTTCGGAGAACGACTCTTTGGATTGAATAAAATTATGAAAATATTTAATTCTGATTAGACTAGGCCAAAAAAATTGACTATTTCTTTTGAAAGGGATACCGAAAATATTATCTTATGTAAAAAAAAATATTGCAAAAATTAGAGCCCTTAATACTTGTATTAAGAAGTGTATCGTCGCGACTTTCGGTTTTTTAATAGTAATCGCATCTTTCATTCAAAACACCTAAACCATCAATTTGAAAAATTTGAGCAATACATTTTCTTGAAGACAATTGAATTATCTACAAAGAAGGTCTCATTATAAATTTACAATTTTACTTTTCAAATTTGAAATTTTGTAACTAATGAACGAATCAATATTTGGAAAAATACAATACATATTCTTAAAGGAAATTGAATGCGCCACAAAAAAGGTATATTAACATTAACAATCAATGCAAATCGTTATTCGGAGCCAAGATAGCCGAGGGCGAAGTGAACCAAGCTTTTATATAAATTGAAACAATGAAAATACATATTTGACGAACATTATTCAGTTCGCGATCTGTCATTTTAAACTCTTCTCTAAAAATGAATATTTTTAAACAATAAATAGTTTTCGACATCCAACGAGTATGACTCATGGCTACCGGGCATTTGAAAGTTTTGATTTGTAATTTTTGTTTGGAGTAGCTTCTAAGAAAATAGATGATAATTCTAAAAATTCTCGATAATCATTTCTCGGAAGGTATTTCTACAAAAAAATTATTAAGAGTTTAACCTTTTATTTTTAATAGTGGTTTTCTTATATATTAACGGAAGATTTTTTGTTGTGTACTCAGAAAAAATGTTTAAAATAATAATAATAATAAAAAAAGGCGCACATTTTTTACTCTTAGAGTTAGTTAAATACAATAAAATGAATTTTCGTAGATAAATAACTCTAAGCAAAATCAAATTTAAATAAATTATGAATTTTGAGCAAAATTTTCGTTACTGTACTTAAAAAAAACTATTTTCAATATTAGGCCTTAAATTTTTTAATCAAGTAAAAAAATGAGGTCTAACGCAAAAAAACCATAAATTACTTTTAAATTCATTCATACAATAATTTTTTTGTCATCAGAAATAATATTTTCCGTATCCCTTTAAAAAAAAAATGTCGATTTTTTTGGCCCAGTCTAATTCTGATGCTACAATTCAAGAACAAATTAAAGCAACTAAACTAATACAAAATACTCAATTTTTGTAATATTTTGTTTGAATTACAAATCAAAATACTCTTTGGGATAAATTTACTTAAGCAGTATCCATCGACGTTTAAAGTAACATGTACCAAACTGCAATTGATATGGGCATCACCCTCCTTACCATCACTCATAGACCTACATTATGGTACAATTCCGTAAAATATATACTGTATCCTGCTATATATATATATATATATATATATATATATATATATATATATATATATATATATATATATATATATATATATATATATAAGTATTTTTAATCTTACAGGAAATTCCACACGCATATTCAAAACAATATCTGTTATTGCTGTTTGTGTACAGTGTACATCTACTAGGTCCTTATCTTAATTCTCAGCCCTTACGTTTCATCAATTGCAGACTTATTCGAATCAGACTCCCCCCTCGCATAGTTATGTTAAAGCCCCATCTTTCGGTTGCAAACCTAGATATAATATACGAGTCTACTGTAAATATCATCCAATAAATCCGTTGTAGATGTAATGCCGTTAGTAAAGAAGTTTGAGATAATGCCTCCTTTTTGAATTTCAACTGAAAAAAAATTCTTCGGGCGCAATGATGAGGAAATGGGCTTTGGGAGGTAATCAGTGACGTTTGGTGAGGTAATCATCGAGGGAGGGTGTTGGGGCGCCGCCCCTCCAGTATTTATCGTATTAAACAATTTTTCAGAGCAAAACACCATATTTTATTTCCGTTTAGTTTTTTCCCTTTAACTCATTTTCCTGGCTGACCTCCTGTATAGGGTTTCAATATCACGAAAAGTAGGACGGGGAAAGCAAAAAAAATCTTTAGCAGCACTATTTTCTTCTATGCCCTCCCACTATTTCGTATTAAATTAAATTATTTTGACTTAAATGATGTAGAACATTCGGGGCAGAAAAAAAGTGGAAAATAAACAGTTGAAAGCACTATTGAAAGAAAATTCACGTGGTACACTGCTGTGGCTTGGACATGTACTTAGACAGCAACTTTGATGTTTCTGTATTATTACTTTCCGGATTCGATTAAAATCAAAAGATTGTAATGTGTGACGAAAAGTGAATCTTTTACGATAATCCAAAGAGGCTAAAATTGTGGGTTAGTCTTGGTGTAATCACATGTCCAAATCAAAAAGGTGTTGCTGTGTATTATGAGTGTTGAACTCGATCACCAACAAGTGATTCGGGTTAGTGCTCTCTGAGGGAAAAAAGGCATATACTGACAAGGGGGGAGGGAAGTAATTTTGCTTCAGGGCCACGCACGGTCACATAAGCAAAAAGGGCTCTGAAAACGATCATCGAGTTGAGCTGGGAGATTTTATCGCATCCAATGTATTCTCCAGACTTGACCACTTGCTAAGAACCTTTGGTTTGGCCACGAAACACCCCGAAAAATAAAAAAAAGGTAGGCAGTCATGGGGACTACCGTCAGAAGTGAAAAACTTGAAACTTTGGAATAACTGTGTGTTTTTTTTTGAATTTTTAAATTAATTATTCTTTAAATGTATAATTAAAAAATGTTTAATCTTTTTTCACGTAGGATCGAGAATCGAAATAAATATAGAAAAATGGACATATAGAAAAACTAATTATATTACAATACTTTTTTGTAAAGTTGGTGAAATTGAATGATATAATTTTACAAATAATCATTTTGCAAAAAATAACAAAACACGTATTGTATTTCTGAAAATTTAAACCAATAAACAATAATTTTGAGAAATTAAATTTATTATAACATTTTATAGAATTTTTAATTTTAAAATCCACGACAAAAATTTTATCGAACAACTAGAAATATGTTTTACCACGCTAGTGAGATAACTCCTAAGCCACTATGAAATATTCATTGCACGATGTATTGCAGAGATTAAATATTAGAAAAATAAATAATAATAAATTTTTCAACGCAAATATTGATACCAATATTGAAAATATTCAAAAATAAATGCTTTGTTTTTGTTATTCATTTTCCCACATAAAAATATTAGTATATTAAGTACTCACTCTTGTACCGCACAGTGATTCTACAATTAAACAATTAAAATAATGATTATCTAAAACACAATATAATTTAAAACACCTTTAAAACACAATTGACTTCGTCAGTCTCGCGTAACACGTCACTAGCATATCGGTGACGTGAACCCATAAGTTTTACCCCTTTAAAATAAAATCGCTCAAAAGAAGAAGCAGCTAAAGAAGTTTTCATTTCAAAAATATATAAATTTACAATCAAGAAAAAAAAACAAAAAGTCAAATCTCATGATTTGGTCGCTCATGGAGTATGTGTAGATGGTACAGATAATGCGAAACAAAGATATGAAAGAGGAACTAGGATATAACAGCGATAAATATTAATATCTATTTATATGTTAGAAAATTTGTAAATTACTTACCCAATATCCAAATGGAATTTGAGATGTTTCGGCATTAATGAAAGACCACAACGACCAGAAGAAGTTTGTTGCCAAAGTGAAGACCTCCACCTCTTTCAGAACTTTTCTGGGATTCTCTCGTGATCCCATCTCATCTAAGTAAGCTCTATAACGATACAAAAATAAATAATAAACTTGAAAAGCTGTATTGTGTTTAATTATTTTACCTAATGAAAGATAATCTTTGTTTCTCGACTGGGTAATTCTTGCGATTTTCTTTGAAGAATGGATGGTCGTCTTCTTTGTAATCATATACCCATTCGATGAAATGATTGGCAATATCGAATCCTCTGTAGTTGTACGAACAATATTCAAAATCTAAAGATATTAAAATTGCATTAGCACATTTTTTTTAATAATTGTTTACTGTAATAATATCAAGTAGATTATCATCTAATATATCCAGATATACAGGATGACTATTTGACAATTTTTGCCAGTACAATTTTTCAACAAAAAGAAACTGCAGAAAGATCGAAGTATTATTTGGTTTAACATACAAAACTGCTTTTTTTAGTTAAACAATTTAAGTGTAAATTTACAGTAGCAATTGAAAAAATAAATATTTCATTAACAATACATATACAATAAATAAAAATGTTTTTTATTAGCACACTAGATGTTAATAGGATACTTAGAACTACATATGATTAGAGTCAATCAAACCTATGATTTATTTTAACATATAATTAGCACTTACCTATAATAACAATCTGTTGTTCGAGAGGATTGTTTTCTTTATCTTGCTGATCCATACACATCAGTATGTTACCTTCTTGCATATCATTGTGGCAGAAAACCACTGGGCTATTCTCCTGTTCCAGTCTATAAATAATAAAAAATACATTGTAAAACTTTATAATGGAACAACAACAGTGAAAAATATTGATTTAGTAAAAACATGAGTTATGTCTATTGTTCTCAGAGCAGACAGAAAGAGTGGAAAAAAGTCATGGCCCTATGATGTAACAATAGTTCAATAAGTCACTTCTGGCTGCGAGATGTAGACCCTCACAGAGAACCTTGCAGTATTTGAAAGAAGAATTCTTAGAAGAATTTCTAAGGTGCTGGGAATGGTGACGGAATGTGAAGGATCAGGTATAACTTCCAATTCAAGTAATTGTAAAGGGTGTTAGAAGAGCGCAAGATTTGAATTGCGCGTCATTTTAGCTGTTCTGTTTCGATAGATCAAGAATTGTGACAGTTGGTTGGTTTGGTTGCTACGATTCGTAAAGTGGGTCCGATTCTTGGTAGAAATAATGTTCTATATTTATCAATTGTGAAAAGAACAATCGAAAAATTTGAAAGTACTGGTTCAGTTATTGATGTGACACACGACACAAACTCGCAGTGGTCGTTCAAGGCAAAATATCACAGAAGTTCGTGAGAGTGTGGCCAAGTATCCAGGGTCCATTCGTCATCGTGCACAAGAACTGGACATTTCAACAGCCACTCTTCTCACTAAAGATTTGCAGCTCCATGTTTACAAAGTCCAATTGACTCAACAACTTCCGCCAACAGACCATGTACAGCGAAGAGAGTTCACCAATTACATCATTGGACAACAAGAAGTGAATGCCGATTTTGTGGACAGAATAATCTTCAGTGACGAGGCCCATGGCACAATTGCCGCATTTGGAACTCAGAAAATCCACGAATGATTCATAAAAAACATATGCATCCCCAATGTGTCACTGTTTGGTACGCATTGTGGTCTGTAGGAATCATTGGGCCATTTTTCTTTGAAAACAAAGCAGGTAAACGGTAAATGGCCAACGATATCGTGATATGATAACCCAGTTCTTTATCGCTCAACTGAAAGACACTGTTGTTGAAAGCATGTGTGTGGTTTCAGCAGGACGGTGCCACTTGCCATACCGCCCGTGAAACACTGACGGTCTTTTACGAGTCTTTTCCAAGTTGTGTCAACTCCCATTTTAGTGACCACAATTGGCCGCCACGATCGCGCGATTTAACACCAATGGACTTTTTTTGTCGGGTTTTCTGAAGTCCCAGGTTTACGCCAATAAACCCACGACCACCCAAACACTGAAGACCGGCAATTGAACTCGTATCAAAACCTTTATTGAAAATCTGGTCAGACTACGCGTGTGTCACCAAAGTCGTGGCAGCCGTTTACTGGATGTGTTGTTCCATAGACACTCTCCAAATGTCTATATTATTAATCAATGTACATTTCAACACTTTCCTACAAAAAACTACTTTTTATTTAAAATTCATATCTCTCGCTGTTATTGTAACACCCTCACATAATCTATTTGTCACTGCATTATCATGCAGCGACTCAGATGGGTGAGACACGTGGCGTCAAATAAAGAGGAAATCAGGAGATGCAGGCCAAAGATGGGGTGGAGGGACAAAAGAACTATTGCATCACGAATGAAGGGAATCGCATATTTTTTCACGAGAAAACTAATATAAAAATTATGGTTGTACTCTCAGCTATAAAACTATTCGAAATACAAATTAGTTAGCTACTTATACAGCCTGTTCAAAAACGAGCTTTGGAAATATTTGTAACAAAATGAGCAAAGATGATTCGTTTAAGAACCAAAGGAACCCAGAAAAGAGACAGTTCATAACAACGAAGCAGGCTCTGAGAAAACTCAAATAGAAGACAATAAAAATATGTTCTTCAAAGAACACGAAGACGACATTGTTTTGAATGAAACTGACTAATATAAAGAATGTAATAATTCACGATTTCGTCTAGATAATACGTCATTTGATTTCAACTTAATTTTCCGTGCCTAAACTCGACGAGATTTACCTGCAAATACCAAATCACTTTATTTCACTTCTAGGTGCGCGTTTCGCTAACCAAGGATCATCAAGACTGAATCATCTCCTGATGATGCTAATATGGTTGGTGAAATGCACGTCTAGAAGTGAAATAAGGTAATTTGGTATTTAGTGGTGAATCTCTTTGAGTTTAGTGTTTCGCATTGAAGGTTCCAATAGAAAAATTGAAAATGCTATAAAAAATATTTTCACAGTTATTACCTTGTCTTAAGCCACTTGGCTTCTTCTTTTAGATCTACGCCTTTGAGAAGGTCTTTAAGCAAGTCGGGAACGTCGCCTTTTAGTTTTTTATCACAAGTTTTAAGCCACCTGTCGATGGTGTTCCAAAGCCAAGCAGGTTCTTTATGTAGTGGCACCTGAAAAAATTAAAGGAGCATTAAAATCATTTTCATCATAACGCAAACACTTCCTTATATTAATGAAAGATTTGATGAATGAATAATTTAGAATTTATTTATGTTATCTGTTAAAATTATAAATAATAGTATTTCGACGGTAAAATATTAAAATTTAATTAAATAATTTTGTTGGGTTCTAGAGAACTATAACAAGTTTTTTGCACACTCAGTATCAATCCCGATATTGCGCTTTTTTAATGATCGTCGATAACTAGACATAACAATTCAATTATTGATCCAATTTTATTGCCATTAACCTTTATTTATGCTAAATGCGATAAAGGTATCAGAACTGATATAAACTGGAATAAAGTTGATAAGGTACAAAAGCTTCGGGTAAAATTTGCATACGTTTTATTATTCCCAAAAAGAATAATATTTATATGTATGTTTTTTATAAAGTATGACTTTAAAAGAAAGGAAACTGAAGTGGCAAAAACATTTTTATAGAGTTCTCATCAAATTTTAGATTTAGAATTGATATAACAAAAATAAAATCAATGTTTTTCCCTACTGCCAGAGCACAGGTGCGTACTCCCAGAAGACCATGGTATGGGCATGGGCCCAGTTTCCCGATGACCCCCTTTTTGCGACCGACTGGTTGGCCGTAATTGTCAGAGGGAAGGGGTGAAAATGCATTGGCTAGAACAAATAATAACAACATACCCCATATGTGTGATAGATGATGCGATATATATGTATATTCAAAATCGTAACACATTTTTCTAGTAATACATACATCAATGGATGTGCTATTTCTTGCTATTGGTCTTTTATTGTTAAAAGAAAAATAAATGATAGCATGCATACAGAATATGGCGAACGTTATAAAATGATAAAATCCTAAAACTAAAGAGTTTTGTTTTTCAATGAGTTTTTTCAAAATTGTATTAAAAAATGTTCCTGTTAGTATGTATCACTGTGTAGAGAAATATAAACGGATAATACTATGTCCAAGACATCCCACATAAGAATCTTACTATTGGAGCCAAGTTGAATACGATAAGGCAATATAGTAACGGGTGTTTCAAATGGAACGGTTTTTAAATTCTGGAATGAAACACAGATGGCGTTGTGAATTTACCTAGACCTATGATAATATATAAGAAGGTATTCCAATCCTACAAGGGACGATGGGAAATGTGTCAAGCGGTGGCGTCATCTCAGGTGCATCCAAGGCCCCAACTTAAGCCTTTTTTGGCGTGTCGACGTAACAGTTTGGGGTTCAAATTCTCACCATTGTTATAATGTTTTTTGTTCAAACACAATATTAAGATTATCCTTAAATTATAATGAGTAAAATAAAAAAAAATGTACGTCATTTATCATACACATTTGTTTTTTAATTGAAAAACCCTGCAAATTCCTGGACGAGCTATTGCAAGAAACGGTGATGTTGATTGGCCACCAAAATCATGTGATTTGACACCGTTGGACTATTTTCTTTGGGGTTACGTGAAAAGCCAGGTCTATAAGAACAATTCACAATCGATTCTTGAACTAAACGATGAAATTATTCGAGTTATTGGTGAGATAGGGCTACGGCTATGACAAAATGTTATTGAAAATTTTGACAAAAGAGTGGACGTTTGTGGAGCTGCAAATCGTGGTCATTTGGCAGATATCGTGTTTAATGTCATACACTATGCTCAATAAAAAGTTTTTTTGAAATCAACGGAAATTCTGTATTTTATTCGAGAATTAAAAAATCGCTCAATTTGAAAGATCCACAAGCGGCCTTCACACGATCAATATGTATTGTCAATATGATCAATAAATATTGACAAATTGTAATTGCCTCACACTATCAATATTTACTGACAATCTATTTAGTTTTGCGCTGCCAGGCAATGATGTCATACCGACAAAAACTTATGTAGCTATTATTTTAGCTACACAATCTACAAGTAAGATTGTCAATCCCTCCCTCAGATGGTCAATATTTATTACCAATCTTGCAATTGGCAAAATATTTTGGTTTTCATCAAATCAGACTATCAATATTTTTTTACATATTGACAATCTGTCAATCTTTCTACTCACACATTCAATAATATTGTCAATTCAAGTTCAAGTTCTCAACTAAATTCTCGACGTTTTTATACCACATTTGACAATTATTTTTGACAAAAAACTAATACAGATTTAAACTTCGGTAAACTGCATCACTTTCTATACATACACCGGCACCGGTTTCAGGCAACTGTGGAATCCTAGATTTAAAAAAAAAAGTGTTATTTAGATGTGAAAAAGTCATTGAGGCTTTTTTTAGACTTCCTCAAGAGACGTTAGGCGACTATCAACCAGGCGAAGTTGCAGGGGTTGGACGAGATGAAAATCCGTAGGAGCTAAATCTGAAAAATACGCTGGGTGCGATAAAATCTCCCAGGCCAAATCGGTTATCGTTTCCAGAGCCCTTTTTTTTCAGTATATCTCTTGTCAGTATACCAGGCATGTAAATATGAAACAGGAATTTTTGTATAGAAAATATACGTGAATTGTATGAAAATGATAAAAGATAAAGTATTGCTCATCGCTAGTTATACATTTTTCCCACCTGTCTGACAATTTGTGGATGCTACGCCAAAAAAACTGTTGCTATTTTGGGCAAACCGGTCATCGAGCCATTTTCGTACATTTTCATAAGAAGTGAAGCGCTGCTCAGCAAGTGCGTGTCCCATCGATGCTAATAAGTAGTAATCAGATGGAGCCAAGTCTGGTGAGAAAGCCGCTTGCAAAAGTATTTCCCAACTAAACGCCTCAATCGTTTCCTTGACCAGTTTTACTGTGTGTGATGGTGTATTATTATGAAGCAAAATCACAAAACATCAATTCACGCAAAGCTTGATTCAAATCGATCAGTTGTTGTCGGTAGCGTTCAGTATTAACGATTTCACCAGGTTTTAGCAGCTCATAATAGATCACACATTTCTGATCCCACCAAACACAGAGCATTGTCTTCCGTCCATAGCAGTTTGGCCTTGCAGTCGATATCGATGGTTCGCCAGGTTGCTTAAAAGATCATGGTTACCCATGATCTTTTAAGCTCAGGATTTTCAAACTATATCCACTTTTCATCGCCTTCTTTTTTATCTGGCGACCAGCATATCGCAAGTGGTTTTTCGGTTTTCCTACTGTCTTTCATTCAGTTCATTTGGAACCCATTTTCCCATCTTCTTGATCTTTCCCATAGCTTTCAAACGTATAGAGACACATGCTTGTCGTGTCACATTTAATTGATCCGCGAGTTGTTGTTGCGTTGCCAACAATGATGGCAATGCGCATTTTTCAAATTTTTTCGTCATTCTTCCACGTTCTTCGTTTTTCACGTTAAAATCGCCACTTTTGATTTTTTTAAACCACTCAAAGCACTGTGCTCTACCAAGAACATGATCACCGTAGGCTTCGACAAGCATTCGATGCGATTCTGCAGCAGTTTTCTTCAAATGGTAACAGAAAATCAATGCTGTACGCAAATCGTAGTTTTCAGACACAACATTTACAATGTTCAACGCTATTACAAACTATGCTGTTGTATGAAACTTGTATTGTTGTGAGTTGAAAATCTTTGTCAGATGTCAACAAGGAAAGAGCGCCAATGGCACGGTTTGACGGTAACTACATTGACTAAGCTAAGGCCATCTATGGGCAAATTCAGGTTTCATATTTACATACCTGGTAAGGCTATTTTTTCCCCCAGAGCTTTACCACCATGAATCAGTTGCTGTTGATAATGATCAGCAGTGCCCATTTTTCTACACAACAACACCTTTGGCTAATGGTTCATCAGGATTAACCCACGATTTTCGCCTCTTTGAATTATAAAGGATCCAGTTTTCGTTACAAGTCACAATTATATGCAGGAAAATCTTTTTCGTAAACCTGAAGAACCACGACCATCTGGGAGTTCATAGAAAACCCAACGACCCTACTTTTGAATTTTTCTTAGCTTGTATAAACGTTTATAAATACCTTGCTGTTCTACTCTAAGTTCCTGTCCGAGCTCTAGCAGTGTACAGCACGATTTTCTTCAAACACAGCTTCAAATTTATTATTTCGATTCATTCAATAACGCAAGTCATATCTTGAGCTTCAACAGCCCATTTTTCAGTTAAAAGACGAAAAAAGGCAATGCGGCAAATGTAGCTTTTCGAAGGACATCCCGTCTACAATTTATTTTTCAGGTTATGTTCACAGTAGGCTCATATATTATATCTTGTTTTGAAGCTGAAGATGGCGCTTTAAAATAACTACACGCGAGAAAATATTCTGATTCGAATAGGTTTTTAAATCGATGTTACGTAGGATATATTTTATGTCGAGTTTTGGATTGTAAAATATGTTTTTCAAGAAGCGTGTCAAGCGTGTTGGCAAGATTAGTGAATTAAATTTCCAAAATGATGGAAATTCATGATAAGACGGGATGAAGAGAAATTTTTCCATAAGACGGGATGGACACCCAGAACTAAATAAACTATGGAAAAAATGGTTTTATTAATAATCGAATGAATTTTCTTATTGAAATAAATATCCCTATCGAGAAAAAAATGGGTAACTCAACAGACCTGACGTCACTGTGATTATAAATGATCACATTATACATTTACAACACACAATGTGGCAGTTGATATGGAATATTTACTCAGGCACCTTCGCTATAACGATTTTTGATAGTGAAATAAGTTATACCCATATATCGTCTAATAAAAAAAAACATACACACCTCCGATAATAAAATAATAAAATAATTGTTGATTAAATTTTTTAAATAAAAATCCTCTATAAACCGACGCTATAACAATAGGTATTAGAAAGATAGTTACAATAGAGTTTCGATAATAAATGAATCGATGATACAAGGCGACAAACTATGCATCGACCAGATATCACCAAATGAGGAGTAAACGTCCCGAAATCCGTTGTGTCAATCAGAATAAATTTACCTAGCATTTAAAAGAGACTGGTATTAGTCTGAATATAATAATTAAACAATAATTAATTAAACTTGAAGAGATTTAATCTATTAGATTAAATCATCTCCTGATGATGCTAACATGGTTAGCGAAACGTTCGTCGAGCAGTTCAAAAAAAGTGATTTGGTGTTTAGTGAAAAATCTCTTCAAGTTTAGTGTTTCACACCAAAAATTCCCATACAAGAATTGGAGAGGCATATTCTCTTCAGCATAAGGTATAATAATTGTCTCTAAGATTCCTACGTAAATTTCTTTTATCCCAAATATTAGACCTACTCTATTATATGAAACACCCCCGTACTTTGATATTACCACCATTATGCTTCACTGTACACAAAGAGTTATGTGGAGTGAATTCCTCATTAATACGTCTTCTCGCATACAATTTGCAATCAGAACCAAATGAATTAATGTTGGTTATTTAAAAGGATGTTGTCCAGTTAGGTTGGAAATTTTCACTGCAGTTTCTTTTCGTGTACAAAAAAACTTTCCTGTCTATTATACCGTATAGGTTATTCTGTTCTAAACGTAGTCTTATGGCTCTGGTGCTGATACTTAGGTTTCGTTTGGATACAAGTTTTTTTATATAACGACAGAGGCAGCAAAAGGATCCCTCAAAGTCTGGTGTATAATACGAGTATACAGTTTTTTTTAAATTTTTCTTAAACGACCTATTTTTTTTTGGTTATTTTTGGGTTACATATGATTATTTCAAAACTTTAGCAATTACACATGGTGACCGACTGATTGCATTCGTAATAAATGCATAATATTTGTTTTGGCTTTTCCATTGAAAAATTAAACGACTTTCTTCAGCAGTACTATGTCTAGCGTGACCCATGTTCATTTTAATAGATTTGGAAACCGGCTAACTTTTGCTGTATCAACAAAATAAATGCATAAGTACGAACCATTAGGAAGAAATAAATTCTTTAAGAAGATAAGCAGCAATAAAATGGACTGGTTATATTGTAAATGAAATGTTTAAAAGTTAGTTAATATTAGCATATTATATTGTTTATTATGGTAAATAAATTAGGAAAGAAAAACTGGTTTTCCAAAGTTTTTTACCGCCTGTCTTATTTTATTGTTCACCACTGTATCTTTCAGCTGTATTAAAAAATCCTCCTGTTAAAATTGTATATTCCTAAGGTGTAGGTTGTACAATTCGACCGAAGGAGATCTTGATCGTGATGTACCTCTTCAATAACACTCACCCTTAAGAAATATTTCTCATCATTTTGAAATCCAAAAAAAATGTTAATTATTATTTCGAATAATTAAAATTATTTCGACTAAAAACAGAAAGCTTTTCTTTTCAGTCAGAAAAAAAAAACTCCTTGTCCGCCAATGAGCTTTTTTAATTTTCTAGGACAGTTCTACTAACATAGAGGTCTATCGACATTTAATATCATTAAGTAGTGTTTATGCTGACGTGAGGTTAAAATAAAATAAATTCTTGCAAGAGGATTTGTACTACATCATTTTCTCTGATACTTTTATAATGTTAAAAATTGGAATCAATTAACTTTAATTCAAAGTCTAATTGTTCGTTAAATTTTGTCTGGCCATTAATAGTATTCTCCAAAGTTTCTTAACCTTTACGAAAAAAATAACATACTTTTAATCTACGTTTCGCAATCAAATACAAGCAGAGTAGTAGAAAGTTTTCCATGAAGTGCTAAAATACAATTTTATTAGCACTAGTACTTTGGTTTGATCGCGAATTCAAAAAGCTTTTAACGTTAAATACACATGTATTGTGTTATAATTTAAATATTTGAATTTACAGTTTCAATTATAGGCTTTAATTGTTAAATAATCAATTCAAAATTTACTTAAATGACTTGGTTATCTCCGTAGTTTTACTTATTCCAGACATGATTTTTTCTAAGATACTTGTCGTCAAACCTGAAATTACGAGTCTTTTTAGAAGTTTGATAAAAAAGTCAGCATGGTGGAAAGGAAATGTGGAAATATGAAGGCGTCAAGTTTGAGTATAAACTGGTAGTGCAAGAAAGTTCCATTCGGATTCTAGAAGTGCTTCTTCCATAGATTTTGCAACATGTGATTGTGTATTGTGATGTACAAGCATGATCTGAACTATAAACAACAGTTGTTGCCTATTGTTTCATTGGGTTACTAATAGCTGATTATAAAGTACCATCATGACAAAAAACATCAATAACAACGTACAAGAACCGCTCATTATGCAATGAATTAAATCTAAATATTATAATATAAAAAAAATTAACTGTTTTAAGTTTGATGACGTCTAAACCTATAAATACTCGAACAATATTGCCGTAAAGCTCATGGTAAGAAAATATTAGTTTAGAATTACTGGCGGTCACGTAAACGTTTACCTTATTTAACCGAGTCACAATTTAGAATCCGTATAATTTCGATAAGAAAAAATGAAATTGCTTCGTGACTGGAACAAGCTTCCCCAAGTTGTAGAAACAAGAATCGAATGCCTCAAATAATGATTATATTAGTCAGATATTATCAAGATATCTGTAATAGTCTGATAAAAAGACTAACTGTAATCAAAATGGTATATTTTATTTTCTCTTGAGGATGATTCCAAGGTCACGTTCAAAAAGGTTTTAAATCGATGACAAAAAGTTAAAAAAACAGCAAATGGTTTAAGTAGTTGAGGCCAATTTTCTTATTGGAACCTTCGGGGTGAAACACTAAACTCGCAAGATATTTACCACTAAACCCAGCGTTTCGCTAACCGTGTTAGCATCACCAAGAAAATATTCAATTATTATTGCTAGCATGGTTAGCGAAACGTGCACCGAGAGGTTATAAGAGCAATTTGGTGTTTAGTGGTAAATCTGATCGAGTGTTCATTGGGCGTTTTTTGATATAATATTTTCGATAACTATTTGAAGATAATAAAGTCATAAAATATATTTACCTTATACAGGGTGTTTTTAAAGGTGAGTCGTTTGTTTTAACAGGTTGTAGAAAAGGGTTATAGTTGTAGAAAACAGGTTGCAAAATAAAGAAGTTATTAACTGTTACAAAATTTGAAAACAGACCTGACTTTTTGATATTCTCAACCACTGCGTTGTAAACACATAAAATATTTAGTTAGTTATTATTATAGTTTTTTGTATTCTTGTACGATATTTCTTTTGAGTGCGATATTCGATTTGACCAGTGGTAATAATTCCTTAATAGTGCGTGTTTAATTTTTGGATACTTTCTGCAATTAAAATGTCACATGTTTATGAAACCAATGAATTAGTGTACATAAAATTAACTTACAGGGAGTACCAACAAAATGCAGCTGAAGCATGTCGTTTTTACGCGGAAAGGTTTCCTTTAAGAAACCATCCGACTGAGCGGATGTTTGTAAATTTAGTTACAAGACTTCGCGATACAGGGTACTTAAAGGCACAACAAGGACGTCACGCTGGAAGACCTTCTCCACGCGAAATGGTAGAGATTGAGGAAGAAACTTTAGAAATTGTCGAAAACGAACTCACAATGAGCACCAGGTGTATAGCAGGTCAAGTTGGAGTTGGCCATCGTAAAGTGTGGAAGACTATACGACAAGAACACTTTTATCACTGTCATTATTAACGGGTACAAGCGTTACAAACCGAAGAGTATCCTAGAAGAGCTGAACTTTGTCAGTGGCTTTTACATCAGCACAACAGAAATGAAAATTTTACCAAATTTATTTTGGCTACCGACTAGGTCACATTTACAAGAAATCGATTTCCACAAAAACCATGTTTGGGTAGTAGAAAATCCGCATACTGTGTAAAGAATCCATTTTCAGCACAGATTTTCAGTAAATATATGAGCTGACGAGTAAATGACATGCTTATTGGGCGTTTCACTCTGCCAGGTCGACTGGCAGGTGAAAATTTAGACTTTCTTCAAAACAATCTGCCACAATTATTACAAGACGTCCGTTTAAATATTAGATAAAATATCTGGTTTCTACATGATGGGGCTCCGCTACATCTTAGACAAGAAGTTCAAGAACATTTAAATAATGAATTTCCTAACAGATGTACCCATTTCTTGGCCTGCAGGCTCCCCAGATTTACCGCCCTGCGATTTTTTTCTGTGGTGCTATTTGAAAAAGTTAGTTTATCACGATGGAGAAGTAAATACTGCGGAAGAACTACAATTTAGTTACAGTTAGAACTACAGTTATTTGTGGACATCGGGATTAAATTTTTGACGCGTATAGTGACGCATGGGTACGCCGAGCAAGATTTTGTACAATATTTGTAACATGTAATATTTTTGTTTTTGTTATTCTGCAACTTTTATTTAAATGATTTTTACTAAATTGACTTCTCTTTGCGAGTTCTACAACGCAGTGATCGATAATATCAAAAAGTCGGGTCTGATTTCAAATTTTGTAACTATTAATAACTTCTTTATTTTGCAATTTTTATATAAATAATTTTTGGTAAGCTTACTTCTTTTTAATTGAACTTTGAAAACACCCTGTATATCATTTTATAATCGTTGAATCACATTTTTGGTATTAATTACCAAACTAGAAGATTTACCATAAACATCAAATCACTTGTAAATTTTTTAACGTGTGCTTCCATCCCCGGATGATGCTAACATTGTTAGCGAAACGCTCGTCGAGAAATTTAAAACAAAACAATTTGGAGTTTGGTGTTTAGTTGTAAATATTTTGAGTTTGATGTTTCCTACCAATGATTCCAATAGAAGAATTAAATTATAAATTAGTGGAAAGAATGTTTAAATTAATAAAGGCTAGGAGAAACATACTGGCAATCAAAAAACTCCATACACTAGACTTTGTTTAGGATTTTTTAAATTTTCCTTTTTTATTTAAGTTCAATTAGAAATATCTTTCAAAGTATCTATCGCTAATCTCCTAAGAAATAATAAAAATAAAACTAAATTCGTTTCAAATACTATATTTGAACTATGAGAAATAAAACGATATTAACATAAAAAAACTATGTCAAAGAAATCTCCATACACTTTAGTAAAATGCTATTCAGCATCATTAGTTATTAGTAGTTTATCAAGTTGGCTTTGCCAAATTTTGCTTAAAACAAATGAATCATATTTGTTTAAAAGTGTCACTTTTAAATCTATGTTTTCGTACTTGAAGCAAAATGAGTGATAAAAATTGCGAAATTCCAACTTCTGTTAGAAAAATTATCGTAGATTTATGGAAAAAGAATAAGTCCTTTAGAAATATTGGCAAAATAAATGGAAAATCATATGCTACTGTATAGTACACAATAAATCAGTACAAATCCACCGGTTGATATAAAGTGCCGCAATGGTTTGGTCGTCCCAGAAAGTTAACTGCTCGGGAAGAGTCTGGTGTTCTGAAAAAGATTAGAATCAACTCTAAAATAAGCGCTCGAAAACGCACAGAAGAAATCAAAGAGGAGTTCTCAAAAAATGTTAGTCCTCAAACAATTAGAAACTTTTTGCATCGAGCGGGTTATAACGGACGCGAAACCATTAATTTCAGAAAAAAAAATGGGAAAAAACGTTTAAAATTTGCCCGAGAATATCCTAATAAAACCAATGAGTTTTGGGAAAGCGCTACCTTAAGTGACGAAACAAAAATTAACCTTTTTGGGTCGGATGGCCCGGATAAAGCCTGGAGAAAAAAAAATACAGCTTTGAAAATTGAAAATGTTTGTCCTACAGTGAAACAGGAAGGTGGTAATGTTTTATTTTGGGGGTGCATATCGTCTAATGGAATATACAATTTAGTTTTAATTGACGGTATTATGAACCAACCTATTTAAACATTCTAAGGAATAAATTAAACTAATGTGTTGAAAAACTTGACCTTGAGGGTCTTTATTTATTCCAACAAGGTAACGATCCCAAGCACACTGCTAGATTTATACGTGAATGGATGATCCATAATATCCACCAACTTCATACCCCAATGTAATCACCGGACATTAATCCAATAGAACATCTGTGGGGAGAATTAAAGTGTCGCGTGAAAAAAGTTAGAAAAAGGAAAAATCTCAAAAATAAAATACGGCACGAGTGGGAGAACATTACAGCAGAAGTTACAAGAAAGCTTGTATTAAGTCTTCCAAAAAAGCTTAATGCCATCATTAAAGGAAATAGCAATTGTACAAAATATTAGTGTTTAAGAAAGTTACAATTTAGCATAATAAATGTTAGTGTATGGAGACTTTTTTTATATAAATTTTTGTTGTTAATATCGTTTTATTTTTCATTGTTCGAATAAAGTGTTTCAAACGACTTTAGTTTAATTTTTACTATTCCTTAGGAGATTGCCGATATTTACTTTGAAAGATATTTCTAATTAAACTTAAATAAAAAAGAAGACTACAAAAAATATTTAAAAAAAAGTCTAGTGTATGCAGACTTTTTTGACTGACGTGTATATCAAATGTAAAGAGAAAACTCGGTCCTTGCATCAAGTTCAGTAAAAGAGGCACCAAGAGGATCAGTAACGTCCGAGACGATCTCCTGTGGTGAATTCTCAAGCCCTACGCGAAGTTATTCATCCTGATTCACCTCACCCTTACACCCTGATAAAAACAATCCGAAAAAGCTTGTTATTACTTGATCAAGAAGTTTTCGGACGTCCCTTGTATTAGTACAAGCGTGGGATAAATTGAGTTGTCAATAGATGGCTTCTAAACAAAATCAAACAGACTTTTTTATTGTGAAAAATGGAATGAAATTTATATCAATGAATCATTCTCAAAGTTGATAATCGCAGAAAAAAAATTACACATTTATTCCGGGAAATTCGAATGGAAGTAAACAGTACTGTTTAAATGTTTCAGGTTGTTTTTTGTTTATATTCCGAGGTCGTCAATATAAACAAATGCGTCTAATTTTACCGGTATTTAAACGAAATCTCTGATTCTTAATGACGATAAAAAATCTTCCATTGGCCTAATTATTAATTCTATATTTATACAATAACAAACGCTGACGATCTAATTATAATGTTATTAAGCAACAACAGTTTCAAAACAAACTTATATTTACATTGTGGATACGTGGTTTTTCGAACGTAATGCTTTTTGTAAGATTTTACAAAAATGCAGAAAAAAATTATATACTGCTTATATCAAAAGGGATCAGGTTTTGTTCATTAAAAAACCATTTTATTTGTGCCAGAAGGTTTTTTACTGCTTAAAACTAGCAGAATTGTTTTTTTGTGCCCTTAATTATCGAAAAAATACAAGAATTATAGGGCAAAAAGGAGACAAGAAAATTTTACCTGAACATCAAGGCACTAAAAGATTTTTACCCTAAAGAGATTTCAAGTATCTGCTTCTCCTTTATGTCATGGAGTAATTGAAATTATTTGTACCTGACTTTGGACTGGACAATGTAGGAATTACCACAAGTCCGAACTAACTACGAACCGTTAAGGGCAGATTTATTATTTTCTATAGTTTAGTTTGTTTCTGTCTCGTTTACAGTACAGTTAAGTCTTTAAGTCGATTTTATAGAAAATGGCAAGTTCTAGTTGTCGATTTTGAAAAAATCCAGCGGATAAGTTTTGTTATATATGGGGACGATTTATTTTAAAGTAAACAAGCTAGATCTATATTCGAGAAAGTCATAAAAGCCTATTTTTTATATTTTAAGTACCAAATTGGCGATCAATATGACAGTTGGGGTCCTCAGGTTTGGTGTGTGAGTTGTTTGCTGTTCCTATGGCGTGGAATAAACCTACTGACCATGTAAGTGATGATACTTTTGTATCGCTAAAACAGAAGGGATTTCAAAAACGCAAAAGGAGAACATTAAGTATCTAAATTTGCCTTCTGCATTTAGACTGGTTCCTCATCGCCAGGAACTACCGGTTTCCGGCCTTTAAACCTTGTCAACATTTTTCCCGGTGATTTTAATTCTTCATCAGGATTTGACCCACAAATTCTTGAGAACACCGGTTGTGACTCAACATTTTTAACAACTACCAGTGGACCTCACTTAATAACTCAGAAATAATTAAATAATTTGGTACACGACCTGGGATTGTCAAAACAATCATCGAAAACTCTTAGTTCCAGACTTCAACAGTGGAACCTTTTAGATAAGAATGCATGTGTTTTACTTTACCGAAAATGGAAGGTAACATTTTCAAGTTTTTATAAAATGGAAAGATCGCTATGTGCCTATTGTGATATTGATACATGAATGAGCTTAATATGGAACATGTACCTTACGAGTGGCGTATTTTCATAGATTCTTCGAAATACAGCCTAAAAGTATTTTTGCTTCAGAATAGAAACAAAAACCCATCTATTCCTTTATCCCATTCAGTGACAATGAAAGAAACCTATGACAACTTAGCAACCATACTAAATCACGTTAAATATAAAAAGTATCAATCAGTGGGGGATTTAAAAGTGAGGTATATTGCTAGGACTTCAAGGGAGTTTTAGAAAGTATTGCTGTGTTTTGTGTCTATAGGACAGTAGGGCAACAAAAGAACATTACAGTAACAAAGATTGGTGTGGTAGAACTTCTTTTGAACCTGGTACTTCAAACATAAAATATATCCTCCTTGTTAACCCAAAAAGATGCTTCTTTCGCCTCTCTATATTAAGCTTAGACTAATGAAAAACTTTGTCAAAACCCTGAACAAAGAAGGTAATGGTTTCAAGTACCTAACAGAAATATTTCCTCAAATAAGTGATGCAAAACCTAAAGAAGGCATATTTATTGGACCTTAAATAAGGGGATTTCCGTTTTCACGAAAAATGAAATGAATTGGCAGCGTGGACGTGTTTTGTAAGTGTAGTAAAAGGATTTCTGTTAATTAATATTTATAATAGCCCCATAATATAGCCCCATTGACCCCCTGTAACAAAAAAAACTCTACGTGTTACAGTAATTCGCTTATCATTTTCGGATTTAGGACTACGAAATATTTCATATACACTTATTTTCATCAATGTAACCTTAAAAAAGATTAAATTTGTTGACCTGTGTAATCGGCGATCTGGACATTGAAATTATGGAAGAATTTACTGAAAGAATATCGGAGCAGCAAACTAGAAGAAAATGATATACCAGAAATCGAACGAATAATATCAAAACTACTTCCGGCCTGTAGTTGGCTTTAATATCTAAACTTATACAAAGGAACCAAGTTAAGATGTTATAAAACACTCATTCGGCCAGTAGTCACTTATGGCTGCGAGACATGGACCCTTACAAAGAGATTCTTGCAGTATTTGAAAGAAGAATTTTTGGTGCTGTGAATGATAATGAAAATTATAGAATGAGGTATAACTTTGAACTCAAGCAATTATAGAAAGATCTGGATATTGTAGATTATATAAGAGTTTAGCGACTTAGATGGGCGAGACAAGGAGCGAGAACGTAAGAAAGCCGAATATTAAGGAAGAATATGGAGGGACGAATAGTGGATAACAAAAGGAGAGGTAAATCAAAGACATGGTGGCCTGACTATGTAAAAAGATATGTTGAATAACATCTGCACTTAAAAAAACAGGCAAGGGATTGCCGGAGAAACATTCAAATGGATGCGAAGGTTGAAAATCAGAGCTCACTGGCGGGATGTAGTACAACAAGCAGAAGTCCTCAAACTTTTTAGGCTTCATAGATCGTTCTTTATCTTCAACGTTAAAATAGTCACTTTTTTCTTGTAATAAAAATAGGTAAATAGGTAAAAAAAAGAGGTACATTAAATATATGTACATGAAAGAAGTAGAAGAAACAGGAGATTATTCCACAAAATAATAAAGTTGCTTTATATTTTCACTAAATTCGGAAAAGATTTCCCACTAAACACCAAATCGGATCACCAGGGGATAATTATATCCCATTTTAAAACTAAGCTGTATTCGGTTTATATGACAACCGTACCTTCCGTAAGGAAGAGTGTAAAAATCATCAAACCTGTAAACATCAACGGTGAAGTTAACCAAGCGTAATAGATTGAATCATCTCCTAATGATACTAACATGGTTAGAGAAACGCGGGTAGAAAAGTTAAAAAGAAGTGGCAAATCTTCTAGTTTAATGTTGCACAACGATGGTTCCAATATAGGATGAACTTTCGCTACAGTTTAAAAAAATCGAAAATGCTTCTAAATTTATATAGTTTTTTTTGCGTAACAAAAATTATAATGGCCAAAAATCATAAGAAATACTGTATATTTATAGAATATTAAAAACTTTAATGATTCTAAAAATATATTCAAGTTATAATAATACATTGTAGTTGTAAATATATTTTATGTATGTAAGTGCGAAGTCATTTGATTTATACGACACTAGTTAATTGTTTATGCATTAAATCAACCGTAAACTATAATTATCGTAATAGAACGATGAAACCACAGGTACTTTTTCTATGGTGTGAAAAATACAGTTATTAGTATTGGAAATGTATCTGGTTTTGTTGTTTTTCCTATGATTTATATTGTTGCATAACAAAAAATAATAAGTTGGAAAATTTGTACTTTAAATATGAAAATGAAAACGTGTATTCGTAGAATGGTAAACAAGATTAACCAAAAGCAAGAAAACCATCATCCATAAATAGAAAGATAATAACAACGGATAAATATATTTTGTATGAAAATTTTGTTGATTGAATACGAATTTAAAAAAAATTAAAACACCAACCAACAATTACAACAAAAATAAACAAAAAAATGGTTACCTATTCCGATAACTTTTTTTAACTTCGATCCTGAAACAGATAATGTAACTATGGAGAATTAACAAGACTAGATACGTACCTCCATGCAGTGTAAATTGGCCATTTTTTGAGCGATTTGACTTGAAAGCTTCTCGTCTCCCAGCTCGCTGTTGAGGAGAGGACGCGCGTTGATATATTCCTCAATTCTGCCGCCAGGGAAGATACCATGTAATTTAGGTCCCAGTCCTGGAAAAAAATGCGCATTTATTTATGACAAATATATGAGGTATGACGGTTAATAGCTTTTCTTAACTTTTTCTTTTTTTATATACCCCGAGAGAAATGTATATAAATATGTTAACCTTCCTTAAACCGAAACCTAAAATTGTAAGCAGAAATTTCACGCCACATTTTTTTTGTACAGTCAAATCATTTCTGTTTATCAATATCATTAATATTTTTGTTTATCAAATCACTTCAGTTTAATATTTATTTATTCGATTCAAATATTGTGGACAGTTTATATTTTCAAAAAAAGAAGACCCATTGTAGATTCGTTAAAAAGTTCATATCTTCATTATTTTGGATTTCCTCTTGTGACCAAAATAAAAAGTAGGTGCCTCATGTGTTTTGTGAAAGCTGCAGAATCGTTTTACTCCAGTGGTTATCGGGAGATAACGTATACCCAGTAACATGAAAATGACTGTTACTTTTGTGTAACGAAGATAGTGGGATATAATACAAAAAATAAGGCGCGTATTGTATATGCCGAAATTCCGTCTGTCATTAAGCCACTTTTACATTTGAAGGATCTTCCAATCCCAATTTTAGTCAAAATATACTAGAAGATGACAATGACAGTGATGTTAAAGTTAAATTGATTATTAGTGATTCTGACGATGTATCTATTCAAGGAAACACTCCACATTTAATTAACCAAGCCGAATTAAATGATCTTATAAAAGATTTATAAGTATCAAGATCTAAAGCAGAGCAGAGAAAAAAGACAATGCTGTGTAATTGGTGAGATCAGAAGGGTGTCGTGTACCATGAACTTCTAAAACCTGGTGACCGAGTTGATACTGTTCGCTACCGTTCAACAAATGATGAATTTGAACCATGCATTGATCGAAAAGTGACCAGAATGGGCTACAAGACAAGGAAAAGTAATTTTGCAGCACGACAACGTCCCATCACGCACAGCAAAAGAGATCAGGTACACTATTTCTGCACTCGACCGTATAAACCACTCTTGCTCCACCCGCCGTACTCGCCAAACTTGGCCCCTTCCCTACACCTGGTATTGGAATATTTTATGATAGGTTTAAATTCAATACTACCAATTTAATTAACTACACATTTAAACTACAGTGAAGAGCGACATACATCTGTGCCAAAATGACGACGATTTCCGAAATTTTTTATCCACTTCCATACACAGGGAAGCTTTTAAGAATGATATCACCGTAAAAAAAGTAATAGGAGAATTAAAATATGAAAAAGTAACGAGCATAAGTGTAAGAATTATTAACACACTTCGATATACAATCTTCGCCACATCCCGTAGATGTTTTTCTTTCTCCCGTAGTGAAGGAGTAAGAAGCTCCCGTACAACCCTTCGGCGAGCCTTGACCTCCTGCAGGACGAAGGTTATAGTTTGGGCTGCAATGTCGGCATCCAGAATAATCGGCCCGTTTTTTCGATCCAGTGGAATCCAACAGAATCCAAAAATATTATATAACAGTAATAGGCTACTTACCACGCTCACTCAAAAGAGTAAAGATAACGCTTTCAGTGATTAAGGCCTCAAGAGCACCCTCTCCATGTGTTTGACCGTAAATGCGAATCAGAACTTCTTTAGGCTCATTGTGGTGTTTCTTGGTGTCGTCGTAGGAATCGTATAGATGAACAGGTAATGAGACGTGATAGAGCAGGTTTGATAAGCCTCCACTGAAAAGAAGAAAAATATCGTTAGTATAATTATTATATAAAGCTTGATAAAGACCGTTGAATTGTACAAAAAAAGTTCAGAATTTGAATTTTTTCTATTATTTCTTATTTATTAGTATTTTTTATATCTAAAATCGTACCACCTTTATAAGATACCTGATAACATCCGATACAATTTAAACATATAAATAATCGTATCAAGTTCAAGGATATTAAAAAAAATAATGATTTGGATCTTGTACCATTTAATATTTATAAAAAATATATTTTATTTAATATTTGTGAAAAAAGAGATTTCATACTACGGCGTCTTAATTTTGCGAGAGTAAAATTAGTAAAAACATGCGTCAGTTTTTTCTCGTGCGACATATTTTTTTGTTGATTCGTGAGTGCTTAATGGTGCATGAATGCTTAAATTACCTGAATTGACTGTGCCGGAATGTTGCCAGATCGTGCTGTTAACCCAACAAGGATTTTCGCGAGTTGTAATTGCGAAAAAATTTAAATGTTCGAGATGTGCTATGCAAACCATCTTAAAAAGGTATAAGGCGACGGGGTCCTACGAAAATATAGCGAAAGCAGGAAGGAAATGGCGTAAAAGTAGAAGAACCGATCGATATTTAGAGCGACTCACTTAACAAGATTTATTCGCTCAACAGAGAGTGTGAGTTGATTTAAACGAGGGAGTAGCCTTAGCTGACGGAGACCCACAAGAAAAACAATCTAGCATGGACTAAAAAATATGCCCACTGGACAATTGAAGATTGGTCTAATGTAATTTTTACCGAATAGGTTCCAAAATATTTTAACCTTTTTAAATAGAAGGAACTACTTTATAATAAACAAATTTTATTTTAAAAAAAGTTTAGTGAGTAAAAATAATTAATTCTCATTGATTACAACGAAATTATTATCCAAAAAAAAAATAATTACAGTTTTTTTTTGCTTTTTGTGTTTCGCTCGTCTTGACCTTGAAATCAATTCGTAGAAATAAGTAAATCAGTATTTTTTAACAATTAATTAGATATAATAAGTAAACAATTTTCAGGTGAAAAATTGAATAATGTTAATTTTTAATCAATTAAAAACAATAAAAATCCGATTATTTAGAAAAATTCACATTTCAATTTAAATAAATCACGATCTTTACGGAGTTTCGAAAAATCTATTGATGAAAATTTATAGAAAATGAAATGATCTACAAAAAAGGTTGAATAACATTTTTCGATAAAATTAATAGTTTCGTCGAAAAATTAAAAAAAAGTAAAACTTTATTATGCATTCAAAGTGAGCCGCGAATAAATTTTGAAAAAGTAAATTTAATAGAGACCTTTTCTGAAGAACGTTCAATTTCCTACAAAGATGTGTAATAGTTTTTCCATAGAATTGTTCCGCTGAAGAGGTATAAAATTCCAAAGTTTAAGAAAATCCAATGTTATTTAAATAGGAAATTGAAATTTGCGATTTATATTACCTCTTAATATTAATATTAGGAGCTCTAACTTTCACAGAATTTTTACCTTTAATACCTTTAAGAAAAAAAAAAAATTATAATAATCCTAGATAACCATACAGAGTTGTAAAGACAGTTTAAATATTTCTTTGCACAAAAACATATTATTAAAATTGTCCCTTACAAATATTTATTAGAATGTGTTAAGTGGGAGTGTGTTCTCAAACACTATGTTGAGCCTGCCAAATGCCTGCCAGCCATACTTAACACGCCATTAAACTTCCAGGGCAGTATCACCCTCCATTGAAATGCTTTGCCCAAGATATATGTAGTGGTCCACCACCTCTAAATTCCTTCCTGAAATAGATATTCTTCTGTTTTCAGCAAATTTGTTGAACATAACCTGACTCTTTGACCTGTCCGCCATGGGTTACCCTTCCAGGAGCATACGCTCCAGACGGCATACCTCAAAGCTCCATTGGCTTACTGAAGCCTCTTTACCACGCCAAAGTCTGATCCATAAAGAGGGATAAAGAATGGAGGAAGGTTAAAGATCCATACAAAATTTCTTTTTCTTACCAATGATTTTTTTCTAACTTTGTAATATCGATCATAGTTTATTCAAGTTAATATATTGTGTTTATACCTTCAAAAATAACTTTATTATTATTTACCGAAGATATGAAGGATATAATAAATACAAATGAATTCTCGTGTGCACTTTATTTATAATTCTATGATGTAAATTAATCCCGTTGTTACAAATCCCCTATTCCTTTTGTTTAAAATATTATTAAAAATCAGTTTGTGCCATATTACAACTATGTTTTTTCATTTAAGTTTTATATAGTTGAATAAACTATGATCGATATTACAAAGTTAGAAAAAAATAATTGGTAAGAAAAAGAAATTTTGTATGGATCTTTAACCTCCCTCCATTCTTTATCCCTCTTTATGGATCAGACTTTGGCGTGGTAAAGAGGCTTCAGTAAGCCTTGAGCTTTGAGGTATGCCGTCTGGAGCGTATGCTCCTGGAAGGGTAACCCATGGCGGACAGGTCAAAGAGTCAGGTTATGTTCAACAAATTTGCTGAAAGCAGAAGAATATCTATTTCAGGAAGGAATTTAGAGGTGGTGGACCACTACATATATCTTGGGCAAAGCATTTCAATGGAGGGTGATACTGGCCTGGAAGTTTATTGGCGTGTTAAGTATGGCTGGTGGGCATTTGGCAGGCTCAACATAGTGTTTGAGAACACACTCCCACTTAAAACATTCTAATAAATATTTGTGAGGGACAATTTTAATAATATGTTTTTGTGCAAAGAAATGTTTAAACTGTCTTTACAATTCTGTATGGTTATCTAGGATTATTTTAAATTTTATATATATATATATATATATATATATATATATATATATATATATATATATATATATATATATATATATATATATATATATATATATATATATGTGACTGTTTCAAACAAATTGACTATTTTTTTTTCTTAAAGGTATTAAAGGTAAAAATTCTGTGAAAGTTACAGCTCCTAATATTAATATTAAGAAGTGCCCAATCGCAAATTTCAATTTCCCATTTAAATAAATAATAAGGATTTTTTTTAAACTTTGAAATTGTATACCTCTTCAGCGGAACATTACTATGCAAAAACTATTACACATCTTTGTAGGAAATTGAACGTTCTTCAGAAAAGGCCTCTATTAAATTTTCGTTAAATTTACTTTCTCAAAATTTATTCGAGGCTCAATTTGAATGCATAATAAAGTTTTACTATTTTTTAATTTTTCGACGAAACTGTTAATTTTATCGAAAAATGTTATTCAACCTTTTTTGTAGATCATTTCATTTCCTATAAATTTTCATCAATAGATTTTTCAAAACTCCGTAAGGATCGTGATTTATTTAAATTGAAATGTGAATTTTTCTAAATAATCGGATTTTTATTGTTTATAATTGATTAAAAATTAAAATTATTCAATTTTTCAACTGAAAATTGTTTACTTATTATATCTAATTAATTGTTAAAAAATACTGATTTACTTTACTTATTTCTACGAATTAGTTTCAAGGTCAAGACGAGCGAAACACAAAAAGCAAAAAAAAATTAATTATTTTTTTTTTTGATAATTTCGTTGTAATCAATGAGAATTAATTATTTTGACCGTTGTAATATGAATTTCTCAACTTTCTAGGTTTACATCTCTTATATTTTCCCTTTTGATATTACCCATATTCAACTCCTCATCTTCTTCTAAAGTATGTCATCTCAATTACCTCTAACTTGTATTTTCCTTATTTTGAGAGGACCCATGTTACGCAGGCCATAGATAAGGATTGGTGTGTATACGGCTTTGAAAATATTTATTTTTATTTAATTTGCTATTTTTTTTATCTTCAAAAATCCTTTATTCGTGTCATTTATTTGATTTTTCCCTTCTATTGATAAGATCTATTTTATTTTTTATCTTTTCCTCCCGACGGACAAACCGGATATGTCTATCTGAATGTGTATTTTTTTGTTTTGTTTGTAACAGCTATTACTTCTTTTTTCTGTATTCATTTTCATTACGATTTTTGTTTTAATATTCTATGAAGTTTTTCCTGTAAATTTGTTTCGTTCTTTGTCATCGATATGATTTCGTGATTTTTATTCTCTCTAGATTTTTATATACTATGGGTAATTTTTAATAGTAAGGGGTTTAGCCACCTCCCTTCCTTTATACTAATCATAATTACTCATTTATTTAATTAATAATTATTAATGACAGTCTAAAGTCTTTATTTATTGTTGCTATATCGTCAAATGACCGTTTTTATCAGATAAAAAAATATATTTATAAAATAACCGGAAAGATGGTATTTTTAGAACAATTTAGTTCAAATAAGATATTGTTAACCTATTAACCTTTATTAACAAATTCCTATTTGTTGACGCTGTTCATTTCGGGAAATTGTTATTGGATAGTAGAAAAAACGGTACATTCTAATAAATATTGGTGAAGGACAATTTTAATAATATGTTTTTGTGTAAAGAAATGTTTAAACTCTCTTGAATAAACGTGTAAACAAAAAACAACTCTGTATGGTTATCTAGGCTTATTATAAACTATATATATATATATATATATATATATATATATATATATATATATATATATATATATATATATATATATACAAAATATATACATATATATATATATATATATATATATATATATATATATATATATATATATATGTTTTTGTGTAAAGAAATGTTTAAACTCTCTTGAATAAACGTGTAAACAAAAAACAACTCTGTATGGTTATCTAGGCTTATTATAAACTATATATATATATATATATATATATATATATATATATATATATATATATATATATATATATATATATATATATATATATACAAAATATATATATATATATATATATATATATATATATATATATATACAAAATATATATATATATATATATATATATATATATATATATATATATATATATATATATATATATATATATATATATATATATATACAAAATATATATATATATATATATATATATATATATATATATATATATATATATATATATATATATATACAACAAATCGACTATTTTTTTTTTTAAAGGTATTAAAGGTAAAAATTCTGTGAAAGTTAGAGATCCTAATATTAATATTAAGAGGTAAAAAAATATAAACTTTGGAATTTTATACCTCGTCAGCGGAACAATTCTATGGAAAAACTATTACACATCTTTGTAGGAAATTGAACGTTCTTCAGAAAAGGTCTCTATTAAATTTACTTTTTCAAAATTTATTCGAGGCTCAATTTGAATGCATAATAAAGTTTTACTTTTTTTTAATTTTTCGACGAAACTATTAATTTTATCGAAAAATGTTATTCAACCTTTTTTGTAGATCATTTCATTTCCTATAAATTTTCATCAATAGATTTTTCGAAACTCCGTAAGGATCGTGATTTATTAAAATTGAAATGTGAATTTTTCTAAATAATCGGATTTTTATTGTTTATAATTGATTAAAAATTAACATTATTCAATTTTTCACCTGAAAATTGTTTACTTATTATATCTAATTAATTGTTAAAAAATACTGATTTACTTATTTCTACAAATAGATGTCAAGGTCAAGACGAGCGAAACACAAAAAGCAAAAAAAAACCGTAATTATTTTTTTTGGATAATAATTTCGTTGTAATCAATGAGAATTAATTATTTTTACTCACTAAACTTTTTTTTTAAATAAAATTTGTTTATTATAAAGTAGTTCCTTCTATTTAAAAAGGTTAAAATATTTTGGAACCTATTCGGTAAAAATTACTTTAGACCAATCTTCAATTGTCCAGTGGGCATATTTTTTAGTCCATGCTAGATTGTTTTTCTTGTGGGTCTCCGTCAGCTAAGGCTACTCTCTCGTTTAAATCAACTCAAACTCCCTGTTGAGCGAATAAATCTTGTTAAGTGAGTCGCTCTAAATATCGATCGGTTCTTCTACTTTTACACCATTTCCTTCCTGCTTTTGCTTTATTTTCGTAGGACCCCGTCTCCTTATACCTTTTTAAGATGGTTTGCATATCACATCTCGAATATTTAAATTTTTTCGCAATTACAACTCGCGAAAATCCTTGTTGGGTTAACAGCACGATCTGGCAACATTCCGGCACAGTCAATAAATCCCGTTGTTACAAATCCCCTATTCCTTTTGTTTAAAACATTATTCAAAATCAGTTTGTGCCATATTACAACTATGATTTTTCATTTAAGCTTTATATACATATATATATATATATATATATATATATATATATATATATATATATATATATATATATATATATATATATATACCGACATATGCTCTCTCGCCAAGAATAGGGTGTCCCCCTCCACAATCAAACAACCCATATTTTAGCTGACTTCTTGTCGGATGGCTTATAAATGGAGTTTTTTCACTTCCTTGGACTGCGCCCAACGAGACAACAGTAGTCAGGAGTTATACACCACCGTTTGATTGTGGAGGGGGACACCCTATACTTGGTCGTCTTATGTCGGTACCCTGATGAGTCTAACCACCAACAGACGAAACATGTGCCCTCCAATGTAAGGGATAGGTGGGGCATTCTCCTGGTCAAGCAACTAATTCATGGTCAACTGGTCATGCAACTAACCATTCTCATTATGGCGGAGACGCAGGTTGTTGTGCGTTCCACATGAGATTGGGGAACCCAACGGTCGGGGGTGTATAATTCCTGACTACTGTTGTCTCGTTGGGCGCAGTCCGAAGAAGTCAAAAAACTCCATATATTATAAATATAGTGATGGCCAACTAATTAGAAACAAAACATATCTCCAATATAATAAATAATAAATAAAATCAATTCTAAATGTTTTAAATGTTAATATTAAATTTAATATTTTGTAGCATGTCTTTTGTTATCGATAACAGGCCTACATGTCCTCGGCATTGGCTCGACTAGATGTTGGCACCTTTCCAAAAGTATCGATTTCCATGTTTGCTACACTGCTTCGCTTAATTCATTCAAACTCCCAAAGGTTTTCTATATGGTCAAGGTCAGGGCTACATGATGGCGATTCCATTATTGTCACATTATTATCGTTGAACCATTTTTTCACAGATTTGGCAGTGTACTTGGGGTCGTTATTCTGCTGAAAGAACCAAGCCACAGGCCAAAGTTCGTCAACAAAGAGCACCATATGACTTTGTAGAATGCTTTTGAATTTTTCTTGGCACCACACCATGAAAAACATACCATATTTCTTCCGCCATGTTTGAAAGTCCGTGTAGTACATCTAAGATCATTTTCTGTACTTCTTGGCCAGCTTACAAATAATCTACCATCAGTTTCCATACGATTTATCTTTGTTTCGTCGGACCACAACACTTTCCTCCGGTCGTTTATGCTCCAACTGAGATGCTCCCTAGCAAAATTTAACCTAGCTTGGCGATTTTTCTTTTTTAAAAGTGTTTACTTTCAAGATACTCGACCAAACAATTGGGCTTCGTTGAGACGTCTTCTGATAGTACTCGAAGATATTCTTATTTCTGGAGAAATCTTTTTCTTGATTTGAACGGATTGTTTTTAGCCATTCCAAAGTTTTTGAACTGTTTTAGGGCACGGAATATCATTTTTTTGGAACAATTTCAGAGTATTTTTTAATAGCTCTAACGTCGCTGCTTTAAAGCTATAATTATCTTGCCAGAGGAAGGATCACAGCTTCTTTTTTACCCATTTTAAAACTATTGTAGTGTAGTTTAACAAAATGTTAAAATAATGTTCTGTCACTAAGTCAGATGTAAAATATATTGAATGCTCTTATCCCTGCCGTTTATAACTGTATGGCCAATTGTATTATCACTCACTTTTATTTATGTTTCGCATTTCTTAGATTCTTCGTCTTCAACAATAAACAAAATATTTATTACTTATGAGAGGATCACATAAAAATCCCACAAACAACCGAACTATCTCTTTTTATAAATGAATATTCACGAACATTTATTTTTATAGTAGATGCTTCTAATTTGTTGATATATATATATATATATATATATATATATATATATATATATATATATATATATATATATATATATATATACACTGGGCGACGTAAAATGTGATGGTCATTGCGTGACTCTCGTCGAAAAATCGCGATAATGCCACGAAACAGAAGTTCTCAAAGAAATTAAAGAAAAATTCCTACCAACAATTGTCATCTCATAGTCATGTCTTCACGTCTGGCTTTGTCAATGAAAAAATCACCTGGAGTTAATACGAAACTATTCGAAAAGTCATAGTTCGGAGATTTACGGCTAATTTTTTTCACACTTATTTATAGTTTTATGTGTAATGAAACGTATAGTGATCAAAGCGTATTTAATACTGTAAAACAATTTTTTTTGTCAAACAGATCGTTGTGTATCAAGGACATTTTCTCTTTTGAGCAGCATTACAAGAGTTTAAAACCGGAGAGCAATAACTATATTGGCAATGAAAATAATTTATAATGAATTTTAAATTAATCAAAATATTATTTTCCCTTTCTATAACTTTCTCCTATATTTCTGACAAAAATTGAATTCAGAGACAAAACAGCGACTAAAGGGTGGCCCAATAGGCACTTCGAGATCTAAATTAAGCACCGGTTGTCAACAACTTCACCTAGAACTTTTATATCTGGTATATTTGCAAAATCATGCGGTCTACCCCCTCCCACATCTTTTTCTATAGGGCTTCCTCAAGGAGAAGGTCTATTTTAACAATCCGCAGACGATTAATGACCTGAAGAAAAACATACGACAAGTTATTGATGAAATTGAACCGTAATGATGCCAAATTGTTATCGATAATTTTATGTAAAGATGGCCATCTGTAGAATATAGCCGAGGACATTTGGAGAATATTATTTTTAAAACATAACTACCATGTTTCTAATTTTTGATAAAATAAAAAAGGATGTTATTTTTATAAATCTGTTGGTTTTATTTAAAAAGAAAATCATAAAGGACTTATTGCCACACCTTCTATTTTAACATCTATTTATTGGCTGGTTTCCAAACCTTCCAACAATTTGTGCAATGTGTATCATCAATAGCATGATAGCACCGATTGAAAAAAAATTCAGTCCGATGGCACAAAGTCTAGAAAATAGACTGGATATGAAAGAACTTCCCAGTTGGGTTCCAATCGTGCTTTTTTTCCTAGTTTTACAGCAAATAATAGCGAACTAGCATGTAGAAGAAACTTCTCCATTGACATGTAAACGTTCAGAAACATCTAGTTTCGAAAGAAATATTTGGAAACAATTGAAACATTATCTACACATTTCCAGGATGTTGTGAAACAAATATTTACAATAAATTAAATAAAATAACACAATGAACCAGTTACAAAATTGTTTATAAATTTCTTAATTCTAAAAACGCTGTTAAATAAATTTAAATACGCAATAGATATGCGAATTTCCATAAATCGCAATTTGTTTATCGAAAATTATTTTTCATTTAAAAAAACACTTTAAACATGCAGAAAAACAATTTTAAGTACACGTTTTCTAATTATATATCTGGAAAAAAAACAAAATTTAAGAACAAACAAGTCCATTACCAATTTAAGCAGAAAAAATATATTTGTGTTTTTTTTTCGCTAGAATTAATATTAATATCTTTATATCCATGAAAAATATTTATGTATGAAAATGATGAATGGAGATTGTTTTGTTTTATAACATAATCTGATAGCAATGTAATAAATCGATATAAAAGATGGGTTTAATGAAAACAGGCCACTGTTTGAAGCAATAAAAATGATATATACAAAACAGTCAGTAAATATTAAATTTTTTGTTTTTATTTTGTTTTAAATTTCTTTTAAACTCAATGATTGAGTTAAATAACAGTTAAAATACTTTAACTTTGATTTTGTCATATCTCACAAAATAGAATGCTCTGTATCAAATGGCTATTCTTAAACATGTCATCATTCGTACTTTCAATTCAGATAATTGAAACAAATTGAGATCAATTAGATTGAATGATTTTTTTGTGACATAACTAAAACGTTAAATCAAATTTAATAAAGGATTTTAATTAAATTATACATTTTGAAGCTTCTACATTAATCGATTATGTAGATTTGATTTTAAAAATAAACCCTCTGTATACTTTTCTCTTTGATTTCTGGATCTTTTTCTAAAGTATTAAGAGGCTAAGACCCATAAAATAGGTAGAACACCTATATATATAGATAGGTTAACATCTATAAAAAACTCATTCGGTCAGAAGTCGCAGTATTGAATGAAGAGTATGCAGAAGAATTTTTGGTATTGTTAATTAATGATAATGAAAATTGGTGCAACAGGTATAACTTCAAACTCAGGCAATTATACAAACATCTGGATATTGTAGATTATGTGAGGATTTATTGATTCATAAGGGCCTTCGTTCAAAAATTCAAATATCAAGGAGAATAGTGAATAACATAAAGAGAGGTAAACAAGGTGGAACGATACTGTAAGAAGAGATGTTGAAGAACTAGTACACATAAAAAAAATGGCAAAGGGCTGTTGGAGATCGCTCTTGATGGAGACGAAAGTTGAAGGAGGCCAAGACTGACTTATGGGCTAAAGCAACATAGGAAGAATAAGAAGAAAGAAAACTCACTTAAAAATAAAAGTAATAGCATAAAAACGGCAATAGTTAAGAAATGTTAACCAAAATCATTTTACTTATTCGAAATATTGCCCGTCAGCAAAAAAAAATATGAAAAGTTGCATAGTGGGCCCGTGGAGAATATTTATTTTTTTTTCCCATTCACCACAGGATGCACTTCATTACAACCTACATCCGACAAGGTCCATGTATATGGTCGTATCCTTGGTTATTATTTCAGCTGCTTTTAAAACGTTCAGCTCGAGTCCGACTGACGACTGGTTTAAGGCCAGAAACCGGTTTCTGAAGAGTCTTCAATATTTTCGTGGAGTACAGTACAAGTACAATTTTTCTCATTGAATATTTAAAAAATAATATGTATTCAATTCATGGAATGCGGTTTCCAATCATGGCCAGATGACGCTTAAGGAATAGAAAATCGATTTAGGGATCTAAATCGGGAGAATACGGGGAATGTTACATTATGTAAAATAATCACCATCTGCCGAAATGGGACGAATTATTGTTTTGACTATTTCAAGCTCCAATTCCATAAATCGTTCCACGAAATCACCCACTTTTTCGCAATTTTCTTCGGCCATCGTTTCAATTTTTCGTTCTGAAAGTTTACCATCATCCACATCTGCTCTATCTTCTCTCAATCGCCGATGCCACTCAAAAATGTGTGTTTGTGATAAATACTTTCCACCATAAGCTTTTCCATGGCATTGTTACCAATTTTAAGACAGAACTTCGCTTTTATGTTCTTTATTTATTTTTAGATCAAAATAAACAAACTACTGTCACTTAAATGACTCGTATCTTGGCTTTTAGTGAATAAATTACGAAACTTGTAGATTATGCAGATCGACATAATTTTTCTAACATTGATGAGAATATTTTTTCTTTATTTGGGTTTTTATATTATAGTTATAATATATTAATATATTTTTTGTGTATGTTAATGATACTTACATTGACAATTCAATGTAATAATAATTGTCAATGTAAGTATCATTGACATACACAAAAAATATATTTACTTCCTATCTTTTAAGAAAGGACCAAATTAGCTGTGGTGTCTAAGGCGTCAGCGTTACGTTACGGCAGTTAATGTGGAACGGGTTCGAATCCCGTACTAGGCATAAAAGTTTTTTTTAAAGAGATACTTTCGGTTAAGCACAAAACCAAGGGTAAGGGTTGATGATTGATAGCTCGAGGGGGGTGCTGACCGGGGTTTTCGGTAGCTAATGACCGTGGTTCGGAACCCACGTTAAGCTATAGGTCCAGTCGCTAAATAGCCTTCTCAGTTGCTGATGCGCCTCTAACCCCAAAAACATTACACATATTTTAAGAATTAATAGAAATCAATATAATTTATTTTTAGATTCGTTTTGAAAACGGGAGGAGAATACTTCCCGAAACGTTAATAGTTTTTTTTTAATTTTTTTTTAGAACATTTTTATATTTTTAAAATTTTGTTCGTTAGGCAAATTTATAACAAGAAAGAATCACTGAGAAATTTGTCTCCGTTTGGTTTTTTGTTTTTACCCAGTGATTCTTTATTTACACAAAAACAGATATTTTTGATATTTTTCGAGTTTTAGATCATGGGGAAAAACTCAAATAAAGAAAAATATATATAAATATGCCACAATCATTCAGACATTATTGATGAGAATGCATTTGTTGTGTTTCATTTAGGTAGTTATTAAAACACCTTTTCATAGAAATGGCGTAGGACGTCCCATTTTAAAGAACCTGCTTCTCCTTTATATCATGTCGTCACTGAAATTATTTGTACATTTGTTTGTAATTATTTTACACTACAATTATTTGTATTCTACGAACCTTTAAAGGAAGTTTTACTTCTTCAGGTACTTCTTCCACCTCTCCATATTAAGCTTGGATTGATGAAAAACTTTGTCAAAATCATGGACAAAGAAGGTAATAGTTTCAGGTACGTAAAAGAAATATTTCCACCAATAAGGGATACAAAACTAAAACAAGGTATATTTATTGGACCTCAAATAAGGAAGCTTATAGATGATTTCCGTTTTTAAGAAAAATTAAATGAAAAGGAATTGTCAGCTTCGAAGTGTTTTGTAAGTGCAGAGAGAGGAATTCTTATATAAGAACAGATATTTTTGATATATTTTAAGTTTCAGATCGTGGCGAAAAACCCGAATAAAGGAAAATCTGGGGCAACAAGAAATATAAAAACCTCATTGATGAACTATAGAAAGCCTATGAAATACTAGGGTGGGGCATGTCCTTAAAAATTCATTTTTTACACTCCCATTTGGATTTATTTCTGGAAAATTTGGGTGCAATAGGCCACGAACAAGGAGAGAGGTTTCACCAGGATATCAGGACGATTGAAGAAAGATACCAGGGACGCTGAAACCGATCTATGTTGGGGAATACTGCTGGTTTTCAAAAGAGATGAAGCTACAGAACACAAGAGGAAAAAGTGAACGTTTTTGTCGCTGTATATGTTTTTTTATTCACATAGTCCTCATCAATGCCTTTGCATAGATTTAACACGTTTAACGTGTTTATATTAAATAAATATTAGATTGTAAAATATGTCGTCTCTTTTTTTCCCCACCGCCGACCGCCTGTAACAAAAAAATTGCACGTGTTACAGTGACTAGCTTGTCATTTCGGATTTAGGATAAGAAAATACTTCATATACACTTATCAATATTACCTCAAAAAGTTTAAATTTGTTGACCTGTGATATTAGAAAAGGTAGACAGTTTGTCGATCAATCTTCCAACCAACAGATGTCGCCACCATTTCTTGTTATTTTTGTGACAAAGGTTTATTTCTGGATAAAACGATTTCTGACAACATACGAACACAATAACCTTTAATATCAGTTTTATTATAACCATTAATAATGCATTGTCATAATTCATCAATATAACCCTATTTTATATTAAACCTGTTAAAATAAATTTAATTTAGATAACATTAATCACTATTGTCATTATTATTGTCTAAATTGATTTTTAAATTAAGCATTGTAGGGTTATTAAACTGTCTAAAATTATGTTGTTGGATTTTTTTTTTAATAATAATTTCTTACACTCGTACAGATTTACCACTAAACATCAAATCACTTTACTTAGCGCATCGATGCGTGTTTCGCTAACTATGTTAGTATCATCAGAATGATGCTAATATGATTGGCGAAACGCTCGCCGAAAGGGTAAATAACGTGATTTGGAGTTTAGTGGTAAATTTCTTCGAATTAAGTGTTTCACACATATGTAGTATTATATATATATGATTTCACACCGAAAGTTCCAGTAGAACGATTGAATAATTTCTTTACCGAGATTTTAATTGAAATAAGGGGAATGATTAGGTTGAGCTTTTTCTCTACTGTTAATGATGTAAAGTATTTTCATTGTCATTAACACTATTACCATTAACGATTAAACATCACCATTAACAAAGGTGCAACAACACCCATTATACGAGGGCTGTATCATCAGTACCTGACTTAGGCTAGAGATGCGGCTAGTATTTAAAAAGTTATATTTTTCATAAATAATAGGTGTCCAGAAATGTCGTTCATATTTAATTACTCGTTTGCTCCTAGATGGTGCAGAATGCGGTGGTCGTTGTTTGCGGTGGTCTTGGTTCAGGGAAAATTAGTTGCCATGGGGCTTTTCACCGGGCAACAACGTGCTCTGTGTTCGCGCGTATTATCAAAACAGCAATTCGCTTATTACTGCTCGTCGTCTTTATATGACCGAGTATAATTTACACGATATAAACGAGGCACCAAGTGTTAATCTAATAAAAATATGGATAAAAAAGTTTGAAATTATAGTACAATTGAACGTGTGCGCGAGTCGGTTAGAGAAAATCCATCCCAATCCGTACAGAAGCGAAGTAAACATTATTATTTTGGTAAATAAATTTCTAAACATTGTACCATAATGTTATAATAATAAAGTTATTATACCTCCAATCGACTTCTATGAATTATACCTATAAAAATGAACAACTATATTGGACACTTTGTATAACATTTCATAATAATACTGTCAAACTGTCAAGTCAGTGCGTGGTTTAGTTTGTGAATGGCCGCCATTTAAATAGAACAACTTTTGCGATGGAAAAAAATTAATAGCGAGCAGTAATAAAACACTTGCTGTTGAAAAAGAAAACAAATGATAAGATTAAAACGGTGCTCTGCGAAGTTTATAGGGACTCTGCACCTTTATTATCAACCATAAATATTGGACAGCTGAATTCAAATGTGGCCGTACATGCACGTTCGATGATCGTCCACGTCGTCGAAATGAGGTTACCACTTCAGAAATGATTGAAAAAATCCACGATATCTTGATAAACGATCGGAGATTGAAAGTGCGCGAGATTGCTGAGACTATGGGCATCTCAATTGAACGGATGCAGAATATTTTAACAACTCTTTTGGATATGAAAAATGTTTCCGCAAGATGGGTGCCGCGATTGCTGACAATTGGCAATAAACACACAGATGTGTCAGCTTCAAAATAATGTTTAGCGGTATTTAAACGCTAATTGGAATGATTTTTGGCATCACTTCATAATTATTGATCAAACAAACATTCATTACAGTACACCATAGATCAAAGAACAGCCACGCACAGTCAACGAACCCTTATTTTGAAGGGCTGGGGCAATTTTATTTTTTAGAGGGGATACTGAAAGGTTCGAATTACGTTAAAAAATATAACAAATTTTACACATAAAAATGTTTTTTTTGTCAAGGCCAGGTACTTATCATACAACTTTCGTACATATCTGAATCAAACTGCAAACATCCACACTATATGGCATATCTTTAACAAAAAAACTGATTAACTTTTTGCTTGTTTACCTTTCTATGTTTCTGTATGCGATTGCAGAAAATGTAGCAGAGAAAATGGTTTAAAAAGTTGTTTCTACCATGAAAAATACATCGTATTTTTTTAGATGTTACCACGATAAACAGAATTTTTGTGGTTCTGTCAAAAGTTTGAAATGCTAGGGGTTCGTGTGTAGAAGATCGTTTTAGCCAATAATCCTAATTTGAAAGGGATAATGTAACATATCGGTCAAGAAGTCCCCGGTCTGACATATAGATGGCATCACTTACGAAAAATCCTTACCAGTAGTCGATTCTGCCAACCTTCAAACGTCATGTGTCAAAATTTCATGACAATTTGTATACTAGTTTCTGAGTTGTTGAGCTTTAAGTGGCGCTACTTTCGTTAACTTGCTAACTTTTGTACTCAGCGTTGGAATGATTGTATGGCTCTTCAAGGAAAATATATTGATGAATAAAGTCGAAATTTACAAAAAATGTGTTTTATTTGTCAGAGTATATATAGATATAGATATAAGATATAGTACATATAGATATAGATATAAGATGATTTACAAAATTTAGGCGCCAATAACGGTATTAAAATATAATTCAAATTATATTGAGCGTTAATTATAAAAAAAATTAATAAATGAACAAATATCTATCTATATTGATATATTTCCATATTTTTATAATAATTATATATTCAAGCTTCCTACAAATTGCACATTTTATCGAAATTTAAAATTTTTGTGATAATTCAGTTTGGGTTTTTCCATATGTGTATATCGAACAAAATGTCGATTGAGTCAGAATTCCAAGAAAACATAAATAATTTACATGCCATTAAATATACATTTAATTTTTTAACCCCACAATTTAATAACCACATCTCCTCCAGATCAATACCATTCAAATTCATAATTAAATAATCATTGACCATCCCTCTGTAATGATTGGAATGATGCCACCGGCATAGAACGGTAATTATTGGAGCATTTGCGGACTATTTTCTCTCTATATGCGGCAGTTTTGTTTATTAACGTAACCATTTAGCCAAAAATGAGTTTCGTCGCTGAATAAAATCTTGCCGTTAAATTTTTGGTCAAGTTGCAATTGCTCATTCATCGAATCAAAGACGCAAACGATGGCCTTGCGGCTTGAGTTCTTAGACAAGTTGGATCTTGTAAGGCACCAGAAAAAGATCTTTACGCAAAATTTTCCACGTTCTCGAATAACAAAGCCCAACTTCTTGCGAACGGCGACGAATTGATACATTTGGATTTTCATATCAATAGCGGCGATATTTTCTTTGGTACGGACAGTTTTTTGTCTTGTTTTTGTTATATCGTAAGCGACGTGAAATACGTTCCGAATTTGTCGATAATTCGGCGAATACATCGCTCGGTTGGGAGCTATGTGCATCATAAAATTCACGAAGTGCTCTATATGTTTGGTGCACAGAACACTGATTCATTTTAATAATAAATTTTGTCGTTGCTGATGATCTAGAAATTTTGACTCAAGATATATTAACGGCACAAAAACAGATTGAAATCCTAAAAGAAACAGCAAAAAAGGTAGGACTCCAAATTTCCTTTGAAAAGACACAATACATGACCTGCAACAGACTAAGAACACTATTTCTAAAATCAAAATATGATAGCATCAGACGAGTCTCTCAGTTCAAATATTTGGGTGAAATAGTCATGGAAAATGAGTTGGAAAAAGCAGCCAATAAGGGTAGATGTCAAAAAATGGAAATGGCATTTACACAAAATATTTACAACAAAAAATGCATATCTAAAAAGACAAAATTGAGACATTACAACACAGTTATTAAACCGGAATATCTATATGGGGCAGAAACGCTCATTATGAATAGATAGAGAGACATCGAGGACCTTGAAAAGAAGGAAAGAAAAATCATAATCATAATAAATGGCACAACATACCGACTTCGAGAAAACCAAGAAATCAAACAATACACTGATATACATAGCGATATGAGAAAAAAAAGACTTAGGTTTTACGAACACATAAAACGGATGAATCCGAGTAGATTAACTAGACAAATAGTCAAACTTTATGAAAATAGGAGTAGAGCTAAAGTAGAAATAATTAAATGGATTGCTGCAATTAAAGAGGATCTAAGATCAGCAAATATTACACAATGTGAAATTCAGGATAGAGGCTGTTTCAGACACAAGGTTAACGTTTGGGAGGTTGGCCAGAGGGAAAAATGTAGGAAGACTGGAACAGCTTGGTCTGACGAAAGGAAAAAAGCTCATAGCGAAAGAATGAAATTAGTATGGGCGCAAAGGAAGGCTAACGACAACAAACGCCTCTAATTGTACTTCGCGTGGTCCACCAGGGCCTATACGTGAATAATAATAATAAATTTCGACAATTTGCAAGCGTTGCTCTGATGTTAAACGTTCCTTGACGATTTATCAGACTATACTGAATAATTTCGACACTAGAGGCACGCAAACTCACAGTTTGTTTGACAGCCACCCCTATCGGAAGTTCGGACTCAGCCAAAAAATTCCCTGCTACATATGATTATAGACAATATATCATTAATGATGTTAATCAGTTTTATTTACAAGCAAAATATTTGTCAGCATTTTCTCAGAATATCACAATGAATAATACTTCTTACTAATAATCAGTTACGAGATTTTTTCACGCATTTCCGATAATTAAAACTTGATAGTCGGACAAATAAGATAGTACTTTTCTACAACTACGAAAGACCATAACCTTATATCTATTCAGACTGTGAATTAATCGAGCCGGCCGCGGTGGTCTGGTGGGTTAGTAGCCTGCCTGGCAATCCAAAGGTAGCTGGTTCAATTCCACCGCTGGGATGTGCGTTTTTCTTTAATTCTACTGTCTGTCTTACTTCCTACCCTACACACACACACACGCCGACACATATCCACACCTAAATGTCTATGATTGTTTCTAAGCAAAAGTGTAAAATCCGACTACGAATTACCCCTCAGTCACGCCAGTTAAAGGCTGGGTAATGCCGGATGCCTTCTGAGAAGTGTTCTACGTTGGTCACTCGCCAGTCGGTAGGCTTCTTGATAGACTTATGGGTAGGGACATAACCAAGGGTTGATAGCCTGAGGAGGGTGCTGGATTGGGTTTGTCGGTAGCTGATGATCGTGGTTCGGAACCCACATTAAGCTGTAGGTCCAATGGCTAAATAGCTTTAGAAACCTGATGCGCCTCTAACCGTAAATCTCTTTTCTTTTCTTTTTGAATTAATCGAAATCTCTGTTTTACAGTGGCGCCTATTCAAAGCGCTAATTATATTTTCCAACCTTTATCTCGTTTCAGTTTCGTCTTATTGTTTACTGGTTTATGGTTATCTTTCTCGATGACTTTAACTGGATATAATTAAACAATTATTGATCTATTAGAATAAACATTTAAAATGAACTAGTTATAAACAGTGGAAATTTTCTTTGCCTTATCAGTTTTCTATTAATAAATTGTTTCGTAAGTTTGTTCAGGCGATAAACATGTGTTTATTGTTTAACCAAGAAAATCATATTTTGACATGGTAACACATTAAAGAAACGTTTTTGCATATTTTGTAACAATTTAAATAATTTAGCTTGGTTACTTGTTTATGAAAAGTCAACATAACATTATTTCAAGAATTTTTTGTTATTGAATAAATCGAAAATTGGTAGCCAGTTATATAGCGGTTTAAGACAAGTGCTTTTAACAACATTTTGATTTAAAGAAACTAAAACTGAGACGCTTGAGTTTTGTTTAAGGCTTATTCATAAACAAACTACGGCATAGACTAGACTAGAAGAACTAGTGAAGAAGTGGACCAGAATAACTGTTAAAATCATTAAATGTCTAGCCTACTGTCCAGACTTGGCGCTATAGGATTAACACGTTTTCTGTTCGATAAAACTTACACATTATTATCGTTTAATGTCAAAGTTGAAATTACTAACCTCAATTTTTCACGTCATAATGCGTTTTAAACGATTCACATCACATTAAGAAGCACATGATAAAATAAATAATTTGACACATTTTCAGAATATCCATTATTTTTTTTCAAATACATTGAAATAGTCTTGATGTATAGTAATAGACAAAAGTATATAGACAACCATTTTAACGCTTACAGGTATTTCTTTGTTATAAAATTAAATTTACTTATATTGTCAATAAATCCTACGGCACTGAAAGGAAAATATTCGGTAGATTTTATTTTGTTTACACTATAGCCAAAAAAGCAAACTAAGTAAACACATTTTCTGAGAGACAAACAGGTACACGGTGTCCCATAACTTATCCGTCGTAGAACCACTGGTGATTGTAGAGATCAAAATAAGAGAATTTAGTCAATAAATATGTTGGCAAATGTTCGTCATTAAAAAGATACAGGGTGTTGAAAGTGAAACTAAATTTACAAAAAATTGAGACAATTTAAAAACGGTTGAAGATATCATGTTCAAAATCGGGATAGTTGGCTTCATTAAAGGTGACAAATCCGACTTTAATACTAGTTTGAGCCTAATTCCTAGAGGGCGGTTGCTACCTACTCTGTGAGGAATTAACTCACTCATAGTTTTTTATTCTATAAAGCTGCAAATATCTTTACTTTAAAATGGAGAAGTGTCATAATTTCCACGTAAAAAAAGGTACCCTTGGTCAATAACGATATCTCACGCCGTTTGCGAGATATTCGTGTTCGAATATTCTATGCACATCTTGTCGATAGCTGAAAAGTATACAATTCCCAAAGTGTACCTTGAATGCTGTGTACAAATTATTACGCCTCGGTAAACAACTATCATTGTTTTCTATCTCTTCTATTAAACGTAGGTGGAAACAAGTTTCTCCAATCTTGAGTTGGTATTAAATAATTTGTACAAAATGCCCAGGCTTAATTAGTTTCATAACCGTGATTTAATGCGTTTGTGCACAATAGTTGCGCTGCAGTTAAAATGTATGATCCAGAATCATCCCAGATCGACAAATTTCTCAAATAATTTTCAATCAGTTAGGCAAAACAGGTTCGATTTATTACAACAAATCTGGTGGACGACCGAAACGTATAACGGTAGAAGAAAAAGAGTATCGCGCAAAATGCTGAACTAAGTACTAAGCGTTTGGAGGCATCTACAGGAATTAGCAAATCTACCGTATGTTTAATACCGTAAGTTGTTTCTCCACCATTTTTCGCCTGCTCAAAATTTTTTTACCACAAGATTAGTCGGCTAGATCAAAATTATATCAAAATCTACTACATAAGGCCATGTGGCCCTATGTTCCTGAAAAAGATATTGTCTACTGACGAGGCAACTTTTACCAGAGGCTGAATTTTTAACCACACCTACCAACAGACATTTCCAGCACGCATTAACATTTGCTGTGGCATTATCGATCATTTTTCAATTGGGCTATTTGAGTTTCCGGAAACATTGAATGGAGATCGATATGTGTAGTTTTTGGAAAATGATTTATTAGACCCTTTGGATGCTATACCTTTAAATTTAAGACAAGACATGTAGTTCATGCAAGATGGGGCGCCACCGCATTTTACTGTTGCAATATGAAATCATTTGGATCAACGTTTTCCACATCGATGAATTGGGTGCGGTGGTGAGTTTTCTTGGCCACCTCGTAGCCTAGACATTAATCTGTTAGACTTTTATTTGTGGGATCATGTGAAGTCTTTAGTCAAGATGAAATCAATACGCGGGACGAACTTTTACAAAAAATTCAACAAGTGGTCAATGTTATTAGAAATGAAGAAAATATCTTCTCAAATGTGAGGCGTCACTTAACAAAGAGCCTGCGAAAGTGTATTGAGGTAGAAGGTGGATCCTTTCAACACCTATTGAAGTAAATTTGAAAAAATTGTTATTTTAAGTAAAGTCCGTTGTATTTTTGACATCTTAATTTTTTTTCCTCGTATTCAAGGCACACTTTGTGAATTGCAGATTTTTTAGCCATCGATAAGATGTGCAATGGAATAGTCGAACACGAATATCTCACAATCGGCGTGAGATATTGATATTGACCAAGGGTACCTTTTTTACGTGGGATTTATGACTCTTCTCTATTTTGAAGTCAAAATATTCCCCGCTTTATAGGGTAAAAAAATATGAGCGAGTTAATTCCCCACAAAGTAGGTAGCAACCGCCCTCTAGGAATTAGGCTCAAACTAGTATTAAAGTCGGATTTGTCACCTCATTGACAAATTGATTTGTCAGTCGATTTTGAACCTGATATCTTCAACCGTTTTTAAATTGTCTCAATTTTTTGAAAATTTAGTTTCACTTTCAACACCCTGAATCTTTTTAATGACAAATAAGGATAAGTTATAGGACACTCTGTATAAACTTTATATATATATATATATATATATATATATATATATATATATATATATATATATATATATATATATATATATATATATATATATATATATATATCATAAACTAACTTTATTCATTTTACTTTAAAATTAATATAATTAACGCATCAGTAGACATCCATCCTAAAACATTTTTTAAAATGCCGCGTGGCCCTCATATTTCGTTCAAGATAAAAAGCAAAACAGTAGAACTATACCAAAGTGTAAACTTGAAGAGATTTACCTTTAAACACCAAATCACTTTTTTTTTAACCAATAAACCTTGGTGTTTCACACCAAAAGTTCCAATAGAAGAATTGATATATCAAAGTGATCAAAATCAAGCTACTTGCTCACTCAAAAATCAAGCTAAAACTTGAACTGTATGGGCAATACTTAATAGAAGTAATGTCTGAATGATTGTGGCGTGTTTATATTTTTTTCTCCTTTATTTGGGTTTTTCGCCACTGTCTAAAAACTCAAAAAATATGAAAATATCAAACTGAAAATCTATTGTTGTCAATGTAAGTATCGTTGACATATACAAAAAAAATATATTTACTTTCACTAGTTACTTTATATATTACAAATTAATATAATTTATTTTTTAGTTTAGTTTTGAAAACGGGGGGAGATTACCCTCCGAAACGTTAACGTTAAAAGTTTGTAAATTTTTTTAAAACATTTTTATATCTTTAAAATTTTGTTCGTTAGGCAAATTTATTACAAAAAAGAATCACTGAGAAATTTGTTTCCGTTTGGTTTTTTGTTTTTACCGAGTGATTCTTTCTTTAAATAAGAACAGGTATTTTTGATATTTTTTGGGTTTTAGACAGTGGCGAAAAACCCAAATAAAGGAGAAAAAAAATACTTAATAGATTTAAACAAAAGGGAACAACAAGAAGTATCGCTGATATCCGGTCGTCCCAGAAAACTTAGTGAGAGAAAAGTAAAGTTAATTAAATATATTTCATCCAAGGCTTCATTCAAGACTCCAACCGAAATAAAAACTGATTTACTAAACCAAGAATTAGCAGACATGTCCACAAAGGCCATTAAAAAGGCTTAATGAATAAAAGTAGCGACGACCTATCAAGAAACCCCTTCTTTCAAATAAGAACAAAAGGAACGTTTAGGTTTTGCTTGTCGACATCTCCATTGGACTTTACACGATTGGAGAAGGGTATTTTGGAGCGACGAATCACAATTCAATATGTTTGGATCTGATGGAGTTCATTATGTTAGACGCCCTGTTAGAAAAAGAATGCATCATAAATACACACTTCCTACTTCTAAACATGGAGGTGGATCTGTCATGGTCTGGGGCTGCTTCTCAGGGTTTGGACTAGGTCCATTACACCGCATAGAAGGGATTATGGATATATTTACATACCGCGATATATCAGTGAACATAATGTTGCCTTATATGGAAGATAACATGCCTTTAAGATATTCTTTTCAACAACATAATGACCTCAACCATTCTTCAAAGTTAATCAAGCAATTCTTTATAGATGAAAACATTGCTATCTTAAAGTTGCCATCGCAATCGCCGGATTTGAACCCTATAGAAAACATGTGGCATTACTTAAATCGACAGATTAAAGATAATAATTACTCCACCAAAGAAAATCTATATAGGGCATTGGAAGAAAAATGGAAAAGTATTGATCATGCATTACTACATTAATAAACTTCTTGAGTCAATGCCTAATAGATGCCAAGCAGTTATTACTAACAACGGTTATGCCACAAAATACTAAGCAAATTACTTACTAGTTTGGCTTATTTGAAGTGTTATTTACTGTTGTTTCAACAATAAATCTTGGTAAATTAGTTTTGTCTATATACTTTTGTCCTGTAAAAATTTAACTCTTTCATTTCTATTCACGATATTATTTCGATATTTAGATTAATACTTTTCATTTAAACAACGTTTACAGTTAGAAATAAAAACATGAATTTGTTTTTAAAATAAAAATAACTTTAACTTAGAAATTATAAAAATTAATTTTGTCTATAAACTTTTGTCCATTAATGTACATCTAATCTGATCTGCAGCCCCAAAGATAACATTTTCTCTGCAAATAAGAAGCATATCGTGATATTCACGTACAGGATACAATTTTTGGTTTTAAATGGAACTAAAATACACACACTGACATACATTGAAATAATTTTGACCGCAATTTTGAAATAAAATTATTTGCCATGAGATTCATCTCAATTAGACAATGCGACGTTTTCATATCGATTTTGGCTTATGTTTAATTTGACACGTAAAATTTTTTTCTAACAGTGTGCATTAGTTTATTTGTAATTTATTCGTTAAGTAAAAATCAATTAATATTTGCCAAATACATAATCATAGATCTTGGATTAGTGATTTAATCATTCGGTAAATTTTTCCCCGAGAACTCGTAAGTTTTTGACCCTTGTTGTAACGAACTATTATCTATCTTTAAAATGATGTGCATAATCGTTAGTTAAATTTACGAAAGTTATTTCCCATTACACTCTCACTTCACCAATTATTATCTCTAACAAAAAAAGTTTTCTATATTGACAAATAGGCACACAGGCGCTAATTTCAATTTAATTTGTATGTAACACATGGGCTGAAAAGTCCCGGGCCTAACAAAGAAAACACAGTTTTTTTGGTTCAAAATTAGCTTTATTCAAGAGCAACGCAATCATTCCAGCGCCGCTCTAACATTTCAATACCACTTTTGTAGAATGATTTATCTTTTGCCTCAAAATAGGCCTCAGTTTCAGCGATAACCTCTACATTCGTGCGAAATTTCTTACCGGCGAGCATTTTTTTCAGGTCTGCGAACAGCCAGTAGTCGCTGGGAGCCAAATCTGGCGAATACGGTAGATGTGGGAGCAATTCGAAGTTCAATTCATGTAGTTTTGCCATTGTTTTGATTGACTTGTAACACGGTGCGTTGTCTTGATGAAACTAAATTTTTTTCTTTGCCATATGCGGTCGTTTCTTTGCAATTTCGGCCTTCAAACGATCCAATAACGCTATATAATATTCACTGTTAATGGTATTTCCTTTCTCAAGACAGTCGATGAATATTACACCACGCTCATCCCAAAATACCGAGGCCATAACCTTTCCAGCCGATTGTTGTGCTTTCGGGCGCTTTGGACGAGGTTCACCAGTTGCTGTCCACTCAGATGACGCTCGTTTTGATTCCGGAGGGAAGTGATGGATCCATGTTTCATCACATATCGACGCAAAAATTCCGGTTTGTTACGTTTAAACATGGCCAAACACTGCTCAGAATCATCAACACGTTCTCGTTTTTGGTCAACAGTGAGCAAACGCGGCACCCACTTTGAACAGAGCTTTCTCATAGTCAAATGCTTATGCAATATAAAGCCAACACGTTCTTTTGATTTCTTTACGATGTCAGCTAACTCACGCAACTTCACTTTTCGATTATTCAAAACAATTTTGTGGATTTTTTTTATGTTTTCTGGTGTTACCGCCTCATTTGGACGTCCACTGCGTTCTGCATCATCGGTGTCTCTACGACCACGTTTGAAGTCAGCAAACCAACGTTTTATTGTTGTTTCTGATGGAGCGGAGTCCCCATAACACTTTTCAAGCCATTGCTTCGCTTGAACGGTATTTTTTCCCATCAAGAAGCAGTGTAAAATTAAAACACGAAATTGGTTTTTAATCCATTGTTTTGAAAATAATAAAAGTAGCGTCACTCTTAGCACAATAACTCACAAACTAATGAATAGAATATCATGAAATTTTAACAGCTGTCTTTTGAAGGTTAGTATTAACTGCAAAAAAGGTGACTGCAATAAAACTAGCGCCATCTATGTGTTAGGCCCGGGACTTTTCAGCCCATGTGTTATTAAACAATTGAAATCGATTTGTTTGTGAAGAACAGATAATTTTTAAAATCGGAGAGTACAATTTATTATCACTATTTCAAAGGTTTATCAACAATCGACACCATAAAGATACGGATCAAGTTCTGAGTGATTTTGCACCATCATATCAACCTGATAGTTTTTAAGAGGTTGAACTTGAATATAGATGTATAATTCTTTTTGATGGGGGGTGCAGGGGAGAACCAGAAGCAATAAAATTAGCAGAATTAATATAAAATATCAATAATATTCAACTGAATGATCATTAAGTCACGTTGGGTGAGATTACTAGAATAAAAAAAAATCTCGAAAGAGCATTTGGAAAATACTCAGGTAACAACAAACAAATAAAATAACAACAGACAAATGAAACTAACGAACATGTAGCCATTTCACAGCTATACTTGGGCATCAGTGCGAAATTAACAGGATTTCTTCCACTCATTAATATAAGCTGATAAAAATGGATTCATTATTATATACCAGAATCCAGAAAACAATCTGCGCTGTGGATGGTACATCAAAAATACAACAGTCAGTTGGAAAATGAATGACCATTTCATTTTAGACTATTGCTAAAAATGATTGTGTATTATTGGATAAATCGAATGATGGATACAATCCTATAAAACGATCACAGTAGTGATGGCAAAATTGCATGTGTTACGATTCGAATTGATGCCTCAACCACCGTATTCCCCAGATTTCACACCTAACGGCTATTTCGTCATTCTCGAATTAAAAATATAGTTGCAGGAAAAGATCAATTTTTCTACTGGGACCTTCGGTGTGAAACACTGAACTCAAAGAGATTTACCACTAAACACCAAATCACTTTTTTAATGTTCTCGACGCACGTTTCGCTAACCATGTTAGCATCATCAGGAGATGATTTAATCTAATTCTAAAAATAAACTGTTCTATTTATATGATAACCATAACTGCTAGTCTACTACCTAGGAAGCGTACTACCTACCTAATGAGTCGTATTAAAAAAGGATACAAGAAAAAAGAAAAAAATAACCGTGAAGTTTAATGACCTTTATATTAATGTATTCATGATTTTCTTGCATTTTTTTATTTGAATGTGTTCATATGCATCCAAAGCCCTATTGTTATTTACACTTTTAACTACTCTTAAATTACTAATGTCTATATTGTGGTCATGTTCGATTGCATGCTTGACAACACAAGATTTTGATTTTTCCCATATCTAGTATGGACCATGTGATCCTTATATCTCGTTAATATGGATGTTTTTGTTTCCCAAATATACCTTGTTGTTTCCGAGTGTCCCGATTCCACATACCTAGATCTACCTTACTCGAGTTAAACGGTTTAATAACAAAATTGTTTCTGAGTACATCTACTTAACAAGATTATGTATGAAGAAAAATTGTTTTCAACTTAATTACAGGTTTTACGAACAAAAAGAACGACCGGCAATCGGCAATCATCTGTCACCGTTCTTAGTAACTTATTTATGATTAAATTTGAAACCGAGGCGAAAAATGAATTAGTTACTTTCCGAAGAAATGGTTAAGATATGTGGATGACATTTTTGCATTTTTCGATTCAAAAAATCAAAACTTAGATGACTTTATTAAGAACTTAAATAGTAAATCTCAAAACATAGTGTTCACACAAGAACTCGAAAACATATAGATAGTTTCGATAGTTTACCATTTCTGGATGTTTTAGACTGTAGAACCACTAAAAATAGGTTAGATTTTGATAGTTTTATAAAAAACATTAACACTTCGAGATACATTCCTAACGAATCGAATCATAGCTAGCTCAATTTTTCCTCTAATAAAGATAATTATAATAAAGAATTACAATTAATTAGAGAGGCATTCGAAGTGAAGGGTTATAATTAGAACATTGCAGATAAATTAATTAATTAGAAAACATAAGTTTAGAAAATTATTGAAAAAATCTTCAACTTTTCAAAAGGATCAGAACAAAAATAAATTCATGATAATATCGGTTGGTGCCTAATTAACACGAGGGCTAGACAAAAATTTCAAAAATAGTGGACATTAAGGTTGCATACAAACCATATAATCAATTAAGATAAGTCCTGGGTAAACTAAAGGATAAAGTAGATCAACATGAGAAGCCCGGGATTTACAAAATTAGCTGTCAAGAATGTGATCGAAGGTATATTGGGCAAACAAAAAGATCCACATTAATGAGATATAAAGAATACATCGACTACATTAGATATGGGAGTAATAAAAAACCTTGTTGCCCAGCCCGCATTCGACCATGATCACAATATAGATATTAGTAATTTAAGACTGGTTCAAAGTGTAAATAACAATAGGGTTTTGGATGCATGAAAGCGTTCAAATAGAAAAATGCAAGAAAATCATGGACTGGGATTCTTCATTAGGTGTGTAGTACGCTTTCTAGGTAGTAGATTAGCAATTAGGGTTATCTGATGGTGTTAACATGGTTAGCGAAACGGGCGTCGAGAACATTAAAGTGTTATTATTAGTGTTTAATTTATTATTAGTGTTATTTAAATGAGTTTTATTAAACTCTTTAAAAATCAACAAACATTTATGTCAATTCTTCTATTAGAACCTTTGCTGTTACACCACTAAAGTCAAAGAGATATACCACCAAACAACAACTCACTTGCTTCTAATTTCTTGACGTTTTGCCAACTATGTTAGCATCATCAGGAGATGATTCAATCTATCAGAAAAATTAAAAACAAGTGATTTGGTGTTTCGTGGTAAATCTCTTTGAGTTTAATAAAAAGAACGAGTGGAATTTGCCATAATATTAAAAAATTACTTACCTGATATGTTTAAAACCAATGTCGTGAGCTGTAACATTTTTCCAAGCACCATGGAGATAATCCTTGCAGATTCTGGCTGCAAGATCTCTCATCTCGAAGGTCTCCCCGTGCATCTGTTTGGTAATATTAAAAAACATATTAGACCATATTATACTGCCAGCTCTCAACATTTTTATCATTAAAAATATCGTTTTATTCGATCTTTCAGAGGCTTTCTTTTAAAATCGGCGAGATGTTTCTTACTGAGCGAAAAATCAATACGTTAACGCAGCCGTCTTTGAAATCAGTTGTTTCAGAAAAAAAAGCATTCTTGACAGAAAGGGTGAAAAAAAATTAAGTACGTACCTTTTTATTTGAAACGTTTAACATGCTGTTAAATGTATTTTATACGCGCGAGGGTATGCACAATCAAAAAAATTTCTAGAATAGATGAACGTATTTAAAATATAGATCGTTCTATACTATACGAAATCTGGGTAGTGATTGAAATGTTTGCCGGTTAGTAGTCCCCTTTTATAAATTAGCACAAAGTGCAAGTAATAATCAAAACGGAGAGATAAGAATAGGTAAAAATCGTGTAAACTAGTTAAGTACTACGGTAAACACAACCGATACAAAATAAAGTTAAGACACGAATGAAAATTTTTACGTCCGCTGTAGTACACGACGTCCAGGGTAGGCAGTGGTTTGGTGCAATAGTTTATAGAGACAATATTCATACAATTTAATGTCCTAGAATACTATTTTTTAATAACAGTTTATTTAATAAATTTGACATAACTCATAACATTAATAAATAAGACTTAATGTTTTAAAACTTCACGCGCTTTATGTAACCATACAACCATCTGTTTTCAAGATGGTATGACAGTCTTTGACATCTGACAGAAGTTTCATCGCACTGTTTCTTATGTTCGAAATTGTAGTGTCTTTCCTAATCGTTCAATATATTTGTAGACGATTTTTTAAGATGGATACATTTATCGAGCAAAGAATTTGGATTAAGTTTTTTTTAAAAACGAAATTTCTAGTGTTGAAAGATTAAATCGTTAAGAAAGTGTTACGGTGATCAAGCTGTCAAAAAAAAACTGTTGACTGTACAATGTTGACCTTACAATGACTGTAGTGGCAAAACAATTTATGGTTTTTTAATTACAAATACGCCTGCACACCGCAATAATTATTCGTTAACTTATGCTAAAAATTAAGCAAATACCGTTCCACAAGCACCATATTGACCAGATATGATATCGTGTGACATTTTCCTTGTTCTTCGATTAAATAAAGTACTTTGTGGCTATCTCTTTTAAGAGATTTCGCTGACTGCTTTCATGAAAATACCAGTTGTTGGGTATAAAAATTATTTCGAAGATTAAAAAAACGTTGAAATAAGGGAATTCCAGCTAGACGCTTGTAGATTAACATATATATATATATATATATATATATATATATATATATATATATATATATATATATATATATATATATATATATATATATACGTATATATATATATATATATATATATATATATATATATATATATATATATATATATATATATATACGTATATATATATAGTATATATATATATATATATATATATATATATATATATATATATATATATATATATATATATATATATGAAAAACAGAAATTTTTCATCCGTACTTCCACGTACCACTGCTCGTCTCAAACCAGTCGCCGCCACCATGTCGAGACAAGTACCTCTCAGGACCGGTTTCTGGCCTCACAGCCGTCGTCAGCTGGGCTCGAGCCCAACGCAGGGAAACAGCTGAATCGAAACGAACAGAGGAAGACCAAGTGAACTGGTCATATCGATGGCGGGTCGCAATCTCAATGCAACTCGCGCCATCCTACGGTGAATGTTCTCGGCAGTCAAAAACTTCGCTATACATTCTTCCCACAACCTTGGATGTGGGTATAAGGTTTGCTCAAAGTATAGAGTAGTGGTGCCGTGGAGAGAGATATTTGAAAAACAGAAATTTTTCATCCGTACTTCCACGTACCACTACTCGTCTCAAATCAGTCGCCGCTACCACGTCGAGACAAGTACCTCCCAGGACCGGTTTCTGGCCTCACAGCCGTCGTCAGCTGGGCTCGAGTCCAACGCAGGGAAACAGCTGAATCGAAACGAACAGAGGAAGACCAAGTCAACTGGTCATATATATATATATATATATATATATATATATATATATATATATATATATATATATATATATATATATATATATATATATATATTATTAGGTGCGTATAGACCCCGTTGGACTACGCAAAGCATTCTGACTCATTTTCGAGTGTTCTTTCTGATCCTCCACACCTCTCTCATCCTCTTTCTCCGTGAATTCTCTTTCTCTCCTCCGTCCACTTTGTTCCCGATCTCCTCGAAACTTCGCTCTCTGATGCAACGTTCCACATATGTTTTTTGTTTCTGTACGTTCCTCTATCTTCAATCTCTGACGGACCCATTTGTGCCTTTCTCAGATCAGCTCTGACTTGTGTGATCCATGGTACTGTTGACTTGACTCCTTGTATGTATGTAAGAATTCTGTTGGTGAGTCTTGTCGGTGGGAGTCTACTGATATGTCCATAGAATTTTATCCTCCTCTTTCTTATGTCCGCCGTTACGTTGGACATTCTCTCTGTGGTTTTTCGAAAATGTAGTCTGTATTCTTCCTCGGTCAGTTTTGGGACGAGAATTTTCCTTATAATTTTGCATTCTTCTTTTAGTATGTTTCCTATGCTGCTTTTTGTATGAAGTGTAAGTGTCTCGCTTGCGTATAGTACTTCTGGTTTGATTACTGTGTTATAGTGTCTTATTTTTGCGTGTGTGGATAGGCATTTCTTATTGTAGATATTGTGTGTCTTGCCGTATGCCCTCTTCATCTTCTGTAATCGAGTCTTCTGTGCTATCTTCTTTCCTCCTGTGGGTTCGAGGATCTCGTTCAGGTATTTGAAGTGAGTGACCCTATTTATTTTGCCGTATTTGGTGTTCAAATTTTGGACATCTAATTTTGAGCAGAAGAATTTGTTTTTTTGAAAGGAGATTTGTATGTCGACTTTCTCTGCGCATTCCTTGAAGACTTCGATCTGTTTAGTTGCCCTTTTTTCATTGTCTGCGAGTATGCCTAGGTCGTCTGCCAGGCATGATATTTCTATGTTGTTTTTGGATCACCCGAGTCGTATTGGTTTCAAGTGTCCTTGATTTTTGAGTTCTTTTTTCCATTCCCTTATGACTATGTCCAGGACCAGGTTGAAGAGGAGTGGGGATAACCCATCTCCTTGGCATACTCCAGTTTTAATCAGGAAGGGTTCGGAAATTTCTCCCAATAATTTCACTTGAGAGGTTGTGTCAGTCAGTGTCTGCTTGATCAATCGTAGTGTTTTGGGATCGAGTCCTTGTTCTTCTAGGATGTTCAACAAAGATTTTCGGTCGATGCAGTCGTATGCTTTCTTGAAGTCCACGAACGAGCAGATGATTGGGACGTTCCTGAACGCTTTGTATTTCAGTATTGCTTTAAGGTAAATATATATATATATATATATATATATATATATATATATATATATATATATATATATATATATATATATATATATATATATATATATACATGTACAAATGTTACATGTTACATCTAATATTTTCACGGATGGTAGGACCCTGTATATGTATATGTCCAACAACAACAGTTGGACTCTTCAGTCGAAGTGGACAACACTTGAAAATGCCAAATGCGATTTTGGCGAACCGTCGCGACTCACGATCAACGGATCGAGACCCGGATCCGTCACTCGAAGTGTTACCAACTTCACGCTGCTATAGCAGCCGAACAGTTGACCACAGCGCTCTCAAAATTTGACAGACTTTAGTTTATAATATTGTTTACAGGTATATGAAAGCATATCGTTCTACGTCGTAATTGAAAAAAAATATTCGTAATGGAAATTTAATAGTGTAATTGCTTTGTATTTGGCAGGAAAATCACAACCTGTTATAGTTCGTGAGCTACAGCATTTACCTTTTAATAAAATGTTTGTGTATCGAATCATTAAACGTTACAATGATACTGGTGGCATCGCAAAACGTCATGGACGTGGTCATACAAAATCCGCAAGATTACCAGAAATGGTTCGAAAGCGAAAAGGGCACGAATTGAAATAAATCCACGTCAGAGTGCAGCAGAATTGGCTGAACAGCTGAACGTGTTCGACTCAAGCGTACGCCGCATACTAAAATATGAACTTAAGTTGAAGGCGTACAAGATACATAAAGTTCAAGATTTAACACCGGCACAAAAGGCAACAAGACTTCAACGATCAAAGGCATTGAAAAGCATGCAACCAAGTAGCGAAATGGAAAATTGGTGTTTCCTGATGAGAAAATTTTCACTGTTCAGCAATGCATAAACAAACAAAGCTATCGTGTGTGGTTGAAAGGCAAATCCAGCGATAATTTGGAATAACAAAGGTGCTATTCGTAAACAAGCGCCTGCTTGTGTGATGGTTTGGGCTGCTGTAAATGGTCGCTTTCTGCTCGTTTTCATCAGAGCGTTAAGGTGAACAAGGTAAGTGTGCCAACAAAAGATGTTAAACGATGCGGTTAATCCCTTGGACACTCCAACTTGTCGCACAACACGTCGAGTGCTTCTGATAGATTCTCTCTTTTCAACAAGATGTAAAATAAGGTTTTCCATTTCTGGACCGATTTCTTGCTGCCGTCCACATTCTTGAAATTTTGGAACCACACTATCCGTATCAAAAAATCTTTGAGAAACTTGGACAAATGTTTACCGAGCTAGAAGCGGCCATTCTGGGCATAGTTTGCCGTAAATACGCTTAGTCCCTTCGGAATTTTGGAGAGCTTCTCCGTAAACACGAAGCATATCGTGATATTCACGTACAGAATATATTTTTTGGGTGTAAATCGCCTTTAAAAACACATACTGACCTACACTGAAATAATTTTTGTCACAATGTTCAAATAACATTGTTTGCGACACTGTCGCTGATATTGCTAATGGATATTGGCAGATGTAAGACGTGATTCGTAATTCATATATTTTTTAACAATGTTCATTAGTTTATTTGAAGTTTATTCCGTAAGTAATAACCAATTAATATTTGTTCACTATACTTAATGCATATTTCCTTAAAATGTTGTTTTTATCATAGCTTTTTCATTGGTAATTTAGTAATTTTACAATTTTTTTCTTTGAGACCCTTAGGTAGTTGACCCTTGTTGTAAAAAACCTTATTTTTTAAAATAATGTGAATAATCGTTGGTTAAATTTATGAAAGTATTCCACTGTATATATAACAGATTTAACTCATTAAATTAGCGATAATTTTTTCTTGTTTTTTTTTTTATTATGGGTATATTATTAATCAGTATTTAATTGAGAAAATAATCTATTGATTAAACATATAATTAAGATACACTAACACGTAAGTTTTAATTGTCTAAAAATTTTTTATATGATTTTAATTTATTAGTTTCCTTACACTTTTTATTTTACATTACTATCGTTTGATATTTATTATTATATTTTTGTATATAAATAATTTAAACATAACGCTACTAGATGGCCAAAAAGGTTCTTGCAGTTTTCAATATACATAAAAGGCAGTAATTTTCAGAAACCGTTTAATTCAGATAGTCCTTTGTGTATTCGTTGCCCTACGAGTTGAAATTATAAAAATATTATTTTTTTAAATCGTATTGTATCGTATGTATTTAGAAAGGTATCGTATGTATCACGGGCGTAGCCAAGGGGGGGGGGGGGGGGGGGGCTTTGCGGGTTCAAACCCACCGAAATAAGCCAAATATTACTTAATATTATACCGAAAAAATACGAGGAGTGAAGAGAGTTAAATTATTACATTTGAATTGAATATATTGAATCATGCAGATGAAGTAGTGGATATATTTAAAAGAAAAAGCCGAAGATTTCTTCTTTAGTGGTTTGCCGGTCGCGTTGGTGCGGCGGTAAGAGCAGCGGCCCGCCGCTGCTATGCCGAATCCGCGCTGGAGCGGTAGCTGGTTCGATTCCAGCGCTCGGATGGTTATTTTTCTTTCTTCTGTCCGTTTATCTTTCCTAAATTTTTGTGATTGTTTCTAGGCAAGAGTGTAAAATCCGACTATGAATTACCCCTCAGGCACGCCAGTTAAAGGCTGGGTAAGGCCGGATGCCTTCTGAGAAGTGTTCTACGTTGATCACTCGCCAGTCGGTAGGTTTCCTGATAGACTTATGGGTAGGCACATAACCAAGGGTTTATAGCTCGAAGGGGGTGCTGGCCTGGGTTTGTCGGAAGCTGATGACCGTGGTTCGGAACCCACGTTAAGCTGTAGGTCCAGTCGCTAAATAGTCTAGTTGCTAATGCGCGTCTAACCCTAACACTTTACTTTACTTTTTCTTTAATGGTTTTAGATTTAGCGCAGAGGAACGAAATTAATTTAACCATTTCATTTAAAGTTAAGAACTTTATAAATATGTTGTAATTTTTCCGATGAATATATAGATATTAAATTTCATGTAAGTATATTTTTGTTGTTTTATTTACTTCAAACTAAACCCCCCCAAAACTAAATCCTGGCTACGCCCGTGGTATGTATTTAGAAACAAAAAAATCTTGGAACATTTAAAGTCAACTTTTTCTTATAAAGAGTGGGGGAAGTATCACACTACGATTTTTTTTGGTGTCTTTTTGTCTTTGTGTAAGTGCTTTTTGTACTTGTGTAAGTGCTTATAGTCTTTGTACATGATAAGGGTAGAGTAATTACTCCTTTAGTGTTGAATGTACAATGGGAAACTCCAGCTTCTCGTGTAGACGCACTTTAAGTACTTCAAGAATCCTCTTCAATCAGATGTAAAATTTATTCTTTGACTTTAGGATCGATTTCTTCATATTCTTGAAATTTTGGAACCGCACTACCCGTATCCAAAAATCTTTGAGAAACCAGGACAAATATTTGCCGAGCTGGAAACGGCCATTCTGAGCATAGTTGTCTGTAAATACGCTTAGCCTCTTTGGAATTGTAGAGAGCTTTCCCGCAAATACGAAGCATATCATGATATTCATATACAGAATAAATTTTTGGCTTTAAATCGAATTTAAATGCACACACTGATCTACACTAATTGATATAATTTTTGTCACAATGTTGAAATAATATTGTTTGCGACATTGCGGCTGATGGTGTCGATGGATGACGTGATTCTTAATTTATATTTTTTTAATAATGTTCATTAATTTATTTGTAGTTTATTCGTTAAATAATAACCAATTAATATTTGCTAAATATGCTTTCATGCATATTTGCTTAAAATGATTTTTTTCGGGGATCTTTAGGTTAACATATAAATTATTAATACCAGTCTTAATATCATTATATTAGCGGTAATATTTTCTTGTTTTTTTTTATTATGGGTATATCATTAATCAGTATTTAATTGAGAAAATAATCTATTGATTAAACATATAATTAAGATACACTAACACTTAAGTCTTAATTGTCTAAAAATTTTGTATATGATTTTAATTTATTAGTTTGCTTACACTTTTTATTTTACATTAAAAGTAAAGTGTTTGGGTTAGAGGCGCATCAGCAACTAGGCTATTTAGCGACTGGGCCTACAGCTTAACGTGGGTTCCGAACCACGGTCATCAGCTTCCGACAAACCCAGGCCAGCACCCCCCTCGGGCTATAAACCCTTGGTTATGTGCCTACCCATAAGTCTATCAGGAAACCTACCGACTGGCGAGTGACCAACGTAGAAGACTTCTCAGAAGGCATCCGGCCTTACCCAGCCTTTAACTGGCGTGACTGAGGGGTAATTCGTAGTCGGATTTTACACTCTTGCCTAGAAACAATCACAAACATTTAGGAAAGATAAACGGACAGAAGAAAGAAAAATAACCATCCGAGCGCTGGAATCGAACCAGCTATCGCTCCAGCGCGGATTCGGCAAAGCAGGCGCTCTTACCGCCGCACCAACGCGACTGGCATTTTACATTACTATCGTTTGATATTTATTATTATATTTTTGTATATAAACAATTTAAACATAACGCTACTAGATAGCCAAAAAAGTTCCTGTAGTTTTCAATATTAATAAAAGGCAGTCATTTTCAGAAACCGTTTAATTCAGACCTTCCTTTGTGTATTCATTACCCTACGAGTTGAAATTATACAAACATTTTTTTTAAATCGCTATGTGTTTAGAAACAAAAAAAATCTTGGGACATTAAACTTTTTCTTATAAAGAGTGGGGGAAGTATCACACTAGCATTTTCTTTTGGGGTCATTTTTTTCGTGATATTTATAACAGCATCGGTTTGGTTATTGTGTAGTGCAGATGTACAATTTTTATTGTAAATACACATTAAAAGAAGAAAGTAAAATTGCTGTAAGTTACATAAAAATAATTCAATTATTGTAACTCAACGTGAACTTAGGCGAAAATATTCTAATCGTCCAACGCCTCATAACAAAGAACAATTTATTCTTTCAATTTTTCTATTGGAATCTTCTGTGTGAACCACCAAACTCGTAGACATGTACCACCAAACACCAAATTACTTTTTTAAAATCCTCGACGCCCTGATTTAATCTTTTTAGATTAAATATTCTCCTGATGATACTGACATGGTTAGCGAAATGCGCATCGAGTACTTAAAAAAAAATGATTTGGTACTTACTGGTAAATCTCTTCGAGTTCAACTTGTCCTTTATTTAAGCAATTTCTAGAATCGGGAACAGTCAGGGATAGGATCCGCAACAGAGGTCCAATAACAGTGTGAAGCACTGTAAATATATCACGTGTGGGCAAAGTGTGTCTTGACAAAACATGCCATCATAAATTATTTTTACCAATTTGACAATGTTCATACAACAAACAACACAAACAAATAAATTAACAACACTACGAAGTGAAAAATATTCCTTAGATAGTTGCCTCATGATTTAATCAAGTTTGCCTAATACACTGGTGTATCAAACCACTGTAAAGACTGAGTCAGAGAATTAGTTGGCCATGGCAGCATAGATGCAACAAGTAAGCCAATATCTGTCTCCCTCCATCATATACGCTTATAAAACGTCGACGATTAGACTACTTCCAAACGAATCGAAAACGGTGTGGATTCTCCCTGACGTTTCAGTGGCTAAAGTTAAAGAGAAAAAAAAAGGACTGGTTCCTGGGGGTCTACGTCAGTGTTGGCTTCATTTACTACGTGAACTTTTGTCGCCAGCTTGATTTATTTTAAGTTTTATGTCAAGTTTGCCAAAAATATTTTATATATATTTAATAATTGCTAAATATGCATTAGCTTACATATACAGGGTGTAAATAATAAAATATTTTCGAGTGTGATTCTGTTTAAAATATTATTTAACATGTATTAAAAGTCCAGTTATTTAATTGTTTTTGGTAAATAAGTAAAAATACAGACACTTCAAGCTTTTTGTCTTATCAGTTTTTTAATATTATCAATACTAAGCAGGAGACTTTATTGTTATCTATAATATTTTTTTACTGAACTACTACTTAATATTTCAAGGGTTTGTTATAAATATTGAGTCAGATTAAATTGCCTGCACAAGACCGGACGAAGTGATGTAGAAACAAGAAGCTTACAAATAATATTTCATCTCAATAGAAATAGCAAACTTCAAGTTATTTTCCACCAAACACCAAATTACTTTTTTCACAATCGCACTTCTCAACGCGCGTTTCACTAACCGTGATAGCATTATCAGAATATGATTCAATCTCAGGAAAAGTCCTGAAATCCAGTATTGAATCATCTACTGATGATGCTAACTAATATGGTTAGCGAAACACTCGTAGAGAAGTTTAAAAGAGTGATTTGGTGTTGCGTGGTAAATCTCTTCGAGTTTAGTATTTTACAATGAAGGTTCCAATAGAAGAATTGAATTGAATAGATATTGTGAAGAAAGAATGTGGAAAACATTGTGAATATTTATGGTGAAAAGAAATTAAAAGAGGGAAGTATATTTTGTTCCGATTTATCCTACATTTTTTTTATATTTTAGTGTAGGGATATCAAGTTGGTGTCACTGCTGTGCCCCTTACATTTATCACTTTCAACACTGACTTCTATAGCTAGAACGTATGAATGTCGTTCGAGAAATTCTGGTTCGAGAAAATGGTTTTAATAATAAAAAAGTGTTTCTGAGTACATATCCTTAACAAGATTATGCATGAAGCAAAATTGTTTTCAACTTAATAACAGGTTTTACGATTAATAAGAAGGTACGGTAATGAGCAATCCTCTGCAACCGTTCTTAGCCAACTTTATTATGAGTAAATTTGAAACCGAGGCAAAAAATTAATTCAGTTACTTTCCAAAGGTATGGTTAAGATATGGGGATATTTTTGCAATTTTCGATTCCAAAAATGAAAACTTAAATTATTTTATTAAGAACTTAAACAATAAATCTCAAAACATAGTATTCACGCATGAACTCGAAAACAACGATAGTTTACCATAACTGGATATTTTAGTAAGTAGAAAGCAGTAAAAATCGGTTAGATTTTGATATTTTTAGAAAAAACACCAACACTTCGAGGTACATTCCTAACGATTCGAATCATAGCTTCCAAAATAAGATGGCCTTGTTGCCCAGTATGCAATCGAACATGACCACAATATAGATATTAGTAATTTAAGACTGGTTAAAAGTGTAAATAACAATAGGGTTTTGGATGCATATGAAAGCATTGAAATAGAAAAATGCAAGAGAATCATGAACTGGGATAAAGGACCTATTCCGTTCAGTCAACTGTTTCAATTACACTGGGAAACAATTTGAAAAATAATTTCTGTTGAGTTCGATATTTAAGCTGTTTTATACGTAAATTGACATGCTAATTCCAAAACTTTATTTAGTTTTTTTTATCACGTCAAGTTTTTTTTCTACAGTTGTTGCGCATCCGACTAAGCTTGACGAATCACAGAAGTCACTACTGCTCTCCTACCGGCGAACCTTCTTCGACCTAGGAGTGGCGGCGTGAGTAACGTTGCGTCATCCAAAACTAGTTCGGTCAGTTACGCATGAGATGCTAAAGTACGCGGGTCTGTGTCGCTTTGATATAGTGAAGTCAAAGTATACATACACAACTACAGATTTTCGTTATGTCTGCCTCTGGTAGTTCTCGTCGTAAGTGCTTAAACGTCCCTGATTCATTTTCTTATATATGTGGCAGTTTTACCATCCCCATTCAACGGACTAATATTAGAATATTTGTCAGGCAAGCCTATTTTGCTTATTTTAAAGTGAAAATAGGTGAACAGATAAATCATGGGCCCCTCATAAAGTGTGCAAGCAGTGTGTAGAGAGTTTACGAATGAGGACGAAGAGAACACGTAATAAACTTTCGTTTGGTATACCAATGGTTTGGCGAGAGCCCAAAGATCATTTAAGTGATTGCTACTTTTACATCAGGATTCAACAAGAAAAAGAAACATAAAATTGAGTACCTAGTTTACCGTCAGCTATACGCCCTGTGCCTCATTCAGCTGAAATTCCAGTGCCAGTTTTTCAAGAATTACATTCTTTAGAAATACATCAATGTGAATCAAGTGAAGATCTAAGTGACTCCACCGAGGAAGAATTCAAAATTTCCAATGATTATGTTCGTAAAGGATTCAATCAACATGAATTAAACGATTTTTGCACGAGATTTGGGACTATCCAAAAAAGCATCGGAATTATTAACATCAAGACTGCACGAAACAAATTTGCTTGACAAAGGAGCTAAAGTCATTTACTATCGATCCAGAGAAAGTGAATTTAGGCAGTACTTTAGAAATAATGACGGATTTGTATATTGCCAGAACGTAGAAGGTTTAATGAAAGAATTAGCCATTTCTAACTATAACGCAACTGAATGGCGATTGTTTATAGATAGCTCAAAGCTTAGCTTGATGTGTGTTCTCCTACATAATGGAAATTTATACGGTTCAGTCCCAATAGGTCATTCAGTTTCTTTGCGTGAAGAATATGGCGACATAAAGAAAGTCATTGACTTGTTGCAATATAACATGCACCAATGGATCATCTGTGTTGACCTTAAAATGGTCTGTTTCCTTCTTGGCCAGCAACGCGGGTATACCAAGTATCCCTGTTTTTGGTGCATGTGGGACAGCAGAGCTCGTGAGAAGCATTGGGTGCAATCGAACTGGCCGCCAAGATCTGACCTAAGACCTGGTGATCCAAACATTTTAAATCAGCCACTTGTCGATAGAAAAAACATTGTATTTCCGCCTTTGCATATAAAACTAGGTCTCATGAAGCAATTTGTTAAGGCTTTGTCAATTGAAGGAGACTGTTTTAAGTATATCATTTCGGCATTCCCTAGCCTGTTATATGAAAAGATAAAGGCTGGGGTGTTTGATGGTCCACAGATTCGGCAACTCGTTAAAGATGAAAATTTCACCGAGACAATGACCGAACTTGAAAGGAATGCTTGGTTGGCTTTTAAAAATATTGTTAAAAACTTTCTTGAAAATACACGAGCCCCGAATTACATCGAAATTGTTCAACAACTCTTGGAGAGCTTTAAAAAGCTTGGTTGCAACATGAGCATCAAACTGCATTTCTTACATAGTCGTTTTGCTAACTTCCCAGAAAAATCTTGGTGCTGTTAGTGATGAACAGGGCGAGCGATTCCACCAAGATCTAAATATTATGGAAGCGCGGTATCAAGGTAGATGGGATGTTAGTATGATGGCTGACTACTCTTGGAGCATCAAGCGAGAATGTCCACAAACTGAACACTCCAGGAAAAGCTATAAGAAGAAATTTTTACTATAATGTATTTTATTTATTTTTTGTATAAACACAATTTAACTTTTAATAATATATTAACCTCTGTATGAATAAAATATTCTAATCTATTTGGTCAGATCTCACCTTATTTCCTTTCGTATGTACACTTTTAAGGTAAAATGAGGGGTATGCTGTAGCTTAAGAACTTGACGTGATAGAGAAAAACTGTGTCACAGATCCAAAAAAGTCACAGATCCAAGTCAACAAAACTGCTGTTCCCCAGTGTTATTAATGTCAGGTCAGTAAACTTCACGGTTCATTTTTCTTCTTGTATCATTTTTTTTTACACGCTTCATTAGGTAGGTAGTACGCTTCATAGGTAGTAGGTTAGCAATTAGGGTTCTCAGATAAATAGAACATAGTTTAGTTTTAAAATTAGATTAAATCATCTCCTGGTGATGCTAACATGGTTAGCGAAACGTGCGTCGAGAACTTTAAAAAATGATTCGGTGTTTAGTGGTAAATCTCTTTGACTTTAGTATTTCACACCGAAGGATCCAATAGAAAAATTGTAGTCATCTTGATCATTGATCATTGTAGTCATATTTAATAAATTTAAACCAAAGATGTTCTGACTATTTAATATCCCTCGTATAATGTGATTTGTACACATTTGCGGTTGTCTCACCTTTGACATCATAATTTGAGGTGATCCTTCATCCACTGACCCATTTCTTTTACATTTGGGAAGAGACAGTAATGGATGGAGACCAAATCGGGCGAATATAGTGCATGTGTAAGCACATCCTGCAGTTTTGCAGCAACCATTTGAGACGTGTGTGCACGCGCATTATTGTGATGAAAGAAAACTTTTTAATCAGATTGTATCAAGGTTGTATTATAGATAGTAATTTGTAAGTATTGTAATCAGGTTGTATTATAGATAGTATTATAGTATATACAATCAGTATTCAATTGGTCCAGTAATGATCCATGATGCTCCTGCTTTTTGTCAGATAATCTCAGAACACTACACCAAGTTAATCCCTGGTGTGTGATGGTGAATCTGTATCATCTACTATTAGAGAATATCTCTCTCGACAACTATTCAATCGAGTGCGTCTTTGGTCGACGGTTAACAAATACGGCACCCATCGAGCAGAAGGCTTTTTCCAAAAAACCAAGGGAAATGATCCTTTAAAATGGAAGTTAACTCACTTTGTAGGGCCGTCGGGGATAAACTCGTTAAAGTACTGAACTTATTGATCACTCCATTGCCTCAAACAAGCTCCTAAGTCGCCAACCCGTCGATCGTGAGCTACCGGTAGCTCGCGTTGGCAATTTCGGTAGCTCACGGCTATGAGCAATCCTCAGACGTCGAACTCATAATCTTTATAAACGAAAATACGTACATCGAAAATGTGTTTCCATTATTGGATTAAACAAGTTTAGATTTAAATGTGAATGTGTTGAGTGATTTTATTTGAATGTTCAAGATAAAATACCAGCAACTAAACAGCTAACTATAAAAGAAGTACTGCAAGAGATTGACTACCTAAATATTAGAAAAGTGCCTGGAATAGACCGGGTAACCCCAAAAGAAAAGGTGTTACGCTTATTACACGCATCTTTAATGCTATTCTACGTGTAAACTACCGACCAAAATTGTTTAAAAACGCTAAAATAATTTTGATACTAAAACAAGGCAAAGACCCCAATAGAGTTACTTCATACATATCAATAAACCTTTTACCAACCATGTCTAAAATATTGGATAGACTCCTGCTACAAAGAATAGACTCTGACCCAGCCACAGAAGAATGGATACCTCACCATCAATTTGGTTTCCGGAGAGAACATTCAACAGTACTGCAAGTGCATAGAGTAGCTCACAGCATAAACTTAGCCCTGGATAGCAGAAAATATTGTACATCTGCTTTCTTAGATGTTAGCCAGGCTTTTGATAAGGTCCGGCATAAGGGTCTAATCTACAAAATCAAAAAACATCTCCCCGTAGCCTACTTTAAATTGCTTTGGTCTTACCTCAGTGAAAGAGAATTCCGAACAAGAGTGAATGAATGTATGTCCAACAACTTTCCAATTAAATCAGGTGTACCACAAGACAGCGTTCTTGGATCTCTACTGTATGTATTGTACACAGCAGATCTACCAACAAATATGGTTATACTCGCAAGCCATGAAAATCCAGTTACCACATCTACGATCTTGCAAAGGCACTTGAATGATATCCAAACGTGGCTACTCAAGGGGAGAATTAAAATAAACGAAGCAAAATCACTTCAAGTGACTTATACACTATACACACTATACACTTACTAAGAAAAGATCAATGTCCACCAGTCATTCTAAACAATATTCAAATTGCGCAAGCTACATGTACGAAATACTTAGGATTCAAGGCTCAAGTGGAAAGAACATATACTCAAAAAACGTAAACAAATTAACTTGCGAGTGAAAGAGTTATATTGGCTAATCGGCAGGAAATCCAAGCTGGCACTGGAAAATAAGCTTCTACTTTACAAAACAATCATACAATCGATCTGGACGTATGGTATTGAGCTTTGGGGATGCGCAAGCAAATCAAATATAGCCATAATTCAGAGAAGCCAATACAAAATACTGCGTATGATAACAGATGCACCCTGGTATGTGTCAAACCGAACACTCCATGAAGACCTGAAAATCCCATATGTTCAGGATGTAATCTCGGAACAAAGCAAGAAACATCATAACAGACTGGAAAACCACGTCAATGTTTTGCTCCAACCACTTCTGGAACCCAAAAATGCAAGAAGACTTAAGAGGAACTGGCCAGCCGACCTAATAAATGGTTGAAGAGGACATTTGAACCCACAAACCCCCCCGCCCCCCCTTGGCTACGCCCGTGCCTAAATGAACGTATCGGAAACTTTACAGCACACCATTTAACGAACCCTACTTGACAAATATCATAGACATTCGGTCATAGTTGCGCCATCTCTGTGTCATGCCAAGAACTTTTCGAACTATCTTATATAGAGTGTAATTATTCTTTATACAGGGTGTAAGGTAAATAGCTTTTGAAAATTTAACCAACGATTTTTCATATCATTTGAAAGAAAAACGTTTCTTACAACAAAGGTCGAAAACCTAAGCAGCGCTTGTGTTCTGCGATTCTGAGTTTAAATGATCTACCTGTTTGTCCTATATAAAATGTATTGCACGAACCACAATTCATTTGGTAGACGCCCAATTTTTTCCCCCGTTTTTTGTTTATAGTTTTTTTTTTAATTTTACCTAAATATTTGTTGGTTTTAAAGGCTACATTTATATTAATGCGGAGATATTTTTTAAGTTTTTCAAATATATGTCTATAATTTATGGATAAATTAATAGAGATTATGGACATATATCTGAAAAACAAAAAATATCTCAACAGCATTAATATAAAGTAGCCTTTAAAACAAACAAAATTTTTAAAAAACTATAAACAAAAAACGGGGAAAGGTAATAACTCAGGCGTCTACCAGATTTGTGGTTCGTGCAATTAATTATATATAGGACAAACAGGTAGATCAGTCAAGCTGATCAACACAAGGACAGCTTCAGTGTGAGTATATAAATTAAATTTAAAACAAAACTTGTATTCTGTACGCAAATATAACGATATACTTCTTATTTATGGAGAAGCAGCACCCAGATTAGAAATGTACCAGGAGTTTTTCAACGTGTTCGCAAAAATATGTTAAATAAGTGCCAAGCTTACATAGACTCAAACATTGTTAAAACCATTTTATTAAAATTCAATCCATACCATATCAGCCATACCAATCAGCCATACATCAACCTAAAATGAAAGTGACAACGTCGCTTTGGCTAATTGGGATGATCTGTCAAAGAATGGAGGTAACAAATATTTTCTCAGTGTGTGTATTTAAATTCCATTTTGAACGAACATTTTATTCTGTATGCGAATATCACGATATCCTTTCTATTTACGGATAAACTGTTGCCATGATAAACTGTTAGACATTTTGCAAGATTTTTTTAAAATTAGGTTAGATAAATGGTGGACATTTCTTAAACTGACGTGAATCTTTAAAACTATGTGTTATGGTGTTATGGCGTGAAAAATTAGTGGCAGTAATTTCATCTTTGATATCAAACGATATTAATGAATAAGTTTTCTTATTTTTTCTAAAAACAAACCAAATTTAAGCCGAAACTATAAAAATATTACATTTTATTTTCAAATAATGCCTTAAGAGAACAATGAAACAAAAAAAAATCCCTAACGATTGGTGATGTTACTGGTGAAAAAAGGTGAAAGATATTACTCATCAGAGGAGAAAGAGAAAAACCCATTGCTATTCCGAAATTTTGTTTTCGAGCATTAAAATTACCAACCAAAATTAGAAAAAGATTACAATTTTTTTTTTAATTTTAATAATTAGAAAAAGATTACAACATGACACAATATTAAAAGACCGCATGTAATAATTAATTAAAAGACCGTTTGTAAGGAAAATAAAATAGTGTTTTCCGCGGAAATGGTTGCTGTTGGATACATGATTTAAGGAAACTTTTTGTTCAAACTAATGTAACCAATGATATTTCTGTTACACCATATATATTACCGCAAATGCAAGATTCTAATAAACGTAACTTATTTAGCCTAATTATTATTTATCGGTGTAAACGTAGCCAATAGTAGGACCACCTTTTTGGTTATATAACATTCAGAAATATATAACGGTTATTATATGTATCAGTACAAGAAAATTTATGGAACTGAATGATTCAGAGAGTAGTTAATGATAATTAAAAATGAACAGAATTCATGTGAAGTGGTAGAGGTTAAACTAAAAGATTGTAATTAATGTACCTACCATAAGTTTGTATGGTTCACGAAATTTTCGAAAAAGGCACTTACATACTTCGGAAGTGCAGAATAAGCTATATGTATCACGTGGACCTAGAAATAGAAAATTTTTGCAACTTTATTAATATAAACTAAAACATATACTACAGAAGAAAACCTCTAAGTAATGTCTGAATGATTGTGGCGTGCTCATATATTTTTTTCTTTATTTGGGTCCCACTGGGTAAAACACAAAAAACCAAACGGAGTCAAATTTCTCAGTGATTCTTTTTTGTAATAAATTTGCCTAACGAAAAAAATTTTAAAAATATAAAATATTCTAAAAAAAATATACAAACTTTTAACCTTATCGTTTCGGAAAGTATACTCCTCCCGTTTTCAAAACCAATCAAAAAATAAATTATATTAATTTCTATAAATTCTGAAAAGGTAGGAAGTAAATATATTTTTGTGTATGTCAATGATACATTAATTGTATTCTTTAGAATTGGAAATAGAATACAACCATATTGAATTTAAATATATCTAAGGCATAGCAATACAGTTTTTTTTTAAATGAATTTTAGCAGTTTTTTTCTGTATTTTGTTACTGATTCTTTTAATACCGTTTTGGAATTATTCCAATTGATTTTATAGCCCGATTCCCATGCGTGTTGACAAATTCTAGATTTATTAAAATCGCCCTTTCTAAAAAGGTTTTTATGTTCTTTTATTCTAACATCTAACGGTCTAGATGTCTCACCTATATAAAATTTGCCACATTCGCAGGGAATTTTATAAACCACATTTTTGGTATTTTGTTGCGTGTTGAATGGTTTAGTTTTTGTTAATATAGATCTAAGAATATTTTTTGGTTTAAATGTCGTTCTTATATAGAATTTATTTCCTACTCTTTTAATTGTCTCAGAAATACCACGGATGTAAGGAATTGTGAGGTTAATTGTTTGAGAGTTTTTATTATTGTTATTAATAACTTGTCTGTTTTGTCTGGTTTTAAACGATTTATCTATAAAATATTTTGGGTAATTGTTTTTTATTAAAATGTCTTTGATGTGAATTGTTTCTTTTTGTAATGTATCACTGTCGGTACAAACAAGTTTTGCTCTGTCATATAAACTTTTAATTAGTCCTATTTTAACTGATTTTGAGGGATTGGAAAAGAAATTGAGATATCTATCTGTGTTTGTCGGTTTTCTGTAAACTGTAGTTTTTGATGTGCTGTTTTGTTTTAATATTAATGTGCCGAGTTTGGTTTTTTGTGTTTACCCAGTGATTTTTTATTTACATAAGAACAGATATAGTTTTAATATATTTTGAGTTTTAGATAGTGGAGAGAAACCCAAATAAAGAAAAAAAAGAAAACCTCTGTTCAAATATCAAAAATTCTATGAATATAAATTGAAAAGTCAAGTACTTTTCAAATAAAATATTGTTTTTTGATGGAAAATCAATTTATGTTTTAACGTTGTATCCTTTTACCTCGATACCCAACCTTTTGAAAAGAAAGACTTGCCCTAGCCTGGAAAATAGTTCTCTGTTTCTCACAATTATCACTTCATTTAATGTCAATTGCTTTTCAGCCAACCAGCCATTCTTTCATGGCTGAAAAGAGAAAAAACAGGGAGGGGGCCAAGTTAGAATAGGATGGATGCGGCATCAATTCATAGTGCAAATTGACCAATCTCGCTGTTGCAATACCAGACGAATGGGTGGGTGCACTGGCTTGGTATACTGACATTCTGATTCGTGAAATTTGGCCAATGATGCAACATAATACGTGTGATCGTCTTTCCCTTTTCCAACTAGTCCTTGCGAGTCCTAGAAAACAGGCCAGATAACCTTTCCGGCTGATGGCTTCTACGCATTTTTCAGTGCGCATTCGCCGCCTACTGTTTTGTCAGTTCCTTAGTCTTTGATGTGCAGTCATAAATCCAAGTGCCATCAACACTCACGAATCGCCAAAGAAACTATTTCAAGAGGGGCTTTATGTAAAAGGTTATCAAATAAAAGCTTAATATTTTTAATTTGGAATAAAAACAAAACGTTACAAGATATCAACGTGTTTTTTTTTTTTTAATTTTAAATATTGGTTCAATTTTGTTTATAATGTGCTGGAATAACAATTTTTGATCAGTTTGCCACATAAATCAGTATTTGTTTCACCAACGACAGGAATAATGTTGGTTTTAAGGTCATTGAGTGTTTGTGGTTTATTGGTGTAAACCAATAATTTCATATAACCAGCGGTGGTTCGTGGAGGAAAAACACGTGGGCACGTATAACCAAATTTTTGAATTGGGATAGGAAACACTTTGCTGTGTAGAAGTACGAGTGTAACTGTCAGACATAAAATTTTCAAATAGGTACCTAGATAATAAATTTTTGCTAAACTCACCATAGGACCATGACCATTAGATCTGTTTGTAGCTGAAGTTCATCCTCCTAAATTTCTGAGCAGAAAAGTGGTCGATGACTTGATCATTAAAATTTGAAATTGACTTCACAAGTTTTTTTTTCAATAGATAACATTGCTAACGCGCACAGCCGTTCCTGGCCCATAGTGCTTCTTAGAAATGTTTTAATTCGTTTGACGGCAGAGAAACATATTTCGCTTTCCACAGTCTTCATAGGGACGGTACACAAAACAGTCAGTAATTCCACAGATTCACTAAACTTGATGTTAAATTGTTTTGAATAAACATTTGTAACAGGGGCACAGCCCCACTGTGTTTCATAAAATCGTCCCGTGCGTACATTACCGAGAGTTAATTTTTTATGTTAAGTAATTTATTTTTGCAAACAGGTTACACACAATTTTAATGACTTCATTTGGAAAGACGGCTCGATATAACCAAATTTTTCAGTTTCAAATAAATTTGCAACAGTTAAATAAATTTACAACAAATTTCCGTTTCTTTCTGCGATCCTCTATGATCGCTGTAGATTCTTCACCAGTTAAGTTACCAAATTATTGATTAATTTGTATTTCTATATTGTCTATAATATTTTGAATGGCTGTAGAAAAAGTTACCAAATTCTTCTTAACTGTAAGCAGTGGCGGTTGGTCCATAGGGGCACGTGGGCACGTGCCCCACCTAAAAATTAAAAAATGAAATACAAATTTGATGTCTGACATTTGATGTCTGGTTATATGTACCCCACCTGTTTTTTCGCCCACGAACCCCCGCTGACTTTAAGTGAATCAACTTGCCTGCCTTGTAGTTGATCAAAAAGAATGTCACAGTGAGGCATTATTTTATTGAAGAAAAACAACCAACATTTAAAATTATCATCCATCTGGTAAGGGCTGCACGGGGTAGACGCTTTTTCACGACGCTGTCCGGAACAGTTGTCCTCTTGGATGATCGAGAAAAGAAAGCGGAACTGCAGACAGATTTCAAAAAACACAATTTGATCCTCAAATATTAATGTGACATTATTTCTATTCATATATTGCACTGAATTCATCTTCACTATTGTAATCGTTCAAAACATTCACTTTGTAACCACTCGAAATGTCGAAAAGTGCGATGGCGAAAAACAAATGACTATTGAGAATGGGGCGGCGCGCAAGATATGACGTTATAAATGCGTTTAATCACCGGGTTACTAGCAAAGCGATGCATTGCTGTCTTTGTTTTTAGCACGCGTTAGTAAAGAAAACAGTAGAGGCACAAACTTGTCTGTGCCCGAAGCACGTGTTCTTTAATCGGTGCGCTTCGGCAACCTACGACCTATTTCGTTACCACGAATGACATTATGAATGTTAGACTATAGAAGTCACAAGAAGCGTGATCATAGACTAGACCTTGTTTAATTGTTTTTTTTTGTTTTTTAATTTTTAATAATAAATATAATAACAGATAAAAAGATAAAATTAATTTTATACTTGGTTTAGTAGTTTCGAAATATTTTAGTTTAGTTCGCATTCATTTTTTCACTTTATTTTAGTCCAAAAGTTAATAATAGCCAATATACAGGGTGTTAAAGTTATAAGTTTATTTTCAATTTTCGTCAATAAATTTTTTAATAGGTATCTTTCATGAACGAAATTTGTAGTGGGGGTTTTTTAAGATAAGAAATGTAAATGTCTCAAAAATGTTTCTGTAGATTGTAGAGAGCGCTGTCTGGACACTTTTATACGTTTGAAAGGTTACAAGTTTTTTACGCCGTAGTGTATTCGCATTTTCAATGCGAATATAATATTGTCCACATTTTTTTAACATCGCTCCGAGTTATCGTTTTCTAGATATCTGTGTTTAAATATACCATTGCACCGTTTTAAACTGCTCTTTTGAAACATAACATTTGTGTTTGTTTTCCCTCAAACTTTAGAAAATCCACACCTAAGTGTGGATACTACGTTCGGATTCTGATATCCGAACGTTATTTTCAACACGAATTTAAAATTAACGTTTGGTGTGGTCTTATTGGTGATTATGTATTGGGTTTATTCGAATTACCAACTAATTTAAACTGCGAACTGTATCGTATTTTTTAAACTCAGTCACCCGAATATTTAGATAATATTCCTCTAGAACTAAGACGAAACACGTTGTTCATGCAGGATGGAGCCCCGGCACATTTTTCTAGACCTGGAAGAGACTACCTAAATACCTGTTTTCCTAACTGCTGGATAGGCCGCGGGAGTCAGATGTCTTAGCCTCTTCGGAGTCCCGACTTCGATCCCCTTGATTTTCGTGTGGGAATCTTTGATTTCATTAGTGTATAAGGAAGTAGCGAATACTCGAGAAAAATTATGACATAAAATTGAGGATGCTGTAGAATCGTTTCGAAATGAACAGTTATTATTTAAAATCAGACGGTCATTCAGTAAACGGGTACTGAAATGTATTGAGGTGAATGGAAATCACTTCGAGTATTAGATACTATTTAAAAAAGTTATTAACGAAAACTGAAAATAAAATTATATACAATATATATATATATATATATATATATATATATATATATATATATATATATATATATATATATATATATATATATATATTGCTAGACTGTTTGTCCGGAAGTACATCCGATCATTTGTGTCCCGTTTGTTGGGAACGTGCAGACGTTTCACCAAGGTCACACTTATCATTCTCAATGCTTGTCTGAAGACAACTGTCATTAAGGATACATATACATATATATATATATATATATATATATATATATATATATATATATATATATATATATATATATATATATATATATATATATATGCACGGTACGAGCCCCACCCACCCATTCAATTGGAGGGCATATGTTTCGCCTCTCGATGTTTAGGCTCTTCAGGGTACCGAAATATGCTCTCTTGTCAAGATTAGGAAGGCCCTATCCACAGTCAACCACCCCTACTTTCGCCGACTTCCCGTCGGATGGCGAATATATGTAATGTAAGACTTCTTTGGACAGCGTCCAAGGAGACAACAGTAGTTGAGTGTCACATACACTGAACCGCTGGGTTCCACAATCTCATGTGTAACACACAACAACCTGCGTCTCCACCCAAATGAACATTTTGTTACGTGCTTGACTGGGGACGAGCCCCACCCACCCCTTCAATTGGAGGGCATATGTTTCGCCTCTCGATGTTTAGGCTCTTCAGGGTACCGACATATGCTCTCTTGACAAGAATAGGGAGACCCTCGCGAAAGTAGGGGTGGTTGACTGTGGATAGGGTAACAGAACCTAAAAGCCTGTACCCTTGATAAAACATTCTTAACTGTCCTGGGCAGTAAAAGTTTTGCAAAAGTTTCCGTCGCACTTTATCCAAGTCTGATCAAGTACAACTTGATGGCGCCCCATTGCTCGAAATTGTTGTCCCGTCCGGACTAGAGAAATCCGTTTCACGTACATTATGCTATCAGTCCCATTACATTATTTACAGACCTCGTATACTCGATATTTATATCTATTTTTTGTTCAGTTACAATTTTTCTACGCTTTTTTTTCTTGTTATTGTTAACACTTTGGTCTTTTTCGGTGTCTATATATTCGAGGTTTATTGTCAGCGTGTGATGTTCTGTTTCAATAAATTGTTTTAAAAAGGTGAGTGATTAAACGGGTGGTGGTGGTTAAAACTCAATAGCCCACACTTCGAAATGCTTGCACTATGCACCGTTTTCATCGAGTTTGACTCCTCTTTCCCTAAACCTGAATAAACGCCAGTGGTTTCTCGGGCAGACCGAAAACTTTCATACACATCACTTTAAGTATTATATATCATTTAAAATACAGAATTTGCCCAAACAAAAATACAATTTTTGCGAAGTGAAATACGAGACATTATTTTTATTCAAAATAGACGCCTTATGGGTCAATATAATCCTGACAAACTTTTTAAGCATTTTTTGTAATAATTTTTGGAAATTACCTCTAGAGATGCAAACGTAGCGGTCTAAATACTAAGTATTATTTTTTCAAGTAGTATGCAAGAATTATGGAATTATGGAGTGTAAGTAGATAATTTATTGTTAGCAAGGATTATATAAAGCTTTATGGCAACAAAATCTTCCAACAACAACACATTTACATTGTTCATAAACACTCTTTTCTCCGTTTTTTTAAATAATTATTGCGAAAAATGTACTTGTATCTACACTGTCTTAATCATACTTGTAAAAAAATTCTCTGAACACCTGTAGTGAAATTGAAACAAATCTCTTCATTGGTTAAATGTTAAAATTGTCAAATGTTAAAATGAATTAAAAATATAATTTCGTGTAACAATAAACTTTATTGTATGGACAAAACATTTGGTAGACATGAAACTGTATAACGTAAACAATAATTTTAAAATAAAATAGGGAAGTATGCAGACAAAATATCTGAACACGTTATTTTTCAAAACTGTTGTGAACAAAGATGCTATTAAAATTATATTTCAATGGCCTTGTTGGTTCACCCTTACTTTTGTATAACAGCCAATAAGTGGTTTTTCATTGCATAAACTAATTTTTTTGTTACATCTGGAGGTATGTGAGTTCATTCCTGTAAAATTTCTTCTCTAGGGTGCTGTTTGTTTTAAATCCTTTTCTTTTTAAGTTCCCTTCCAATATAGTCTCACAAATGTTCGATATGGTTCAAATCTGGCGATTGGGGTGGTATCCGGAGCTGTCTAAGTGCATTGTACAGCAGCCATTCCTGTGTTTTTCGAGCCATAAGCGTGGGATCGTTATCTTGTTGGAAACAAGATGGTTGGTTACACTATCCTTTAAATTATGTGTTATTATAATAATATATTCATGTACATGTATTGATCCATTATCTCATCAATTATGGGCAAATTTCGAACTCTTACAGCTCCCATGCAACCCCAAATGAGCCCCCCCCCCCCCCCTTTGTTTGACCGTCGGTACAATATTTTTTTAATTTTAAATACTACACTTTTTCCCTTCCATCCGCTCCTGAGACATTAAATTTGCTTCAGAAAAGATAACAGTCTCCCAAAACCCATCCGACTTGCTTAAATGATCTTTAGCAAACTGTAGGCGTTTTTTCTTGTTCTGCTTGCTTATGTAGGAGTTCTTACAAGGCGTTCGTCCGTGCAACCCTTGCTTTTTAATAATATTAGGGACTGTTTGAGGCTTTACTGATATATTATAATCTTCATTAAGAGTACCTGCAATTTCGGTGGCACTTGTAGATGGAATGATGTTGACTACTTTAAGGGTTGGGTTTTTAAAGATGTTTCTAATTTGTCGAAATTATTTTCCTTCTCGATGCGTTCTAATAATCACTTCCCGAGTGGTATACGGAATTTCTATACTGATGTCTAATTTTAAACTGATTGAGTAAATCATGAATTGCATTTAGATAAAACTGTGAAAACTAAACAAAGGATCAAGCTGTAAACGGTGTACTATGGTCAAAAAGTGTATGTTATTGTGTTTACACCTATGCAGGTGTTCAGAAACTTTTTGTCCCCTGCTTTAGTAAATTCATCATTAAAATGGAAATAAATGGTCTGAATTTTACAATTGATTTTCCGATATTCAAAAGTCTTTAAATAATATATGGAGTTAATAGCAATAATATTTCTCATATCTTATGACTTATAATAAATAATTTGCAGCACATATTTTCACCAAGCCAGTAAGTGTTCGGAGACTTTTTACTGAGTATATTTATACAACTGAGTTAATATTTTATAAAAAGATATTTTATAATCCATAAACAATAATGGATCGTATGATCATTTTCGAGTAGGTTTTTAAACCGTTCCTATCTATTTTCTCTTATCATACTGATTAAAAATTTAGTATTAGTTACATATATTCTAGTCTAAGAAATTCTGTATAGTTTAGGTCAGGTCTATAACAGACTCTGTTCTAATTAGAATAGAAAGCTTGAAGGAACTGAACTGAACTGCACTGAACTTGAACACTCTGAAGCTTAAAGTTATCCTATTGCGTAAATTCGTTTTGATTGACAACAGAATGAAAGCAATTTTTTTATTTGATACATTTTTCATTTTTATTTTGTCATGAAACTCTATTATTAAAACGGAACTCTGAGTAATATTTTTAGAATATTCAATTTAAATTCCTTTAGCTATAAAAAACATTAGATTGACCTTCCCCCAAACTATAACCAATATATCTTTTAAAAATGTAAACCTTTATCCAAAAACACCTTTCATATATTTCGAATGGCACATTAATTATATTCGTCTAAAACTGCGGGTTTAACCTGGTGAGCTATCAACCAGGATTGCAAAACCAAATATCCTTGTGATAAAAAGGTGTTGCCGTATATATGATGGAATCAGCTGGGCATCGTGTATTATAACTTGGTCCAATCTGACCGAACAGTAACTGCTAAGCGTTATCAGCAGCAACGATTCGTGTTAGTGACGCTCTGGAGGAAAAAGGCTGACAACGGAAGAAAGGAAGTTATTTTGTTTCAGGATAACCCACGGCCACATATAGCAAAAAGAACTCTGAAAACGATTACCGAAGTAATGTCTGAATAATTGTGGCGTGTTCATATATTTTTTTTCTTTATTTGGGTTTTCGCCACTATCTAAAACTCAAAAAATATCAAAAATACCTGTTCTTATGTAAAGAAAGAATCACTGGGAGAAAATCAAAAAACCAAACGGAGACAAATTTCTCAGTGATTCGTTTTTGTAATAAATTTGCCTAATGAACAAAATTTTAAAGATATAAAAATGTTATAAAAAATATTACAAACTTTTAACGTTAACGTTTCAGAGGGTCCTCTCCCCCCCCCCCTTTTCAAAACTAAATTAAAAAATAAATTATATTAATTTGTAATATATAAAGTAACGAGTGAAAGTAAATATATTTTTTTGTGTATGTCAACGATACTTACATTGACTACAATAGATTTTCATTACAGTGACATACTACCAAAAAATATATATAAGTAATGTTTACTGTGTGATTGTTTATTGTACTGATTGTGTATTCAAATATTTAAATGTGTTTAATTGTATTCTTTAGAATCGGGAACCATATTGAATTTAATAATAATTTTATAATAATAATAATTTAGTTTTAGATAGTGGCGAAAAACTCAAATAAAGAAAAAAAACAATTACCGAGTTGGACTGGGAGATTTTATCACAGCCTACGTATTCTCCAGACTTGTCCCCTTCAGATTTTCATTTCTTCCTATCAGACATCTTTTGAGCAAGTAAAAAACACCACAATGAGTTTGTCACATCAAAAGCTAGATTTTTTTTCGATTTGGGATTCGACCGTTGCGTGAAAATTGGCGAATGTGCATTGAAAGTAATTAGAAGATTAAGTTTGCATCATTTTTATAAATAAATGTCAAATATAGTCAAAAAGGCTAAAAATTAAGTTGTGGATCTAATTTATAATGAAAAAACAAATTAATTGTCCCTTATGATCCAATCAACACTGAAAACATTTGAGTCAGGGAGTTTATCCAATCTTTCTCCAAACTGATTTTTATGAGGTTATATGTGTTAGTTATAAAGATCTCGAAATCTGGCAAAACATCATACCCCCGATATCCTTGTTGGCGATTGTATCCAAGTTGTTTGCTGCTCCTACAACGCTTAAAGCCAATCATTGAGAAGAGTCTTATTCCAACGCATCAGTTTAGATTCGGGACAAGCACTCGATATTAGATCAAGAACATTGAATCACTGATGCAAATAGAAAAATATCTATGCAACGATATTAATCCTTAACGTGGCTTAAACATTGAATACAAGCCGAGTGTAATAACAGGGCCTGGAATACAAGCTAGAAAAATGTCTACCACAGCAAATGAGTCAAATTCTTCAATCACACATCACTGATCGTTACTTTAGAGTTAAGCATGGTGAGGAATACGCAGATTTTAAAAAGATATGTGCTGGATATTGGTTGTTGTACATCAGCGATATCTCGAGAAGCTGAGGAGTAGTGACGACAACATTCGCCGATGATACCTCTTTACTCGCCATTCGAAAATACATTCAGTCAGCTATAAACACACGCCAAACAGCCGTCAACAATGTCACCAACTATGTATTAAAGGTAGAAGTGATCTCGACACTCTCAGTGCCTCTCGACAACAACGAACTCATTCGGCGACTGAAAAGATTAAAACCGTTCGAATTAGTGTAGGGGCTGTGAAAAGTGCTTAGAATTTATTCTAAGCGTATAAAAGCACATAAAAAGAAGTGATTAGTTTAGTATGGAGCACGTCGGTGGACATATATCTATCAAACAGCTAAGTCTAGAAATAGAAAAATATTGTTAGATAGATTCAATATATTTAATCACAATTAGAGAATAAAAAACCTATATTTATTACTTTGCACCATTCTTATTTTTTTTTCTTCACATGTACTAAAAATATTCAAAAACAAAGAAAATTCATCCGTGTTCCACGCAAATACTGCCCAATTTTTCTTGTTTCTGAATATTTTTAATATTCTCGCCGGGCCAACTATGCAACTTTTCATTCACATGTAGTTAGAAATTCTTTTATGAAGCAAAACTTTTGTACAAACTCTTTGCACATCAATAATAATTATAACTAAATTTTCTAACAGATGCCAGTAAAAATTAATCAAAAGCAATTAAACTGGCTAATTGAACTTTAACATGTACTGATTGCTTGTCTACTTCACTACCAAAGCTTTCTTACTAACGACTGATTTTATCCCACTTGTTCCTTGGCCCATCCACTTTTTCAATAAGTAATACCTCCTTCGTGTAAATATTAACTGAGCAACGAATTTAAAAATATTGTTTAACCTGACCGTCTTAGTCATTTCAATCAGATATATCAATCTGTACATTTGTGAGATAAAAGAGTACTTAACCTTTGAGATTTTAGCAAATTATGGGTTAATAACAAATAACCTGAAAGTGCTTTTTCATATATCAGTAGGTTCCTTATGAAGTACTTGAGAGTAGGAAGCCGGGTAATAGATCGCGATTTTTACAAACCATTATAATTATTAATATAAATCACATCATCTTTGTAATAATGTTTATAACATTACTAGCAAAACAGAATATATCAGGGCAGGTGTATCTTCTAAATATATCACATCCTCTAAACGCGATGTATATGTAGAGTGATTTTACTGTTGATTCATCCGCACAATTCCTGAAAAAATTGAGAAATACATATAGAATCACGGGCGTAGCCAGGGGGGGTTAGAGGTTCAAACCCCGAAATAAGCCGAAAAAAGAAAAAGCCGAAGATTTCTTCTTTAATGGTTTTAGATTTAGCGCAGAGGAACGAAATTAATTTAACCATTTCATTTAAAGTTAAGAACTTTATAAATATGTCGTAATTTTTCCGATGAATATATAGATATTAAATTTCATGTAAGTATATTTTTGTTGTTTTATTTACTTCAAACTAACCCCCCCCCCCCCCCCCAAACTAAATCCTGGCTACGCACGTGTATAGAATAATAGTAGAATCTTTGTTGTGGCGTTGCTTCCCAGATTCAAGAAAAAGAACTCCCTGCATAAGATAGTGACCTTTGATGAAAAGTGGATCTTGTACGATACGCCTAAGAGGCAAAAGTCATGTGTTAATCCTGAGCCATCGAGCAATATCGCAAAACCAAATATCCATGCCATAAAGGTGTTGCTGTGTATATAGTGAGATCAGCTAGGCGTTGTGCATCATGAGTTGCTGCTCCAATCACACGCCAAAAAGGCGTGTCCTCAATATAAGCCACGCCCTTGAACCAATAAACTAATCGAAACAATAATAAAACAAATTCCAGTAATATTTTTCAAATGTTCTTTAATTTTTATTAACTATAATAATTTAAAAATACAGCGCTAGAACAAAACAAAAAAAAAACAAATATTGTACAGTCAAAAAACAAAAATAAAAACAATCTTAGCAGTCTAAGTTTTATTCAAGTACTCAAGTATATTGTTGATAGCTATATATATTAATCTTCTCTCTCTTTTAGAAGGTTTTGGACAAGAGCAAAACAAAAGTTTTGTTTCTGGTAAAGCTTTTCTTGCATTTCAATCTTGTCACAACCCATCAAAGTTAATATCATTTTATACAGAGTATCTCTTTTCTTGCATTATTTAAATAGTCACTTTTTTTATATTCATTATTTTTGTTTTTCTTTTAGATTCTATCGTTAAGTTTTTGACTAGAATATATCGTCAAGTACTTTATAAAAAAATACTTGTTCTTCCACTCGACTAGATTTAATTTATTCGAAATTCAATAAAGCATTCTCACATTTAATATGGGAACTTGGCAACATTACACTGGTGGTGTTCTTTTGCACTGGTTCACAAATACAATCAAATATACAGTGTGCGAGAAAAAGTCTTGAATTTTTTTCATTCACACTGTATATCATAAAAAAATTAAGTCACAACACACACACATTCGATGTAGGACTTGCAAGCACTTTATTTTGATTCATGAATATCTAACCTAATTTTTGCAGTGTTGCCAGAGTTCGAGTACAATCACAACGGCAATGAAAATATAAAATAAAATGTTCCCCGAACAAATTCACAAGAAATCCAATGGTGCTTAAAATTTCGCCCTTTCCTATAACGAAAAGTTCAAAAAATATCGTGTTGGGCTTTAATCTGTTGTTTCATAGAATATGATGGCGGTAGCTAGTTATATTTTCTTGGAATTCTTCAGAACTATCACTGAAATACTAAGGTGAAATGGAAGATGGCACTATTGCCAAGATGATGGCTGTCAAAGGTCAGAAAAACTGTCTGAGTACTAATAACAAAAGACGTTTTTGACATTTACTTATTCTTTTTTTCTGTCAAATATCGAAAAAGCTTCATTAAGCCTAAATATTAGAGGTACACGCCTTGCAAAAATTTCAATATATTTAAAGCATTATACTCTGACATTTTGCATAATAAATAAAGGTCAAAATTCGGAAATTTCTAAAGAGCATATTTTTTTAAAATATATATATATCTATATATGTATATATCTCAGAAATGGCACGCTAAAACTTATATTTTTCTCTTGCAATATCGACTGTTTACTCATGTAACTTTTAATTTTTTCTTATTGTTGTCGTACTAATTTTATTCAGGCATCTACACTGTCCCATCATTCTCTAGGAAATAGACGTACCATCTAATTTACTTTATTACCTATATTAAAATTACTGGGCAATGAAATATAAAGTCAAAAATCAAAAGTTACATTATAAAATCATACAGTTCTTTATACCGAAGTTAACATAACTTCAGTTAAAACTTTTTTAACTCTAAATCACTTATTAAAGCCTAACGTTCGAGACCAGACCAATAAACAACAGGATACCCAACACTCTAAAATGTCAGTTAAATTGCAAATAAAACCTGTCTAGGGTGCGTTTACTGTTGGTTGTCCTGCATAATGAGGGAAAAACAAGCCCATTTTCTCAGAAACTTAAAAAAACATTTTTTATATTATTTTGAGAAAGACTGCTGTAATATCAAAATACACTGAAGAAAACACGCTCGTTTTCCCCAACTTCCCCTACTAATTGGAACGGAAAGGCGTGTCTTCTAAATAGGCCACTCCCTTCGGCCAATCACAATTAAATTAAAAAACGTCCTTGCTTTCATTCGCTCCTGCTCACACTACGTCACCGGTCTGAATCTTCGGCATCGAACCTGCGACTCCGAGGGCGGGTCTCCACCGGGGGGCGGTGGTGGCGGGCCTTCAGATGACTCCGGGCTGCTTTCCGGGGCGTCGATGAGACAATTAGAAATCCCTCTGGCCCTGATACCTAAAACGAGACCAGATCCATTGGAACAGGAATCGCAGCAATAAAATGGGGTACAGGGGTATCGTGGAATGATCTGGAATAAAAGGGCGGGGGTTAGGATGAGTGGGAGTGGATCTTACGGGTGGTGAAGGACTTAACTGGGTATAGGGAGGTTTGGTCCATAGGATTTGATTCCAATATTAACAGTTTGAACTCATGACATTTTATAGTACCTTAAGCTAATCTAATAATTGTCGTAGTTTCAAAATCTCGCCTATTACAATTGATCTAATTTTAAATGTTATTATTGTTTGTTTATTAAACAGTTATATGTTGGTTATCGATGTAACAATACCAAGTTATCATCTTGAGATAGATTCACCGAGTTAAGAAATTAAAATAATACGTAAAGTGAGCAATAAGTAGTGCTAGAATTATCTCCCTAAAATGTTTATTGTGTGTTCTTTGTTCACATGTCCGGGAATTCCAGAAATGCATAAAAAATAGTGCGCTGATGAATGTTATCTATAAGCCACCCAGTAAAATTGTAACAAGAGATGAAATGTTATATTATAAAAGTAATAAAATGATGCGATTAAAATTTCTGATAGTACTAAATTTTCTTAGAATCGTGGAGTAATTTTTCTGTAGACTTTTATTATCTAGTTAGTAAATCATCTGCAATAAAAACTGATGCAAGTGTTGTAAATATTAAAAGAAAACCGACTATATTGTTTTTTGTTATTTTTTTCGTATATATAAACACACACACACACACATATCACAAGGTCACACTTGGTATTCTCAGTGCGTGTTTAAAGATAGACATTCTATATGCGACATTGACCAAACATCTACACGTCCCCAAAGAACGGAACCCAATGAACCATCGAATGTACTCCCGGACTACAGCTCAACCAGCATAGCTTTGCCTCAAAGGTTTGGATGCGCAGTAGCCTAACGCCCGAGAGCTCATTCGAAGCAGTGCATTTGTGGCGTTAACATCGGTTAAGTACTGCACATTCGAGGAACTCTCCGTTCTCTGTCTCTGTTCGGCAGTGACCCTCTCAATCTTAGAGGAATCTCAGAGGCCAAGCTATGTTGGTTGAGCTGTAATAATTTCAATTATACTTCCACCCGCAAAACATTACGAATCAATGAACTATTTGATCCTAATAGTATATATTCAGGGCTTTTGTAGACCAAGTTCTAACGAAAAAACATCCCAGAAAAAGTGGGGGTAATATCATGGTGTCTATCTTTATAAACGGAAAACTATGCCCAAAGAGGTGGATGTATCTTCGGGAGGCCATACGTCTTTCTGCAGGACACGGTATACAGATTTGAATCCGTTAGACCACTATCTACCGAGCGTTGTTGAAAGTATTACCAGAAAGTAGAGACAATTTAACGTAACATCTCTATAAACCGCTATTGCAGCAATATTTTCGAATTCAGATTAGAAGTCATATTAGAGGGCAAGGGGGGGCTTCCCTAAAGGAAGAATTGAGACAGTGGTTAAAGGGGGTTCGATGAAGCATCCTGAATATTATATCAATGATCAGTTATTGCATGAATTTTCATGGTAGTGAAGCAGTAAAAATATGAACGTTTTTATACGGTTTGCAAGAATTCTTGATGCTATAGAGATCACTTATAATTATTATTATGTATGAAGGAAGTACATCGAGGAGCATGATTTCGCTTCGTGCAGCACCTGATTTGCTTGTGGATATTTTGGTATTAAAGTGGTAATGAAAAGGAGGCGTTTCGACGCGATTTAAAATATACAATGGGCTTCGATTGCAGTTTTGCAGACTGTTCACAAAAATGAGAACTCATAAGGAGTTTAATTCGAACAAAAAACTGTGTATTTAATTCATATTAAACTTTCACATTTTATTTTTAAAATTTCTTCAATACATGAAATACTATGTTAGTATCAATCATATTTTCTATATATTTGTACAAAATAAGAGTTACCTCACAATTTAACGACAAAAAATAAATGTTCTTATTTAACGCAACCACATATTCTAAATTGTATTAAAAACAAATGCAAAATTTATAAATATAACACAAATATTGACAAAGCGAAATGTAACCTGCAAAGATAAAGTCTTATTGTTCTCCAGTTTTCGCAATTTTCAGTTTTTTTAAAACAAAAAAAAAGGTGATATATCTACTACGCAGCTGAGAAATATTATTATCACTGGTTGCATTATCTGACACTGATGACACAGTATGTCGGAAAAATAACAGAACTTTTAAAATTTAAAGAAAACTACTGGCGCCATCTATTGAAACCATATAAAATCTGGAAACTGTATATCTCCTCTATAAAATGAGACCATCATCATTTGAATCGATCAACGGATTGTCAAGTTACAGCGCCTAAAGTGACAGTACCTTTTGCCACATCATAACAAAATTATGGTAAAACTTTTGCAAAAACATTTAAATTGATAAAAAAAAGTTTATGGTGAGGATTGTTTATCCCGTACACGTGCGTTCGAGTGATATAAATGATTCCGTACGGTCGTGATGGTTTGGAGGACGACCAAAATCCAGGCCGGCCAAAAAACAAAACTGGTGATGAGTTGGAAAAAGTGCGCGAAATGATCGCCTAGGATGCTAATTTGACTGCGAGATGGATAGTGGAGAAATTAAATACGACTAAAGACATGATTCAGGAAATTTTGACAAAGGAAACAAACGGAAAGTCTGTGCTTGATTTGTTCCTCGCGCTCTAAATGAGGACCAAGAAGTTGCACACATTGAACATTGCAAGGAACCAGGATCAAGAATAAAACACCCAGATATAACTGTATATTTCTGAAATCGATTCTAACTGGTGATGAGACTTGGTGCTTCAAGTACGATCCTCAAACAAAGCCTCATTATCAAACAAAATGCATTTCTAGAAGTTACGAGAGAAGACAATGTTGATTTGTTTTTACGACTTTAAAAATATTAAACTACTGGAATTCCTTCCACAGGGTCAAACTGTCATTAGTGAATATTATCTGGATATTATGGAGTGTTTCTGGAAGAGAGAAGTTCGAGTAAGGACCGAATATCGAGTTCCGGGATTGCACGATAATGCACCATCTCACTATTTGCCTCTATTTGCCTGATTTATCGCCGTGTGGCTATTTTCTGTTCCTGAAACTCAAACTGGCCATGAAAGGAACGTTTTATGATACTGTTACACAAGGCCAAGAAGCCGTGACGATGGTCATTGAGGATATTCCGAAAAACGACATAAAAAACTCTATGCAACAAATATTTTCATTTCACTCCCACCAAACACAGACTGCAATAACACGGTTGTCGGTAACACATTTTCTTGTCAGTCCATAAAAAGATGGAACATCATTGATCTAAATGTAGCGAATTGCAAGGTGATTACATGGAGATATAAAAAAAGAACAAAAATCTTGTGTTTTCTTTCTCAGGCCGCATATTTCTTGAACGACCCTCGTGCAGTACGAAACGGTGTAAGAATTTTTTCAATTTTTCCTAAATTAGATGATACGAATGGAAATGGATTTTTGAAGATCCAATTCATGTTCGTCTTGGTCGTTTACGAGAAAATATTAATACCGTTTGGAAGAGTGTTGTACAAGATTCAAACATACCAATATCACGGCGTTCACTAGGGTTGCATTAATAAAACAATTGAAGCCGTCTGATTATTATTTACAGTGTAATTTTGGTGTTATGTTCTGAAGGAATCCCAACTGAATTTTCACACAAAATTTCTTTTAACTGTGAAGATGATTTTGATCCAAAAAAATAAATATATACAAAAAAAAATCCAAAAATTATAGAAACACTGCTGCATCTGAACAAAAGTGTACAATATTTTGAAATAATAACTTTTTCTATCGGTAGAACAGCTAGAAAAGTCCCTTTGTTATCCGCCACGAATGCAAAACAACGTTTAAAGTTTGACCAAGATCAGTTAAATTAGTATGGTGAACCCTAAGCTTGAAGAGATTTACCACTAAACACCAAATCACTTTTTTTTAAACTTCTCGACGCACGTTTCGCTAACCATGTTAGCATCATCAGGAGATGATTTAATATATTGCTAAGAAAAGCAAACAATTTCTTAGTGACAATAAAGTGGATTTACTACCGTGGCTTTCCCAATCACCGAACTTTAATCCCATTGAGAACTTGTGGAGTTACCACAAAAATGGTGTGGGTAAACATAAAACGAGACACAAGCTTGAACTTTGGGTGGTGACTAAAAAAGAATGGGAAGTTATACCATTAGAAATGTGTCAAAAACTTGTAATCTCTATACCTAAAAAATGCGACGAAATAATTAAACACAAAGGTCATAAAACTAAGTATAAAATATTCAAAAAATGTTTATGGGTTATTTAGTACTTTTGTTAATTGTTGAATAGTATGTATTGTGTTTTCCTTGGTTGGCTTTATTTTTATGACCACAATTGCATGTTCTTTTTTTTCTACATTTTTGTTAAATATTGTTTACCGTGTTTTTTAACTAAGTTTGTTTATTTATGTTTTCCCTTTTTTGTTATATCTTTATATTATACAATTTTACTAATTACGTATGCGGTTACAATTTTGTTTGCAAAACAGTCTCTTTTATTAATGTAAGACTCAATTTTTCTGGCCACTACTGTATGTATATATATATATATATATATATATATATATATATATATATATATATATATATATATATATATATATATATATACAAGAGTTATACAACCCCAACCTCTGGATTCAACAATCTCATGTGGAACACATAACAACCTGCGTCTCCGCCAAAAATACAATTTTACTAATTACGTATGCGGTTACAACTTTATTTGCAAAACAGTCTCTTTTATTAATGTAAGACTCAATTTTTCTGGCCACTACTGTATGTATATATATATATATACAGGAGTTATACAACCCCAACCTCTGGATTCAACAATCTCATGTGGAACACATAACAACCTGCGTCTCCGCCAAAATGAGAACTCTGATAGTCGCTTGAGTCCTACCGATCCCTTACATTGGAGGGCATGTTTCGTCTGTTGTTGGTTAGACTCATCAGGGTACCGACATATGCTCTCTCGTTAAGAATAGGGAGACCCTATCCACAATCAAAAAACCCATATTTTCGCCGTGTTTACGTCGGATTTGCTTAAACCATAGCTGTAAGGGATGGGTGGATGGATGGGCTCCTTCCCGGTTAAGCAACTACCAGAATTCTCATTTTGGCGGAGACGTAGATTGTTGTTTGTTTCACATAAGATTGTGGAATCCAGCGGTTGGGGGTGTATAACTCATAACTACTGTTGTCTCATTGGACGAGTCCAAAGAAGTCAAAAAGAATGAAAGAATGAAGTCATGAAAGAATAAGTTGTTTAATTGTGGAGAGGTACTCCCTATTCTTGGTGAGAGAGCATATGTTGGTACCCTGATGAGTCTAATCACCAATAGACGAAATATGTGCCCTTCAATGTAAGGAATGGGTGAATCAACTAATTACTGTGGAAACTTACCGCTTCCCGAATGCCTCTTAAATCTAAGCTTCAACTGGCTCGGATCTGTGACGTATTTATCTCCTTGGCGTCGACGTCTAAGACCAGGGGTCAAGTCTCCAGACCAAGACATGCACTTAGCCAGACGCTGGCCTCCCGTGACAGAAACTGGAATTTTTGATATCCTTCCTCCATCAAGAGCAGGGCTGGTCTGAAAAATAACAGTCTTTATTCTTCGATGCTGCATCATCTAGTTTACCCAGTAGATCTTAAATCACATATTCACAAAACTCTAAACTTCTCAACTAAATTTCTTAAAACATCTTTCGTGTAATGCTCTTGGATTCCTAACTAACAGGACTAGGTAACATTTTGAGAAACAACAAGAAAGAGATAACAAGAAAATGGCCCTCACAGAGCTTAATCCTTCTGATATGTAAGATATCTGGGATAAATTAAAGTTCCCCTTAGAAGGAGTGAGGCTAATACGTTTAGGCTAAATCAGAAGAAGAAGAAGAAGAAGAAGACCATACAAAATAATATCTGGCACTTTTGTATATTCCCGTTCTTTGTTTATATATTTATTGTTCCAAGTAATGTCATTTAGGCAACATGTTAGTTTTTAATTTGATCTTCAACGATCTCATTTTTGAAGATTGTTGAAAAATGTTCATTGGAAATTGGAGGAAAATCTTGAAATATAAGCTTTACTCAAGGAAGTGATATAGTGAGTTTTCTAAAATAAAAATTGTTAATTTTTATAAATGAATTGTATCAAAAGAAATCTATATCGCCATACTATACTAATAAATTATACATTAGCACATTTAAAGATATAAGTATTATATAATGAAATCGTCACAGAATTGATGGTTCAGAAATGAACTATAATATCAGACATATTGTGATAATTCAGTATTTTTTCATGTTTGTGTTAATGCTAGATCAATTAGACGATATTAGTTAAAATAATCTTATTGTGATAATGGAGATACGAATGCGTAAAAACCAGTAGCATCAAAGAAATCCGGTTTGAACTTACCGAAGACTCTCTCAAGATCTGACTGGCGTTATCTACGCCGCTATCTTCGTCGTCTTGCTCCGGTCTTTTGTCTTTCAGAGCCGGATTCTCGGTGGCGTCAAAATATTCAGACTGTTCGTCCAAACCAGGGCTAAGTCCATTAGCTATTGAACGTTTTTCTCTGCAACCAAAAAAAATTATGGTCATGTAATTTTAACACTTAATTTTTAATTTTTTGATAATAGTTTTTCCTTCTTTTAAATATTCGTTTATTTATTTTATATTTCATTTTAAATATAATACAAAGTAAATAAGCAAATATTAACATCTAAAAAGTTTCACTATATTTAAAATTGTATGTATAACAATTGTTTGGACGCACACTGCTTTTTTCAAATACAAACTATGTTAAACAGTGAGAAAAGTATTACAACCTAAACTGTCCATCGACCTAATAATACCATAAAGTATGATAGTGGGCAAACCTATTTGGTCATTTAGCAAAATATCCAAATTTTTTCCTTTATTAATTTCTAGACCCTCTAAAAGATTTAACTTTGTGGATTTATTCTCATTATGTAACATTTTAAAATTGCCATTGAAAGTTTGCCTTTCTAACATTAAGTGATTAGTATAATGAAAATTATTTTGTTGTTTAGTGTAACTTCTTTTATGTTCTTTGAGCATAGTAGAGAAAGATCTCCAATATAGACTTTTGGACACGACCCGCATTCAATTAAATAAATTTCTGATGAGATAATTATAATAAAGAATTGAATGGAATCAAATAGATCGCAGTAAATAATAGATACGACCCAAACATTATAAATAAAATAATTAATAAAAAAAGTTATAATAAAAACATTAATTTAATATATCCGGTCAATAATATAAGAATGCAGCATACAAAACAACTTCATATACGGGAAAAGTTACCAAAATAGTGTCTAGACATTTATCCAAAACAAACAATATAAATGTTGCTTTTAAAATAAACAATAGTCTTGAACGCCCCATTAAAAACAATAAAAGTCAAACAAATAAACTCTACAAATCAGGAATTTATTTGAATGCAGGTCGTGTCCAAAACTAGCAAACATGAACATCTTTCTCTACAAGTTTCAGCGAACATAAAAGAAGTTACAATAAACAACAAAATAATTCTCATTATGCTAACTATTTAATTGTTACATAACTAGAATAAGTCCAAAAAAATTAAATCTTTTAGACAGCCTAGAAAGTAGTAAAAGAAAAAAATGGGAAATTTTACTAAATCACCAGTTAGACTTGAATGGTTCACCGTTATTAAACTTACGTTGCCCTCCTAGACGCTGACAAAAATGCGTTTCCCCACTATCATGGTTTATTGTATTATTAGGTCGATGGACAGTTTAGGTTGTAATTACTTTTCTCACTGTTAGTTTAACATAGTTTGTATTTGAAAAAAACACTGTGTGTTGAAACAATTGTTATACATTCAATTTTAAATATAGTTGAAATTTTTAGAATTAATCTTTGCTTATTTATTTAAAATGAATTTCCATCAAGTATCGGCTGCTTCAGTTAAATTTATAATACAAAGTATCTATTTATGCATCCAAATATAACAACATATTGCAAGACACTTATTCCAGCGTTTCTTCGAGTTTTTGAAACATTTTTTATGCACTTCCCTTAAAGGGAAACATTGTAGCTGTGGCGTCTAAGGCTGCAGTCTGACGACCCGGAAGTTAGCATGGTAGAGGGTTCGACCTTAGTTGTGTACGTTTTCTAAATGTTTGCGAATTTTTCTAGGCAAGAGTGTAAAATCTGACAAGGAATCACCCCTCAGTCATGCCAATTCGAGGTTGGATAAGGCCGGATGTCTTCTGTGAGGTTTTCCATGTTGGCCACTCGTCAGTTGGTATGATTCTCGAGATAGACTTGTGGTTCGAAAAGCACGTCAAGCTGTAAGTCTAGTCGTTGGTTGCTGATGCAAATAACTCTAAAATTCTACTTTTATTTCCTTCAAACTAGGACGAGAACTTTCTTCAGTGGCCTCTATGGACTCAAAAAGGCGTCATGAAGAGGTTTTTTCTCAATACAGGAAACAGGAAAAAGTCATATGGTGCCATATCTGACGAATATGGTGCATATTAAACGATATTTGTTTAATTCTTAGCGAATGATTTACAAATAATTACTGCAGTGTGGAATGGTGCGTTGTTGTAATGCCAAAACCATGAATTGTTTAGCCACAAATCTGGACGTTTTGTCTTTAATACTTAATTCCCGATTACTCAGTATAAGAGCCTTGATTTTGGTAATGTTTTGTGCATTGGTTGACGGTTGAAGGTCTTCCTGAAGGAGGTCCAGCTTCAACTGCTTGTCTATTATCACTAAAGTCCTTGTACTACTCTAAACAGTTTCTTGACATAGCTTCAACTCGGTAACAGTTTCTTAATATTTTGATTGTAGCCGCACAAGAAATTTGGCTTTTTAGATAATATTAATGCAATTTCTTTGCTCGATAAATTTATTTGAACAAATGCTTGTATTGATAAAGCGCGCGATTTTTGAAAAGTCAGCTTACTCTTTGATCATAATAGTATATATTCATTAATCATAGATAATAGTCATTACTTTATATCAAGTAATTCACCAAAACTTCACTTGCAGTTATTATTGTGCCTCATGTTAAAGTTCTGACACTCTTATTGGATAACTCTTTAGAACTATATCTTCAAACCTTGATGCATTTTAACGTGCTGGTAAAAAAAGCAGCCTTTATCACGAATTACAAGGATCGTTTGACATATTTCAGACTACTCAAGCATTTAAAATCGGACGATGAGTTAAAAACTAATAAATGAAAAATATATAAGGCACTGAATAGATCTGAGGTAGCTTATGCTTCGGAAAACTGCGTAATAACACAAAACGATGAAAAACTGCTTAGCACATTCGAGATAAAGCTGAAAAATAAACATATTTCCAGAGGAATCCAGAGAACAGAACACGGATATTCTAGGCTAATTGAAAAGTTCCTGCAGTGGAAATGATAAAACAAGTTTATAGTTGAAAAAATGACTTTATTCTTCCGTATATTCTCCCTTAAGCTCAATACATTTTTTCCAGCGGTTCTTTGAAGTGATTTTCTGAAACTCCTTCAAAATACTCATCTACGGCTGCTATAACTTACCAATTTGATGAAAAACGCTAGACACGTACGATTTTTTTGAGGTTTGGGAACAGATGAAAGTCAGAGAAGGCCACATCTGGTGAATATGGTGGATGATCCAACAATTCGTAGTGTAACTCCTTCAATTTGTCCGTTGCAAGAATATCTCTGTGAGACGGTGCATTATCCTGATGAAAAAAATCCTGACGAATTTTTGCATCCAATTGGTCCAAAAGGTTTGAGTAATACTGTCATGTTATTGTTTTAACAGTTAATTAACAAAATTATTTTTGCATCGCAAAAAAATTGATGCCATAACCTTTTTGGTCGATATAGGCTGCTTTGGAACTGAGCAACTTGGCTCAGTCCACTCTGCGGTTTATTGTTACAGTTCAGGATCATAGTGGTAAACCCCCAGTCTCATCCATAGTTGAAAAACGACGTTTAAAATATATTTTATTCTTTCGAAAAAGATCCAAATGTTGATTCGAAAATTTTACTCGAAGTCGTTTCTGATCAGAATTTAACAAATCACCCATCTTGCACATAGCTTTCTCAAGTCCAATTCCTTTATCAAAATATGAAACACCCGTTCAGTTGAGATGTCCATGGCCTTAGCAATTTCATTCAAAGTCAATGGTCTGTTATCTATAACCATATTTTGTATAGAATTAATTATTTGTTCAGTAGTTGCACTGGTTGGACGTCCAGAACGAGGATCATCATCTAGGCCTGACAAACCATTGTTTTTGAAGGAGCAAACTTCCTTAATACATCTTCCATTTCACTATGAATTTCTATTGGTTTTAAACCTTTTACACAAATAATTTAATCACTGCACGATTTTCAATATATTTCATTCTAAAAAATAGTACTGATACGTTTACTTTAAGAAGCTGTTTTTGTACGAATCAATTGACAGATCGACTTCAAACTTCACATATGTTCATATAAAAGGTGAAATTTCCTAATGTAGCAGATTATATAGCCTTCCAACTTCCCATTTTTACGTACTGTTGGATCTTGTGTCTTTCGATGATAAATTGACACAATGTACTGAACACAATAGTCTATGAATGACATTTACATTTCCAACAGTGTTGCCGCTATTACGTCTCAAAGTTCTGACAATCTTATTGAAAAAAACTTTATATAGCTTCATCACGATAATGCTGGTCAAATCTTGAACAAATATCAAAAAATCCAAAGAACAAAATTATTTTTTAAACAATATGTTTCTTATAAATCAAATGTTGATGTAATATTTACTGAAAACAAACATACATTGAATAAGGCAATAATAATTTTAGAGGTTATTTACATTTGAATTAACTTTTATGAGCTTATCAAATAATATGAATAGTACGTAGCAGTACTAACCAAACAGAGACAATAATGTACTTTATATGAGCTTTTTAAGTAAATCCTTGCAAATATTCGCTTACACAGTATAATAAGTTAATAATACATATTTGCGTCACATATAATGTCATTTTCGTTAAAATTTCTATTTGATATCCGGGTATTACCCTAATTCTGTTAGAACAACGTCGATGAGCAAATTCGTCTATCTTGGGGCTTTAATACCGAACAAAAGTAATGTGGTAATACTCATGAAATCGGAAGAAGATGCGAAATTGCAAGAAAATAGTGCAAAACTGGCCGAAGACCTAGAAGGATACGGACATAACACAGAACGCAAAGCAACAGATAGTAAAAACCTTAGTTTTTCCAGTATTGGTATATTCCGGTAAAATATGGACCTTTAAAAATCAAGACCTCAAGGGCATTGATTGTTTTGAACTTTGATGATGGAGACGGTCACTCAAGAAATCAATGAACCCACAAGGCTATCTCCAAATTATTCATCAACGAATATTAAGGTTCTTCAGCCACAATGAACGAAGGGATGACAATAACCTAGAAAGACTGGTAGTACAGGGAGGATTGTAGATTCTAGATCAGGCGGCAGGTCACCAAGAAGATGAACAGGTCAAATTATAAACCTAACTGGTATATCTCTCGATGCATCAACCTAGAAACTAGAAATAGAGAACGCTGGCGGCTCTTCTGTGAAGAAGAATACGAAGAAGACAGATTACTAATGCTAAAGGATTAAAGAAAATTTTGAATAGACATTTGTTAGGAAATAGTCCGGGATAAACCCTAGAGCTCCATCACGCTGGAATTCGCATTAAAGAATACTCGATTTTTTTTTGCTTATTTTTGCCTACAAACGATGCTCGATGCTAATAAATGTAGTATAGTTCATTTTTTTGTAGTGTCAGTAATTATGCAGTAGAAACAATAGATATTGTTCAAGGCAGTAAATATTGATAATACGAAAAATAGGAATGAAATTAGTGCTAAATTGTTTGTTAGAGAGGAGAGTTTGGAAAAGAGATTATATTTCAATTGAACTTAAACGTTAATAGACAGTATACAGTAAATAAAGGAACTGCTAAAAATAGTCAGATATAGTGCCTGGAATAGAGCTCAATTAAAAGTAAAGGGATAGGTGAAAATTTTAAGAAAAAAAGGAGTTTAAAGATAATAGAGATGAGCAATATCAAAAGAAAATGGGAAGCGAAACAGAAGATTTCAAAAAGAGAACTGGAGTAATGAGGGAACAAAATAGACAGGTCACTGGGAAGTCCATATCTTTGTGCAAGAGCAGAAAGCGAAGGGCACTAAAACGTGACGAACATAAAGAGGCAAATTTATTACAAAAAAGAATCACTGAGAAATTTGTCTCCGTTTGGTTTTGTTTTCACCCAGTGATTCTTTATTTACATAAGAACATATATTTTGAGTTTTAGATCGTGGCGAAAAACCCAAATAAAGAAAAAAATATATGAACACGCCACAATCATTCAGACATTACTTTGAATATAAAGAGGAGCACCACATAAGGTACATACTGACGAAGGGTCACCACTTATTAGATGACCATGTGAGAAGCGACAGTGCCCGATTCTAAGCCTATTCCACTTTACAAAAAGATGACGCTCGAGAGTTGGAGAGGGACTACATTCGAAGAATTTAGGTTTCACGGTATATAACTTGGAGGAGTAACCCAAAGTATCCCAGTCGAATTGAACAATATTTTGAACAATTAGTGAGATGGAGGAGATAGCATCCCGGTGATGGAAAAGGGGCAAGATGGGAAGATTTTCTTTTAAAGCCATTTTGGCGCACTAGTCTGCTTTCATTACCCAATATGTCTGCTTCGCCAGGGATCAAAAAAAATTGTACTACCGACCATTTAGATTTGGATTTTTGGATGAGGGAAAGAATGTTAACAACTAGAGGCGAAGATGGGGGGAAACAAAATATTGGAGAGAACTTAAGGAATCAAAGCATATAAGCCAACTGGATGTTGGACAGGAGAGGGTATACGAAATTGCCTCTCTGATGGTTAAAAGTTCGGTAGAAAGGATACTATTTCAGGTGTGTAGATGAAAAACACACGTTAAATTTTCATAAACGAATGCTGAACTCACTCTCTCCATCGACTCGGAGCCGTCAGTGTAAATGACGTTATCAGGTCGAACGAAGGTCTTGAATTATTTTAGGAAAAATGGTAGCAGGAAGAGGGCGACCTGAAAAAAGTTTATTATATGGAAGGAGGCTGAAATTAGAGAATGTCTGAATGATTGTGGCGTGTTCATATATTTTTTCTCGTTTATTTGGGTTTTTCGCCACTGAATTAGAGACACAGCGCTGAAGTAACCATGGCGGTTTGTGGGGGAAAGTTATTGGATGACAGTGGGGCAAGGAAATACTAGAGTCAAGGAGAAAATTGAAAGGAGCAGTGCCCGAATTCTTTAATCGATGAGAAAAATAAGGTTGAGGAATTCTAGGGGGCCAAAGAAAGATTGAGCAAAGGGAATGCAGGGTCTACATCTAAGACTTAATGCATATCTCAAAAGAAGATCACACCTTCTTTATTAAGTGGTGTAATTTCAGAAGGCTAGAGCTAATCTAAGGGCCGAGTTTTGCACCACTTCTATCCCACGGACATAACTTGCAGAGGCAGACATATAGACGATGCAGTTATAGTCAACTTTTGGCCTGATGAGGGATTTTTAAAGATGGAGAAGGATCATGTGGTCACAGCCCTATTTTTGATGAGAGAGCCATTTTAATATACCAAGGTACCGAGATGCATGGAATTTAAGAAGCTATATATTTACTATTATTATGTAAGCTATATATTTACTATTGCTGATAGCAACCCAAGCACATAGTATGCCTAGAAGAAACCACTTCTGCTGATTTGTTAATTAAAATAAATCACATCAATTTTCAGAATAAAGATTACAGTTCAAAGTCAACTATAGTCAAGCTGCTTTTTTGTGTTTCACAAGACATTATCTTCATCGACACCTAGAAAAGGAAAATACGATCATATGAGATCACAAAACGTTCCCATTTGTCATAGAAAAAAGTGCTGGTTGACGGGAACAACACACCAGCCCATTCGCACACCATAACAACAACGAAATTAGCTAATTTGCATTACGAATTCATGCCCCATCCGCCTGATTTTCCAGACTTGGCTCCCTCCAACTTCTTTCTCTTTCGAACCATGAAAAAATTGTCGACTAGGAAGAAAGATACATCAAATGAAGCGATCATCGTCGAAACAGAGGACTATCTTGCAAAACTCGAAAAACAGTACTTTTTGGAAGGCATAGGAAAGTTGTCAAAGTGTTGGGCGAAGTGTATAGAATCAGAACAAAGCTACGTTAGAAAATAAATCGATTTTCAATTAAATATATCTGACTTTTCTCTTTGCCCCCGTATTTTTCTGCATCAGATACTTTTGCTTTCAGTAATAAGTTATTCAAGAGGAATTATTGTGTACAGAACTATTAAAATGCTTTAAACAAAAAATATATCTAAAAGATGGTGAATAAATAAAATAAAATCAAATAAAAAACAAACTTTATTATAACAAAAAATAAAGTATTATTGCCAATCAGTCACATCTGTTTGCTTAATCTAGAAAGATAATCTATCATGTTCCACCAGTCACACTGAAAAAACAAAAACAATCAACTAAAACCAAAATTCAAAAGTCGCTTATTACCAATATTTGCATGCATTTATCGACATTCGTGATGCAATAATCATCCAACTGACCTTAATTCTGGAATGCTTGAAGCTGCTACAAAGGTCACATTTGGATTTGTGCTTAGATCTACACCTTGCGAACACCTAATTGGAAATTCTTCACCTAATCTTCGTCCTGCTTTGTCTCGCTCTATCGGCCGTTGTTTTTCTTCGACACCTGATTTTTCCCTTACGCCACTGCCGACATCCTAAATCAAACAAACTCTGATTAATCATGAGTAAAAATATGTATGCACATATTTTATATATGTAGTCATGCCATAAATCCTGTCCATAACTGTGAAGGCGCACTAGAATATGTTCAAGTGCCACTCATGCCTTTATTTCTTAACAAAGCTAACTGGGCTTTCTAAACTAATATATTCTAAAGTAGATTTTCAACTTGCTCAAACAGCTGAAAAAATCAAAATCCCCTCTGTCGATGGGAGAGCAACAAGGAGAGAGAGCAACTCCCAAGCAAAATCAAAAAATCATCAGCATTTTTGCTGCAAAATCAGAAAATCATTGTCCGAGGCATAAAAATGCCTCGGGCAAAGAGCATGCCGCACAGCATTAAACATGACACAGCGTTTGAAGGTAACCGATCTACCGAAAGCGATTGACGGTAGATCTATATAAAATGAGAGCCGAGAGAGCGAAGGGCAGCTACTTGAGTGACATGCGGAGCGCACAGGGAAAATGGAAAGTGTTCATCATCCGGTTTCAGTGATGATTTGGTGAGGGGTGCCGTAAGACGGCGTCTCTCAACTGTATTTATGTTGGTAAGGGATTAAAAACGTGTGCTACAAACCAGAAAAGCGATGTTTCAGAAAAGGTAGTACCACACCTTGTTGCAAATCATGGAAGCTTCCTAGGAATCTACAAGACAAGAGCCACACAGCGTTGGCGGGAGGTCAATTTGCCTGAGTTAATCGCTGCTAAAGATTGGCCGTCTAAAAGTCCAGATCTCAATCTGCTGGACTATCAGCTGTGGAACGTTTTAAAGGAGAAGGCCTGCTCTCGACTTCACTTCAATATTCTTGGAAGTGGTGCGTGGTGATAGACGAGTGGCCGGACCATTTGAGGAAATATGTAAAGGCAAAGGGTAAGCATTCTGAAGCAGTTTTAATATTTCTGAATTCTCTTCTAAGTAAGAAATAAGATAATGTAAAAATAATATATCCAATTCCACGATAACAGACAAATTTGATATAGGAAAAGGTGTTCACCAAGACTACACCATATCACCAAAACTTTTCAATACTCTATTTTAATACATGTGCAAACACATACGATGGGACGGCTTGGGAGTGAAGTTAAACGGTGAAAAACTCAACCAGTTGAGATGATGCCACTATGATGTTAAACGTTCAGAAACTTCAACAATGACAGAACAGATAATTAGAAAGATACGGATGATACAATTAACAATGGAACTCACGATACTGGGAGTTTCTCTCAAAGACCAAACACCAAACACAGAAATATGCAAACGAACGAAAGCGATTGATGACAGGTGGACACGACGAATCTTCGAATGGATATTAAGCTCGGAAGCCTTCAGAAATAGAGCACGTCCCCCCCACCAGATGGACTGATGACCTAAAACGCATCAAAACAAACTGGATGCAGGCGGCGCAGGATCAACCACAGTGGAAGCTCTTATGAGAGGCCTACGTCCAGCAGTGGACTTCAATGGGCTGATTAATGATGGATGGCCAGAAAAATAATATTTCTTTGTTTGTGTTTAAACTGTACACTTATGTATAAGGGACATAATTTATGGCAAGATTATGTACATGCTAACACTCATTATGATAAGATCAGAGAGCTCCTGGTTGATCTTTAGGTAACTAGCAGCTCCATATTTGAATGAACACACACACACATTATCAGTACAGGAAATTGCACATATGAGAAGACTGTTCAACAAGAAGAAATACATAAGTTGGGTACGGTGAAACATGCTAGAGTAACAATTACTAAGTCAGAAACTAGAAATATGTAGAAAAAGAACTTTTTCTCCACAAAACACAGTAAAATATATTTTTTCTTTTTTTGGGGTTTTCGCCACGATCTAAAACTCAAAAACATATCAAAAATATCTGTTCTTACAATAATTGTCAATTATTGTCAATGTAAGTATCATTGACATACACAAAAAATATATCTACTTCCTATATTTGCATTATATATAGAAATTAATATAATTTATTTAGATTCGTTTTGAAAACGGGGGGAGAAGACCTCCCGAAACATTAACGTTCAAAAGTTTGTATTTATTTTAGAACATTTATATATCTTTTAAAATTTTGTTCATTAGGCATATTTATTACAGAAAAGAATCACTGAGAAATTTATCTCCGTTTGGAGTTTTGTTTTTTTCCCAGTGATTTTTTATTTACAATAAGAACAGATATTTTTGATATTTTTTTGAGTTTTAGATCGTCGCGAAAAACCCAAAAAAAGAAAAAATATATAAAATTATTGATTGATTTGCCCGTTACTTTGTGATAGTTCATTTTTTTAAAAGGAATAAAACAATTTTTTACTTTGTTATCTATCACTTTCATTTTTAAACAAAATTTGTGTGACTATAGTTTCGTAAAACGAACTTTACATTCTCAAACATTACTTTAAAACTAAGGTTTTACAGTTGTTTATCTATTCTATGTACCTAATTTTATACTTTTATTGGGGTTAATTTTTTACAATATTTTAAATAGTGGGGAATTTCGGAGATACATCTGATCGTTTAATAGCTGTCTAGACGGATTTTTATTATATTTATAAATTTCAATAGCTTCTAAAATGTTTAATTTATTGCTTGTGGGCTCTGTATGTAAAATTTTCAAATTTGTAATCTCGGGAAATATATGTCCGGTATCTAGGAAATGGTTCGCAAAATTAGAGTGTTGTTACTTTAATATGTATGCAGATTTATGGTCTTTGTATCTGGTTTGAAAATTTCTGCCGGTTTGTCCAACATAGCAGCTACTGGACTCGTTGCAACTTAACATATAAACTCCAGATTTTGTATTTGCTGATGTTTTATCTTTGGCATTAAAAATTAATTTACTGGTTGACTGGGTGGTTTTAAACGCTATTTGCAAATTATGTTTCCTCAAAGAGCGAGCTATTTGTTCTGAAGTTGGACCGAAATATGAAATTTTACAGTTTTTTTATCATTTGTTTGTTTTACTTTTGGATATACTTGATGAATTAGTAATTGTTTCCGTTTTTTATTTATTAAGTAACTAATTTAGTAACTATTAAAGAAACAACACTCTAATTTTGCGAACCATTTCATAGATACTGGACATATATTTCCCGAGATTACAAATTTGAAAATTTTACATACAGCGCCCAAAAGTAAAAAAATTGTTTTATTCCTTTTTAAAAAATATATATGAACACGCCACAATCATTCAGACATTAACACAGTAGAACGATCAATTCTTCTATTGGAACCTTTGGTGTGAAGTACTAGTACTAAACTCAGAGGTACATCTTTTTGAGTATACCGGACGATGAAATAATTCAAAAAGGCGACAATAGCAATCATATACTCAAAACTTACCGATTTTGGTCGATTGGTGGCTGACGTACCGGAACTACTCTCCGACCTTGAATCCGTGGCCAAATTGTTCAATAACGAAGACAGTGGTTTGTTACTAGGAACTGATTTTAGAGATTGGCTTCGCATTAGAGCCTCCACGGGTTCGAAGTTTAAGGAAGTCTTCCTTGAGTTTTTTTTTCGTTCCTCGCTCTTGTCCTGACTCTTGACCCTATGTTTGTTCTTGTCTCTTTGATTTTCCGTTTCGGTACTGCTGCTTTCCGTTTCCACTTTTTTTGTTTCGGTGGCAGTTTGTTTGTCGGTCATGTTCGATACAGTCTTGACTGGACTTTTCTTACTGAAACAGTTTTAAAGAGTTTGCCTAACTGTCTAGAGTTAAAGTGTTAAAAAGTTAAGAGTTCAAAGATATGCTAACCAAATAATTTTGAAATGAACGAAATGTTTAAACGGATAGCAATACATAATGGTACTCTAAAGAGAGTAGTCTCAAGAAAATACGCAACATCGAAGAAAAAGTCCCGAATATTGGAAATCTAGCCTTTCAAGCTATATTATCAAATTTTAAACATGATATTTCAAAATTGATGAAATTATGATAAAATTCTTAGAGATTACATGATAATAAAGTAACAGCTCCCTAACTATAAACATCATCAATTCTTCCATTGGAATATTTGATGTGAAACACTAAACTCAATGAGATTTACTACTAAAGACCAATTCACTTGTTTTTAATAGCCTGACGCACGTTTCGTTAACTGTGCCCGTACCATCAGGAAATTATCTCCTGATGATGCTAACATAGTTAGCGCAGCGCGCATTAATTAACTGAAAACAAGTAGCTCGGGAATTCAATCTGATTGAATAGTCTCCTGATGATGCTAACATGGTTAAAGAAATGGCGTTCCAAGAATTTTAAAAAAGTTAGTTTGTGTTTAGTGGTAAATCTCTCTCATTCCTTTCATTAGTTTTCATAGCATTCATTTCATTCATTCATAGCTTTCATTAGCATTCCTTTTCATTAGAGTTTAAGAGTTTAATAAACATCGTCTTACCAGTTTGTATCGTTGACATTACACGCGACATCACATTGAACCTCCCTTTCTGTTTCTTCCCTCTTGGAAACTACAACTTCCGGAGGTGGGGATCGCATTTTTGATCTCAAAGATTCACAAGCCTAAACACAATCCAAATATGCAACTACATCAAGATTACACGCATCAATATCCTACCTTTTCTTTATCTTTAATTTCTATGGCATCTACAAACATAACCACTTCCTTCCTAGGACTGCCCACTTCCCCCACGACACTACCCTCTTTACTACTCTGCTTCAGTATACTCTTAGTTCTTTCAATTGGTTTCCTTTCGGGTCTCTCGTTTGATCCCACCCTTTCCATGGACGGGTGGTGGAGGTTGTCCCCCTGACCGGGCGTGGCCTTGATGGCAATAGGGGGAAGAGAATGGGGGCGTGTCGCCGTCGTGTGACTTTGATTGGTGGTCGCCGTATAGATGGGTGTGGGTCCGTCCGATGACGATTTTGGCACTACGCGAATCTCAAGTTTCCCAGCAACCTGGAAACAATATTCCAGATTTAACGAACTGCCAGATCTCAGGATTTTGACTGAGTGATGTTAACACCGAGATGTTCGTATTAAAAGGAATAAAATATGCTGTTAATTGTGGTTTAATTGGTGAGTTTACTTTTCTTTTTAAATCTGTCTTGTGATATTTGTAATTTGATTACTTAAAATTTTATAGTGTTGTAATTGATTATTAAATGCTTGAATAAGATCCTCGTGATTTTATACGATGAACGGTTACATTGATATCAATTGAAATTTTGAGATCAGATGACAGACAGTAGTTTTGTAAAATTCGAGGGAATGCAATGAAACTTTACCTTAGATATATTCCGACTTTAAGTAAATCCGCTTACAAGTAAATTTAGAGAAAGAAGATATTAAAGAGAATTGACATTCTAAGGAATTTCCTTATGAGTCTTTTTCAGCGAATAGAAATTTCTGTGGATACGTTGTTAATGACGTTTCAAACTAACCTCTTGAAGTCCTTCATCACCGTTTTCTTCTTCTCTGAAGCCTTGCATCTCCGGCAGTTCCAGAGCAGGTAAACTGACCCATCCCCTGTCGATGTTGCATTCATCGTCTCCACCTACTTTATCTGATTTTCCAGGTTTGTTGACTGGAGTTTCACTGTTTTCTACAGCTGGCTGAATATGTTGCTTTGAGGCGACGTTGCGCATGACGTCTACTCGGAACACTAGGTCGTCGAAAGCGGCCTGCTGAAGAAGGGGTGGTTTCAGAGAACGTCGAACTAAGGGACCTAAGGCGGGACAAGACCAAGCTCTTGGTAGAGCACCTGAAACAGAAAGATTAAATTTAAGCAAACATGTAATCATTTTTCTGTTGGAACATTTGGCGTGGATCACTACATCAAATTATTTGTTTTCAATTTCTCGGCGCGCGTTTCGCTAACTATGTTAGCATCATTAGATAATTCCATTTTCAAAGATTGATAAATCTATATATATATATATATATATATATATATATATATATATATATATATATATATATATATATATATATATATATATATATATATATATATATGTGTGTGTGTGTGTGTGTGTGTATGTGTGTATGTGTGTGTGTATGTGTGTGTGTATGTGTGTGTGTGTGTGTAGCGGCATTAAAATCGTCCACACTCACCTACTATGTTGATTATTTTTTCTTTCAAATGACTTTTTTTATTTTTTCGAAATATTTTATGTTTAGAGTGTACTTACATTTTCCAATTTATTTTATTATTGAATGATTTGTCCGTTAGTTTGTGATAGTACATTTTTTTTTAAGAAATAAAATATATATTTATATATTTAATAAAAGTGATAGATAACAAAGTAAAATTTTGTTTTATACCTTGTTATTTATTTAGTTTATAAAGACCTAACGCCTCTATTTCTATATATTTCTATGTTTATATATATATATGCATGTTTATATATATATGTGCATTTTTTACTGGTTTGGTCTAACCAACAACCAACAAAAAATGCTCATTAAGGCGGAGGCGCAGGTTGTTGAGTGTTCCACATGAGATTGTGGAACCTAACGGTTGGGTGTATGATGACACTCAACTACTGTTGTCTCATTGGACACAGTCCAAAGAGTGGACCCCGCGGTCTCATAGAGTGGATCCCGCGATCCCCAGACCTTACACCGATCGACTTTTTCTTTTGTGGATTCCTTAATGGTGAAACTTACTGGAAGACTTATAAAAATTATGATGAGCTGAAAACTGAGGTTCGAGCTGCAATAAGAGAAATAATTCCAGAAATGTTACACAATGTTGTGTACAAAATTGTTTACCGATGTTATTTATGTTTGGAGAATGAGGGTGGAATATTTCAAAATAAAAAATAATTGTGTGTTATAAAAATAAATTTTTTAAATAAAATTAATTGAGAGATCTTGAATAATATTTCAACATATATACATTATTGAGTATCTTATCCTTGAGTACAATAATATTGTCATCAAAATAGAAGACTTTCGATTATTCATGTGTTATGATCAAATACTGAAAAAATTTTTTAGAATATGAGGAAATAAAAATTAATATCGTAAATAGTCTAAGGCTTGTTGGCGACAGACTAATATACGCATGTTTTAACACTTTTCTTATCAGTGAAAATTTTCTTCACAATTTATAATTAAAGGATACATGATAAAGGATATCAACAAAAAGTTATAATCAAAGGATGCAAGCTTCGGCGCATATAAAGAATCAGCTAAATTTAATAATAATCTGCCTAACTCCATGTTTCCTGTGGTACTCATCGCTATTCATACTTTCCATGATTTTTTAAGTTTTCATCTCTTTGTATGGATTGGAGAAACTCTAATTTAGTTTTATTCATCATTTGGACTTGAGTCATACTATATTAAGTGTTTTCCTTCGATATCTGTGGTCAGATAGATTATCTCCTCTGGCTATTCGTAATGCTCATCAAAACATATCCATTTCGGTTACATCAAGTTTCCTCCTGTATTTGTGATTAATTTTCTACGTTTCTGTTCCATAGATCAAGCTTTGGGTTGGACCACGCACTCAAAAGAAAACTATCCGATTAATGTACCCTACCTGCACTTACTCGAGACATGGAGACCGATGAATGAACGAAGCAATGAATGGGTCCGAGACCTAACTAACATTTGCAGACGTAAAACAAATTATAGATGAATAAAAATGGAGATGAGTCGGACACGTGTCCCGTAGATCTGTTAACAGGTGGACGAAACTAATTTTGGAGTGGTGAGCAAGGACGCATACAAACAGGGAGGTTAAACACGAAATGGAGGGACCACGTAAAAGGCAGGAACATAGTGGGCAAGAAAAAAACACACAATATATGGCTATGCAATGAAATAGATATATACAGATCGAAATAAATACATTGAATAATTGCAAGAGAAGAAAGCAGTGCTTTTATTATAAATATTACAAAAAATGTATATAAAATGTTAATCTTATTCTGGTAAACTATTTTATTATCAGTCACACGTTAACAAATTATTATTTTTAACTAAACTGTAAAGTAGTATAACGCAGAATTGATATTAACAATAAACGACACAAATTAATTGTTTAAACATACCTGCGAATTACGTGACGAAACAATTAGAACCCTCGCGAAAACTAAACTGTAAAAAAATAGGAACGAACATCGAAGATAAAAATAATCCAACTAATATCTATAATATATTGCTGCATTATTTTCGAAATTTAAAAATAATCGATGAGAATATAAATAACCCCGTATTGTTTAACAAGCTACAATATAAATTAAGATAATATTAAAGGAAATATTACAGAATGGGATTAGAATAATGGTTTAAGTCGTATTGACTCATTGATTAACTATTTAATAAAGAAAGGAAACAGTAATCTTCAGAGATCTTATGGTTTTGTTTTCACGATATACTTTTTTGATGTGCAAACAATAAATGTATTAGTATTCTTCGTTCGTTTATGTCTCTTGTCATTTTCTGAACCTTATTTAACTAAACCTAAAGATGTATGAGAGTGAAGGGAAAAGTCAGAATCGAAAATCGATTTAATTCCTTTTAACTCCATACACTTCGCCCAAGGTTTCTAAATTTTTTACGGTTTTACGCACGACTTGTTGAACTCTGCAAGTCTGGAGAATAGGGTGGATGTGTCCTCAATTCGCAGGGCAAATTGACCAAATTCCTAATTTTACAATGATAGAGGAATGGGTGGTTGTTTCATCGTGCTGAAACTTCACTTATTTCTTCACGAAAATGGGGGCGTATTTTTATGAACTCCTATTGTATCAAATATCCGACTACTGGAGCAATGGTAGTCGGGTCTAACCCACAGTTTTGGCTATTCCTTTATTTTTGATGTGCAGTGATGAATCCAAGTTTCAACAACAGTCCCGAATCGCCGTGGAAACACCTTAGGAGTGTGCTTATGTAGGGCAATATTTTAATGCGTCCGATTATATATTATAATATTTATATTATAATATATAATTAGTTAATATTAATATAATTATTACATTGTCAATGTACGTATCCTTGACATATACACAAAATAGATTTACTTCCTATCTTTTCAGTATATATAGAAATTAATATAGTTTATTTTTTAGATTCGTTTTGAAAAGGGTCTTATAGTTCCAAATGCATGGAAACCTTTTCTTTTTCCAAATTGCCCATTCGAAACCTTTCCAATCAAAACGCCCACCTCCCGTCTCACCCCCACCCCTCAACCGAACGCCAAACCAAACCAACCACGTTCTGTTCTGGTTGTGAACCCTGGGCAGTAGGCAGATTGAGGCCTCGAGGCCAATCAACTAGATTTTCTTGATTAAGACTTCAAAGTAGAGGCCGAAAAGTCGAGATTTTACAAATCTAAAACGCGGTTCTACCCGAGAACCTATATATAGGGAAATGGCAAAGATTGTATGAATTTGGATGGATGGAGGATACTAGAAGGTAAAAGGAGGAGAGGCAGGCCAAAAAAAGGTGCATAGAAGGAATTAACGGAGACATGGAAAGAGATGGCGAAAAAAGTGTCGGGAAGAAGTGGAAACTCCCCATCAAGCAATGAACACGAAATCATTGAGAATGCTGTCATTCAATAGTACAAAAATATATATTTTAGAGGGATGTTTCATATTTGCTGTTTGACACTTTTATTTCTTCGAAAAACTTTCTTCATTTTCCCCTTTTTATATATGAGATAGTCCATATAAAATTGAGGTTTTTTTAAAGAAACATGACTATTAATTTTTTATTTAAAAAATGTATTAACACAAAAATTATTAGTTTAGCATGCCATTTTTTTTTGTTTAAGAGCTCATTACTACATCACATGGTTGCTTTTCGACTGTGCGTACAGTGGTATCTGGTTCAATTAACGCCGATTTTGAGACTCAAAATCAGAAGCTCTGTTTATCGACTACCCCATTTAATTCGTTATGAGCTGCATCGTTCGTGATGACAATCTAGTCAAAACTTCTTTTTCTTCAGACATGTCAAGCATTCTTTGAACAAATGTGAAGCATTACTGAACAGTCACCAATGTATTCGGATAAAGGCCCAAATTTTTATGCAAAATAAGTTTTACAATGCACTGACTCATCCCTATTTCAAAACTGTGCCGTCTACTAGAGCGAGTGGAACTCGCAGAATCGCCTCTCTTACCCTATTCATATTCCGCGGTGTGCTTGTCGATCGGGTAGAACCAAATGGCTTTGTTTACACTAAAGAACCCTTCATCCGAAGTGCAGCTACCCATCTGAGAATTGTGTTGCGGCTGGGAATCTCACCATTACGTCCAGTGTTGAAGTGACGTCTGAAGAAGCTTTGCACTTAATCACTAATAACAAACGTATTGTAAGCAAACACACGATGCTCTCGAGTCCACCGCGCATGACGGATACTAAACAGCATTATGATCAACTGAATGCAATATTTAACGTACAAAATAACCTAAAAACAAACCTATGACGGTATTCATCGCACGTAGAAAACAAATATCAACCTTTAAATAATACAAAACGTCTAAATAAATAAATAGCCGCTCATAAAATTACCTGGCAATAGGTCAAGCATCTGATCCACTTCAAAAATAAGACGACAACAACTTAATTGGGTTCCATATAGTTTAATTATAACTGGGTCAAGGTCATAGATAAGAGCGCGCAAGGTCAAAGTTCAAGGTCATCTCGAACGACGCGCCATCATACGTCATGCATGTCAAATTACGATACTTTCACCTCGCGTTTAAATCAGAGGTTATTTTAATAACCATATCTCGAACAGTTTTACTTTTTTTATATTTTTAATTTTAGTATATTAGGTTTTTATTGTTTAACTATTTTTAAAATATTGTTATAAATGTTATTATTATTATTGTTATAAGTAAGTATAAAGTAAAAGGAAACCAAAACAAAAAAAAACAGAGCATAAACAAAAATCAATTTATTTGCTTTAATAATTTCATAATTTACAAAATATTCCAACGAATAATATATATAAAAAAACTCAAGATAAAAACACTAATTTATAACAAAAACACATGTCAAACCCACATATACGGGTTGGTAACACTAACTTTCTTAAGAAAGAGTTAACTTTAATGTTATTTTACACTGATTATATCAAATTAAATATAAAAATGTAAAACTGTCTTCGAGAACAAATAACAAAAATTTCGACCTATAAACTAAGCTGGATAATGAGCTTGGTGTAGATTTCAAGTTTGAGCCAATCTGTGATGTAATTTCAAGGCCTTCTGGTGAGCTTTGACTTGAAGCTGGCAGGATCTTGGAACCATGTACCCTTAAAACGTGAATATTACAGATAAAAAGATTGTTCGAGACTTTGCGATCGGTCCCAACAATGTATCCACTCCACAATATATTTTGCATCGTTGAGTTCATAAACAATCGACGTCACTCGTATTATAGATGTACAAATAAAATTTAAAGCGTCTTTTAAAAAGATTAGAAAATTTAGAAAAATGTTATTTATGAACGATGTGTGTAAATAAAGTAACGAGACTGGTAGTGTAGCGTTCGATCTGACAACGCTGTTGGCTTCCTCTTTATAGGGGAGGAAGACTGACATCTGATGCGTCTTCGCTGCGAGTTTGACCTTCCTGCTGCCAGTGTTGTTGTCGATAGATTCTGTATAATTTTATCGAAATTCAAGAAAAAATTACTCATGATAACTGATGCACGCAAATATTCAGGATTCCATAAATTTGGTATTTAATATTTTTTATAATATATAATTTATTTAATCATCACTTGTGACGGAACTGGGATAAATTCGCATGAGTCCGAAACAAAACACATCCTATGGTTTCCGAAATTTCAAAACCAACAGAAGTTGTTCATTCAGGCAGTATTTGGAAAAAAATTATAGTGCCTCATACGCTGTACGCTTTTGATTTATCGACTTGTGATTTGTTCTTGTAACTTGAATAAAGTTCACTTAAATATAAGTGACAGAACTGATGATTTAAAAGTTGGAGATCTTCTGGCTGATTCAGGTCAGTGACCTACGTAGTAATCTTTAAAAAGAAAAGTAGCTTGAAGAATGGGATGTTTTGATTTAGGTGTAAATCATGCTTTAAATGGTTTCGTTCCTCATCGATGTTAAATACCAACAAATTTGCGAAAAACTAAAGAAACACTTAATATAACTAAACTCAATAAAAAAATTTTATTGTTTACAGGTGGTATAAAGACTTGGTGGTATAGAAGCAGCTGAAGATCAAATTATTTCAGCAAGATCTTTCGCGTCAGCTAATGAAGAAAAAATTACTACAATCATGGATCTCATATTGAGTAATCGGAAGTAAAAGTCGCTGTAGAAAGCTCAGATTTGTGGCAAATCAATAAAGCACCATCGTACAACAAATACGTTTCAAACGAACCATATTCACCAGATGTAGCATCGTGCGACTTTTTTCCATTCTCTCTATTGACGAAACCACTTCATGGAGGATTCGTTTTGAGTCCATAGAAGTATTTCTGAAACCTTTTCGAATACTGGGAAAATGTTGAAATAAGTGTATTCCATTGAGGGGGGAGTACTTTGAATGAGATACATATTTAGATAAATAAATAATTTGTGTTTAATTTTAAGTCAACTTACGTTTTGAGTATATTAGTATATTCTGACATGCTCTCATTTACGTTGTCTTTCTCTTAGATTTGAGCAAAATTTTGTAAGAACTCCACCACTTCGCTATTGCTATTCCTGTCAATAATATTTTATTCCCCATTTGATTTTATTTTTTTTATACGTGGTTTAAAATTTATTTGTACATCAAATATTAGGAAATTAACCGACATTGAACAAGAAAAATCCAGACTTAATTATTCCTTCACTACGAACAACACGTACGGTTTTGCTTACGTGACTTCACCATTTTAATCCAGAGAACAACTGTCTGGATCGGCACTGTTCACGGACAAAATGTCCGCCAACGATGACGCCATCGTTGTCGTTTTATAACTTCGACATGTGTAGGGATTTAAGAATGCTCTACATAAGACCCTTTCGCTTTTAGTTTCGTATATCGAACTCAAACCAATGCTTTTGTTGAGCGATTCTCGAATCGACACGCGTTTCTTTTTCTGACCTGGAGAAAAAGATCGAAAGGAAAAAGGGCGAAAGTTAAATGATAGGTTTAATTCAAGCAATTATCTCTAATTGCCTTTGTTCGCCATGTGTATGAATTGTACTCCAAATGTTAAACTAATTTTTTTTCAAGTTTTCCATTTCTTTTTCTGCTTAAATTTGGATTCCATAATGAAATAATAGTTTTTTATAAGTTATCTCTTTATTCTTTGTGTTATACTGATATTGGTATTGGGGAACTTGGATGGCAGCGAGTTTGGAGAATAGGAATAGAACTTCCCATTCTAGTCTAAATTCCAGTACAAATATATATATATATATATATATATATATATATATATATATATATATATATATATATATATATATATATATATATATATATATATATATTTGTATCAATACAGTACAAAAACTCATTAATTATGTTTCACTTCATATCGACTGCACACAATTTTAATAAAAGCTGAGTTATGTGAATTATGTTCCAGATATACATATAATGGTGGACAAAAGGATTAGAACAGCATATTGTTTTTATAATAAAAATGTATATTTAACTGAGGTAGCCGATACATGATGGAAATTCATTTTAAATAAAAAACCAAGATTAATATCGAAATTTCCACTATATTTAAAACTTATACGTATGACAATTGTTTCGACACACAGTGTCTTTTTCAAATACATAATACATACAATAATAAAAAATATGAGTTTTAATTTAGTGTGTATTGGAAAAAGACACTGTGTGTCGAAAAAATTGTCATACGTACAAGTTTTAAATATAGTGGAAATTTAGATATTAATCTTGGTTTTTTATATAAAAATTTATATTTTTAAAGTACAAACGTAAAAAAAATAATCAAATCATTATTTTATACCTCCAACCAAAATCTAAATTTTTCACAAAAAAAAATTGTTAATCTCAAATGGAATATATAAAATAAATTTAAAATTAATATGATGTCAAAAATTGAATGAACAAAAGTATTGGCACCCTTAAATGTTTATCAAATATTTTAAAGCCAGACGCTGATAAAAACCTATGGAAAAGTATTTATAGTGGTCGAATATTGCTATCGTGTAGCCTTCTGATATGTACATTGGTCGTAAATATCTAGAAAATAAATAATTTTAAATAAAACTGGTGGTAAAGGGCAGGACATACAGTGACTGAAAGAAAAATAACAGTTAATCTGCATCGTGTCTGTAAATCATATTCTGAAATTGCGAATGTAGTGAGAAAAAGTCTTTACACTATTCGTGGTGTTATTAAAAGGCTTAACAATAGCGACAATTTTCAAAATATGCCACAAACCATCTAAAGTTACAGAAATGGAAATAACAAAAATAATTAGAAGAGAAGAATAAAAGGATCCTCATACCTCAGCGTCGGAAATTACTTCAATGATTAGAGATGATAAAGATATTAGTGTTAAAACCGTACGGAGAGTTCTGCATCGTGTTGGTTATAGAGCAAAGGTTGCCAGAAAGAAACTGTACATTAACAAAGTGAACCAGAAAAAGCGCTTGCAGTTCGCAAACCAGTATGTTGATAAAACTAACGAGTTTTGGGAAACAGTAATATTTTTAGACGAAAGTAAATACAATATCTTTCATTTCATCACGATCTCTCTGCTGGAGGAAGCAAAACACAGAACTTGAGTTAAATAGTTTACATCAAACAGTTAAGCATGGGGGTGGAAATATCCTAGTGTGGATATGTATGGCTGCAGGAGGCGTTGGAAATCTTGTCTTCATTGATGGAATAATGAACAAAACCGTTTATATAAATATTTTAAAAAACAATCTACGACAAAGTGCTGAATAGCTGAATATTGTTTCGATTTTCAACAAGACAACGATCCAAAACATACAGCTTATGTAGTAAAACAGTGGATAACTTATAACGTGCCACATCAGTTAAACACCCCTCCTCAGTGACCTGACCTGAATCCTATAGAAAATATGTGGAATAAACTAGCGAAGCGGATCAGAAAACATCACATTTCAAGCAAAAGTCAATTGAAGGAAATTCTTCTACGAGAATGATCGTCCTTAGGGCAAGAAATTACTCAAAAACTAGTTCACTCCATGCCAAATAGTCTAAGAGAAGTAACCAAGAGAAAAGGACTTCCTACAAAATATTAATTTCGTATATGGTTCTTTCAACTTTTGACATTATATTTATTAAATTTTTTTACGTTTGTATTTTGGGAATATATTTTTTTATTTAAAACAAAATGTGCTAAGCCAATACTTTTGTCTCCCACTGTATGTATACAAGACCTCTTCTCGTGGGTAACATTTTTTCTTCCAGATTTAAAATTAACCTGGTTATTCTTCAGTTTTTTATCAGTGTCTTTTACCAGGTACTTGATCGAATGATCCTCAAATTAGTGCTGAAGTTATAATTTTTAGATGACAGTTTATTTTTTAAAATCACAATTTCGAAATAACATAAAAAAAAAATTCCCATAAAAAAATTGGGCACAATTGAAACCTGTACTTGGTAAGTAAACTTAGTGTTTTAAAAAAAATTGAAGGCCAACCCCCTTAGTATATTAGAGTAAGAAATATTTTTGTAATTAATGTAATGAATTAAAAGCTGTATTTAATGTGATAAAAAGCACATCTAAGTCTTGATATTTCACATACGAGGGTCGTACGAAAAGTTCTCGACCTGACACAAAGATGGCGCAAATATGACGAATTAATATGATATTTGTCAAGTATGACTCATTAGGTGACGTGCTGCAAATTTACAGACGCATATGTTTAGTAACTTGTTTGTGGAGAACGAGTAAACTAAACAAGTTTTGATATTTTTTAAATTGTGTATGCCTTGAACGTGATGAATGTTCAGGATGCTCGACTGAAAATACGTGAGCATGCTAACACTGTAAACATTTCGATATACCATATCCACTATATTTTATACGATTATATTATACCACCACTATATTTTACACATCTCGATAGATCAAGTCAACTAAATTTTGCACGATTTTAAGTGTAAAAAAGCTTTTCGCTTGATGGGTGTTAACATTCTGTAAAGACGCATTTGAATAAACATTTTTCAAGAGTGTTTGGACTCATTTGATCGCGATTCTGCTGAGTTTCTTCGGCGCTTTATAACGGCTATGATTTTTTGGGATTCTCGTGGTGTGATGGTCATAGAATATCTGGTCTTTACCTTTATGGTCATACCTTTGTATGATCATAAAGGACCAATGGACCAATTATGGCATTTGCTTACACATATCAGATTAGTGCTACAAAACTACGCTTCAAAGTGCTTCCACGTGTACCGTATTCGCAGGCTTTGGTTCCCAGCGATTACTTTAGTTCAGTTGGACAAATCCCGTTATATTGACGGTATTAAACAGTTAGTTTCATTCAATCATTGGTATGTGTGCATTGAATTTCAAGATGACTAGATTGAAACATAAAACAAATTAAAGAAGATATCAAAAATGGGTTACACTTGTCAAGCTGAGAACTTTTCGACCTATCCTTGTATAGTTATATTCAAAATAACTTTAATAATGCATCGATATATAAAAAAATACAACATATTAGACTATGAACTGAACTAGAGTTAAAATGTATAAAATAACATTGTGAAAGCGTTCTAAAAATAGTAAATCCAAATTGCGTTTATTGTTATCGATATGATTTAACGAAAGTGTCGTGTCGTTCGTGAACCTTTTTTTTAATTAAACTTTGTTCTTGGATTACTGAATCACGTTTTTTTTTACACACCAAAAATATCAAGTGCATGCAAATATTTTAGTGTTTTTCATCAGCACCACCCAAAATTATTCTGCAATATCAGCAGATCTAGGCTTTCTATGTCTAGGGATCCTCTTAGACAGGTCGAAATTTGATATTTATAGAAAAAATACCATCCATACCGCCCATAATTTGATTGTTTCATCATCAATGCATATTAGGTTTGGCATTGTTCTCCGAAAACCTCTTTTTAAAATATTTCTACATGAAATATCAAATTATGAGGACAGATCCTTCGAAAAGTTCTCGATCTTATACAGAGATGGCGCAAGTATGGTCAAGTGGGTATGCTAATTGTCCAATATGATTCGTTAGGTGAGGAATAGGTAAATAGGTGCGAATTTTCAAATGCGTTCGTTTAACTGTTTGGTTGCGGCGATCTAGGAAAAAACAATTTTAGACATTTTCCGAAAAATTGATATAACTTAATCTTGAGCTGTATCAGAGGTTTTAACCCTAACGGATATACAAAAAAGGCAGTTAGATACCACTTTAAAAGATCCGTTTCCAACGGTAACATTGAAGGTGATGAACGCTTTGGACCCCCAAAATCTACAATGCCTTTTTAAATTAACACTTCTCAAGAGTGTTTACACGTATTTTAAAATGATTCTGTTGAGTTTCCTGGACGTTATATAACAGTAAATGAAACATGAATTCCCCTTCACTCATCAGAGATGAAGCAATAGTTCAAATAGTGGGTCAGAGAAAATGAAAATGTGTTCAATAAAACGAAAATGGTTTCATCTCCACCAAAAGTCACGGCAACGATTTTTTTATGATTCTCGTAATGTCGTGCTCATATACCAACAGAGAGAAAACGCTTCACTAGTTGATTCAATTAAATCTGGCAAACAAAAATTGCTTTTTCACCACGATAATACTAATGCACACTTTCAAAAATTTGAAGAAGTGGTTCGTAGCACCAATTTTCATAGAATTTCTTCCATTCCAATTGAGGTATCTCCAAAACATGCATTTTGAACGCACCATCCGCTTCCTCTAGTGTCGAAAATCGTAGACCACGTAGTTTATTCTTCAAGGACGGGAACAAAAAGAAATGATTGGGTGCCAAATCCGGACTGTACAGCGGATGACCCATCAATTCTATGTTTTGACTGGTCAAATATTGAGTTGTTCGGTCCGATGTGTCAGAGCTCAAGTTATCATGGTGAAGAATGATCCTGCGTCGCTGGTTATTTTTTCTTATTTTTTCAAAGACTTCTGGCAGACAACTGGTTGTGAACCATTCAAAATTGATAGTTCTACAATTCTCTAGTGGTACTGTAGCCATATGCCCCAAAAAACCATTTCTGGCAACCATTTCCTTCGAAGTGCTTCTTGCGCGATGCAATAACTTTTGTTGGGTTTGGCTCATTTTGAAAAACCCATACACTCAACTGCTGTTGACTTTCGAGCTCATATGCATAGATCGAAGATTCCTCACCTGTGTAGATGTTATATAATGCTCTTGATGCACCACGATTGTATTTTTTGAGTATTTCTTTGCACCAATCGACACGAGCCTTTTTTTGAGCGATTGTCAAATTATGCGGAATCAAACTTGCACAAATCTTTTTCACGGTTAAATGTTCATGTAAAATCTTCTGTATGCTTGTCATACTAATCCAGGGTTGCCTTAATCTCACGGTATGTCACATGACGATCTTGCTTTATCATTTAACGCACAGTACCGATGTTTTCTCGCACGACAACCGATTTTGGACGACCTTCTTTAAGTTCGTCCGTGAGCGAACAACGGGCACGATTGAATTCACCAAATCAGTGATATACGGTGGTTTTAGATGGTGCTTCCTCATCAAAAGTTGGAGTGAATTGATTGATGCACTGTTTTTGAGATAATCCAGGTCGAAAGTCGTAGTAAATCATCGAACAAAAATTCTCATGAGTTAATTCCATTTTTAGACTACGATGAAATTTCAAAAAATCACCAAACAACTCAGTGTTATATCTATATTCCGTCCATATATCTATATCCATTATATCTATATTCCTCTTCTTCCATTCGGTTCTATCTTCTGCCAACCTCGTTCAGTTCCGAACTCTCAGAAAGTCCATTGAATCCTTTTGTACATTGTCAGACCACCTTTGTTTCGGTCTGGCCTTCTTTCGATTCCCTCCTACCTTTCCTTTTAAGATTCGCTTCTGAACTCTTCCCTTGCTCATTCTTACCACCTTATTCTTAGGTATTTAATATGTTCTACTAAGTCCATATATCTAAACATATACTAAATTTCCTGAGTGTGTTTGATTCTCCATTCATTTTCCTCACAAGCTGGGCCAAGAATTTGTAATATTTCTCTTTCGAATCTGAGTAACATCTCTTTTGTTATTGTTCAAACTTGGCGTCTGTATGTCACAACCGGTCTTATCATTGTTTTATAGATTCTTAGGTTGAATACTATTGTTATTGGCCTTGATTTTATTAAGTTGTTATATTTATAATATACTCTGTTACCAACAGTGATTTGGTGAGTTACTATAAGGGTTGTTTTGTTCATTGTAAGTCAGACCAAGACAAGTGGCCTCTCTCACTATTTCGATGTACATGTCATTAATCGTGAAATTATGTTCAATTTTTCAACGCGTTTTCACTGACCTAAGTTTACGTTGATCTAAATGAAATTAATTCCAAAGCGACTATGTTGAAAAATAAAAAAAAATCTCAAAAATTTTGCTTCTGTCAGGTCGAGAACTTTTCATATGACCCTTGTACATTATATTTACGATTTAATATTCAGACTTACCGACTAGTTCTGGATAGTCTTCTATGCCAGCTATGTTGACGTATTTTCTATGGCTCGTCCTCGAATCTTCACTTATCCTACTAAGTGCAGCTGGAGCCTGAAACAGAATAAAATGAAATAAATTAAAATTATCAAAGTCATTTTCAAATACTACTTTGCTTGGAATCCGGCGGTTGCTATACTTGGAGTAATTCTTAAGAAGTAGCCGACCTCCTAAGACAAGGATCCCAGCAATTGAAAAATTCGGAGAAATCATGACCAAAATCAGAAAATCACGACTCAAAAGATTAAAATGCCAGTGAGGACTATGTCATATCATGACCAAACATAACCTTGTACTTAGAGCTTACCGAACAACGATTGATGACACCTCCAGGTAACATAGAGCCACGGGAGCAAAGGCAGTACTTGAGCAGCATGCGATCGGAGGGGATAAGAAAGATTTCCAGAAACATTCACTGATGTATTTTCAATGTTGATGAGAAATTCAACCGGCAAAATGACACGAGTTTAAGCTCTCGGGCAGCTGTTGAAAAAATTGAGGAGGTGGAAAGAGGATATCATTCGGTTTCAGTGTCATACGATGGCGACATTTCTATTAGCAATCGGTCAAAATGTGCCTTTAATTCCAGCAATATTTACCGCCAGCCCACAAAACGAAATCTGCACAGCAGTGGTTGGATTACCTCCTCAGGACGCCTGTCCATCAATCCGCCGCACTTTCGGCTGTAACACGTTTTAGGGAAGGCTTCCCAGACCTCACCACAATCTCGAGGCCCGAAAAACTGATTTATGGTCGTTTGTATAAACTATGCACTAATATAGAAGGGTCAGATCTTACTGCACAACTAGGTAGTTATCCCCGGATGATGCTAACTTGCTTAGTAAAACGTGCATCCAGTGAAATAAATGCGATTTAGTAGATAGTGGAACATTCGTTATAATAATTTTTATTGTTAACCAGGATCCAAACGCAAATTTTTTTGAATATTAGGATCTAAATAAAGCGTTGGGTTTATAATGGTTTTATATAGGGGTAATATAGTTAATGTGTTAATAATGAGTCTTATGGAAAACAATATATATTAGTACAAACCTGCGGAGAAGCCCCACCCGCATTATCAGCCGCGGGAGTGGTCAGGTGTTGATGATGAACGGAACCGTGATGAGACCCTAAACCACGATGATGTTCTGGAGACTCTGGCTTCCATTCGTTATCCGTCGTTTCCTCACTATCATCGAACTGTGATTTCCATTGACTAGCTAAAGTTAACGCTCCGCCTCTGGTAACCTGTAAAAGATCCCAGTTGAATCACTAGACCTCTGATTAAATAAAAAAGTTAACTTACTTGCTGACTAACATTTTCATCGTCCATAACGGCGAACTGTGTCACGCTTTGATCCCGAGTGCCTCTCGAACTCCTGGCCGCGCTCGGCTGTCTTCGACGAGGGCGTTCCTGTTCGGGCGTGGCCGGCGAATCACCCAGACTGCCACCCTGCCCCTGGGGGGGCGTGGCAACTCGGAGTCGTCCCAAGGTCGCAGCTCCCGATTGACTTTTTCGGAGCGGGGCCGGTCGTGGTGCATCTGAGGTAGATTTGGCCGAGGCTACTGCGGCTTCATTATCCAGCCGATCCGTCGGGGGTTGATCAAGATGAGATGTTGCTCGCCGTTTTCTAGCTAAAATTAGTAATGAATTTGTTAGGCAGTCACAAAGAAATTACACGAGAAAAAAGACTTACCAACTTGTTCACCAGCTGTAGCATTACAATTTTTATCTACAGCTGGCCTGGCAGCATTAGTTTGTGTATCCGTCACGAGAGGTGCTGTGTTCTCAGCTTCTATTCGTCTTCGAGCATCCAGCTGAATCTAGTTTATGAAGGAAAACAACGAATTCAACAGGTATCAAAGATGAATAATGATAAACTTACTTCCTTATTATCCGTTGGTTCTATATTTTCCTGGTTGTTGTCGATTGTGGTGACAAGTTTCGTGGTTTGCCGAGGCATAGTGGTCGGCGCTGTGGTGGGAGGTTGGATTTGGGAAACCTGAGTGGTAGGCTGCGTGTCGCCAGTTGGTTTTTCCCAGTCGAAAGGATCTGATTCTTTTACGCCCCGCCGTTTCATGCAACGTTCAAATAATGAGATCAACATCTGAAAAAGAAAAAAACACGAGTTTGAGTAGAATAAATAAATAGAAAACTAAGTTGGAATAAATGGTTAAACTAACTCTGAAGTTAGATAACTTTAATAAAATCGGAGAATCATCATTCATTCTGATTTATTTCCTAGAATGAGATATTTAGCATTTAACAAAGGACGTTGTAACTTTTTAATACCTGTCGTATAATGCGATTTGCCCAATTCTACAAAATAAATGTCTTAGCTTTGACCTCACCGAGGAAGTGGAGGTGACGAAGAAGACAAAGGAGGAGACAAAGAAGATAAAAGAGGGTGAGGAGTAGATGACGAAGAAGAATAATGAGGAGGTGGGGTAGGAGGAGGAAGAGGAGCAGGAGGAAATGGAGCAGAATGAGGAGGAGGAGAAGAAGAAGATAATCATATAATTATATTTAATAGTAACAGGGAATTATAGTTGAAACCAGATAATTGAATATGTTAAATTTGATGGAATGACTCTTTAGCAAAGAAAGAAAATCTACGAAACACTAGATCTAAATGAATTTTTTTTTCAGAGAAATTTACTTACAGCATAATCAGGCTTGTCAGCATACTCCAAACTCTGAATGTGATCTAGGAATTGTTTCAGATCGGAGGGCAGGTGCTTAAGCAGTAACCTGTGATCGTATTTTTCCTTCATCAGGCCCACTTGTTCTTTATCTTTGACCTTACGCCATGGCAACTGTCCATTGACGAATTCGACTAGCATGTAAAACAGGGACCAGAGATCGTCATGACGACCCATTTCTAGAAAAAAAATGAAGAAACGATGTAATAATAATAGTGAAAGATAAAAGTACCTAGTATTAAATAAAACACAAAACAGTCCAATTTTTCTATAAAAACTTATTTACCACTAAAAATTTCACTAACCATGTTAGCATCATAAGGAGACGACTGAATGATCTCCTGATGATTCTAACATGGTTAGCGAAATGTGCATCGAGAAGTTTAAAAAAGTGATTTGGTGTTTAGTGGTAAATTTCTTCGAGTTAACAAAATACTTGTTTATTAATATATGTTGCCGCCAAAAGTAATTTCCTAAGGACCGCTCGGACTTTTGTAAACAATATTAAATAGGAACAGTAATCAAAGAAGTCTTTACTTACCTCTGTTTTTATGTGCATTTATACTGGCATAACGTACTGTACCCCGAAAGCCAGCAGCCGCTCTGGGTGCCCTAACTTCGCCAGTTGCCGTAGTATATTGACGAGCAAGTCCAAAATCTAACATATACACTTTCCTACAATTATATGGCAGTCTACCCATTGAGAAATTGCTCTGAAATCATGAGACGAAATCGAAATGACTAAACTGAACGGGAATTTAAAATTGAACATTAGTACTTACAGGTTTAATATCACGATGCAAAAAACCAACCGAATGAATACTCTCGATAGCTTTTAAAATTTGCAGTCCTAATCTCAAAGTCGTGGAAAGGCTGAAGGCAGCTCTCGGTTGAGCTCTGCGTAATTCTGCCAAATTCCGACCTTGGAGTTGCATCACTACATAATTAAAACGGTCGTTTCTACCACAGCCTATGAATCTGAAAGCAAAATTGAGAATGTTATAGTTATATAGTCATAAGCCAGAAATTATGAAGGTTTCGAATCAATAGTTTGTAAAAATTCGAAATAAATTCTCTTTGTACCAACAGAACTTCTAGAACAACTAATGAGCAAAAATAATCAGGTTCTGTTGGCTCCCTGTTCTGGTTCCTCGTTCACTTCTTGATGGTTAAAAAATTAAAGGTGTACAAATAAGTTGCCGCCGTTTGACAAAAGATGGCCCCACCAGAAAGTTATGTTGAAATTGTCAGATGTAAAACGTAATATCGTAAGTTTGGTCATCTGGTAACAACATAACCTTAAAGTATTAGTAACTCCGTATCAGCATAACATAATTTTTTCATGCTAAAATGTCAAGTTTTGTGTCAAATAAGAGGGGCATCGATTGCTTGCAAAAGCATATTGTGAGGCTGCTGTAACTGAGAGAAGTTGTCGTGAGTGGTTTCAAAAGTTTAAAAATGGTGAGTTTGGCGTTGAAGACGAAGAACGTAGTGGAAGGCCGAAAGTGTACGAAGACGCGGAATTGGAATTATTATTAGAGGAAGATTCGCACCAAACGCAAAAAGAACTTGTATTTACATTAGAAGTGACTCAACAAGCAATTACACATCATTTAAAATCGTTGGGAATGATTCAAAAAAAAAAAATGGGTTCCATATGAACTGAAGCCGAGAAACGTTGCATGAGTGAAATGCTGCTTGCCAGGCATACAAAAAGGGTTTTTTGTATCGTATAGTCACTGGTGATGAAAAATGGATCCACTATGATAACCCAAAGAAGAGAAAATCATGGGGACCACCTGGCCATGCTTCAACATTGACAGCCAAACCAAATATTCATGGAAAAAAACTTATGCACGAACACAATTAATGAGATTGAGCGGAGCACTCAAGGAAAAACGCTCCTATTACTATTCCAGACACGACCACATTATTCTCCTACATGATAATGCTCATCCGCACGTTGCGGCGTCGGTCAAAACTTATTTGGAAACACTTAATTGGGAAGTCCTACCCCACCCGCCGTATTTACCAGACATTGCCTCATCCGATTATCACTTGTTCCGGTCGATGGCACATGGTCTATCTGAGCAGCGCTTTACATCACATGAAGGTACCAAAAATTGAGTCGATTTGTTTATAGCCTCAAAAGATGAAGAGTTCTTCCGACCTGGTATCCGAATGCTGCCAAAAAGATGGTAAAAAGTAGTGGCTAGTGATGAACAATACTTTGAATGAAACGTAATGACAGAACCTATTCGAATCGGAACATTTTCCGAGTTAGTTATTTTAAAACGCCATATTTCAGCTTCATAAGCGGTATGATATAAAAGCCTATTGTAAATATAACCTGAATAATCAATTGTAGACGCGATGTCGTTCGAAAAGCACAAAGAGTTTACAATCGTGAATTAATCTTGGTGAACCATCAACCAGAACTGCAAAATCAAATATTCACGCCAAAAAGATGTTGTGTGTGTATATAATGGAATCAGCTAACCGTCGTTCATTATGAGTTGCTCGAATCTAGTTAAAGGGCCACTGCTGGACGTTATCAACAGCAACTGATTCGTGGGAGTGACACTCTGGAGGAAAAAGTACATACTAGCAGGGAGGGAAGTAAAGTCATTTTGCTTCAGAACAACGAACGGACACCTACAGCAAAAATGACTCCAGAAACGATCACCGAGTTTGGCGGGGAGATTTTTCACATCCAGCGTATTCTCCAGACTTGGCCCTTTTGGCTTTCCAGTCCCCGCCACAAGAACAATAAAACACATGTTGCAAAAAGGCCACACTCAGTGGCTTATTTAGCAGATCGTCTACCGTCCGAGAGAGAGAACATTTAGAATGTTTCTTTACCAAAAGACTTTTTCAAAGACTCCTTCGAAATAATAAAAAAATATGATAACAAATAATTTCAAGGAAAGGTTTTCTTTTTCGAACGGACTGAAAGGAATTAAATTATATTTTGTCGAAATATAAGGCCGCATCTTTTCTTTAAAAAAATCTGATACGCCGATATAGATCGGGGGCAGAATATCCTATAAAATTTGATTTCCGGTTCATGCTACGAGGCAGTAACTTCAATTTAGGTCTATTTTTAGGAAACCTATTGTGTGTCAACTCGTTTAATACATTGACAGACGAAATTTATAGGAAAATACGGGATAATCGTAGAATTTATATTGTAATTATGCAATCCAATAAACATTACTTAAATGATTTCTTATGCTATATATATATATATATATATATATATATATATATATATATATATATATATATATATATATATATACAGGGTGTCGCTAATTAATGGTACACTTAATTACTTACAACTTACTTTAGTCCAAAAATTACTAGTAACCAAGATACTGGTATTAAAGTTATAATTTTATTTTCAATTTTCGTCGATAAATTTTTTAAAAAGTATTTTTCTTGAACGAAATTTGGTAGTAGGGTATTTCTTTCAAGATACCTGCCACATTGTTCGTTAAGGACTAAGTTGAATGGGAGGAGCTGAATTGCTTCCTCATCTTGGTATTGTAAACCTGACCATCCTGTGCTGAGATGATGGAATCATGTTTGTCATAATAATTTTAATAAGAGATGCGATATATAATAGGCATATACGTGCAGGAAAAAGCATATACGCCGGGCTCATCGAATATATTTGGAAACGTATCCAGGAAGACAGCCGGATTTTAAGATTTTCAAAAATCTTTACGACGGACTGAGTGAAACAGGTTGTATCCGTCCAAAACGAGATTCCGCAGGTCGTCCTAAGACTCTAACCACCGACAAGGAAGAAGAAATTGTGGTTCGCGTAACCGAAAACCCTGAAGTAAGTACAAAACGCATTGCTTTGGGAGTTGGGGTAGGCAAGTCTACCGTTTGCAACATTTTTCACGAGGAGGGACTGTATCCGTTACACTTCACACCTGTGTAGAATCTACAGGAAGTTGAATTGTCAGCCAGACTGGAATTTGCCCGTTTCTGTCGTACCCAGAAAAATGCCGATCTCATATTTAAAAACAAAATTGTTTACATACGAAGCAATGTTTACACGTAGTGTATTCAATTTTAGAAATATGCATTCGTGCGATTTAGAAAATCCACACTTAGTATCTGAACGTCATTTCCAACACGAATTTAAAGTTAACGTTTGGTGTGGTCTTATTGGTGATTATGTAGTGGCTCCATTCGAATTACCACCTAATTTAAACGGCTAACTGTGTCTTAATTTTTTTCAAACTCCAAACGAAACATGTTATTCTTGCAAGATGGAGCCCCGGTACACTTTTCTAGACCTGTCAGAGACTATCTGAATACCCGTTTTCCTAATTGCTGGATATGCCGTGGGAGTCAGATGTATTGGCCTTCTTGGAGTCCTGACTTCAATCCACTTGATTTTTATGTGTGGGGATATGTTAAATCATTAGTGTATGAAGAGGTTGCAAATACTCAAGAAAAATTATGATATAAAATTAAGAATGCTGTGGAATCGTTTCGAAGTGAATAGTTATTATTTAAAATCAGACGTTCATTCAGTAAACGGGTACTGAAATGTATTGAGGTGAATGGAAATCACTTCGAACATTTATTGTCGAAAAGACACATCTTTCTTTATTAATTCTTCCGGAATTATTTTAAAATTTTCAACATTTCTAAAGACATTTCGTTTGTACTCTTTTAAAATGCTTATAATTGTTATTAGTGTGCAATAGTTTTATATTAATATATTAATTTAAAACTATAATTTGTAAATTTATTTTTGGTATATGTCAATGATATTTATATTCAAATTTATTGTCCAACTGTGGTTGGACCAACTGCGTTCTTGGTTTGACGTTGTTATTGTAGTCCGTTAGCTTTTAAACACCCTCCAAGTTTTTGCTTTTAATAGTAGGAATTGAAAAAAATGAAAAACATTTCGACACATTTAAATTTCTTATCTTGAAAAACTACTCACTATCAAATTTCGATCAAGAAAGATACTATTTAAGAAAATTATTGACGAAAATTGAAAATAAAATTATAACTTTAACACCCTGTATATATATATATATATATATATATATATATATATATATATATATATATATATATTACAGAAATCTTTCATTATTTCTCCAAGTGGTGCCACCGACCGCCTTCGCCCAACTGTCCACCATACGACGTCACGTATCTCTCGGGACCGGTTTCTAGCCTTTCAGGAGTCATCAGCCGAACGCAAGGAAAGCAGTTCGGAGAGACGATCGGAACCAGGCCATGTCAACTGGCCATTTGATGACGGGTCGTGATCGCACACAACTCACCGCATCATACGGCGAATGCTCGTAGTGGTCAGGACTGTTCGGAACATTCTGCCTGGAACCTCGGGTAGAGTACCAGGTATGCCCACAAGGTAATGTAACGAAATGGCCAGTTGACATGGCCTGCCCCCGATCGTCTATCCCAACTGCTTTCCTTGGGTTCGTCTGGAGCTCGGCTGATGACGGCTGAAAGGCTAGAAACCGATCCCGAGAGATACGTGACGTCGTGTGGTGGACAGTTGGGTGAAGGCGATCGGTGGCACCACGTGGAGAAAGAGTGAAATTTCTGTAATATTTCCCTCCACGGTTTCGTTACGCTACCTTGTGGGCATGTATATATATATATATATATATATATATATATATATATATATATATATATATATATATATATATATATATATAATATATATATAAAGGAACTAACTTTCGTAAATTTATCCAATGGTTCTTAACATTATTAGAAAATAAAAAAAGGTCAAAAACCCAAGGGTTTCCCAGAAAAAAAGTTAAGAATCAGTCATACATCAGTTGAAAAATGAAAGTGGACAGGTCGCTTTGACTAATTAATATAATCCCCACGACAAAGGTATTGGCGACAAAAATTATTTCAGTGTGTATAATTAAATTCCATTTATCACGATATGTGTCTTCTTTACAGAGAAGCTGTTGCCAACCAGATTAGAAATATACCAGGATTTTTTCAACGCGTTCGGCAAAATATTCCTCTGTTCATAGGATGTCATGTGTCAAATTATAAACTTTTTAATAACTTTCGTAGATTAAAGAAAGTATGTATGATCAATTTCTGTAAAAATCATAGAAACACAAGGAAAACTTTCCAAAGGTGTTTTTGCAAGATAATGATTTTTCCTGGCTATTATCTTTTTTCGTGAATTTAAGATAAACAACAGGAGTCGTGGTCGGTTTGGCGAACAGGATAAGAATTTTTTCCCAAGGATTCAGATTTCTTTTGGATCGATGTATAAAATACACAAAGTCTAAAGGTAAAAATAAGGTAAATATTATGTAGACTAAATGATTTTCTATGCAAGATCAATTTTTTATCAGCTATACCCTGTAATGCCTCCCTGCATTGAAGACATTTTAGAGTGACCCAATTACGAGGATTGCTATTTCTGTATCCGGAATTAGCAACAATGGTGTGGCTAGGTGCCATCTGATATATACATCATCAGTTTGACAGATCGTCATGTGACATACCGTGATATTGAGGCAACACTGGATTAGTATGACAAGCATACACAAGATTTTATATGAACATTTAGCCGTGAAAAAGATTTGTGCGCGTTGGATTCCGCAAAATTTGACAATCGATTAATAAAAGGCTCGTGTCGATTGGTGCAAAGAAACGCTCAAAAAATACAATCGTGGTGCGTCAAAGCCGTATATAATATCTACACAGGTGATGAATCTTGGATCTATGCGTATGAGCCTGAAGGTAAACAGCAGTCGACTGTATGGGTCCTTCAAAATGGGCCAAACGCAACAAAAGTTGTTCGCGCAAGAAGCACTTTGAAGCAAATGGTCTCCTGTTTTTTTTGGGATAAATGAGCATGTAGTTACAATACCACTAGAGGATCGTAGAACGGTCAATTCTGAATGGTACACAACCTTTGAATCTCCTTGAACTCTTTTAAGAAACAAGAAAAACAACCAGCGACGTAGGATCCTTCTTCCCCAATGACAAAGCGAGCTTTCACACATCGTACCGAACAAGTCAATATTTGATCTGTCAAAACATCGAATTGAGGTTATTGGGTTATCCACCGTACAATCCTAATTTGGCACCCAATAATTTCTTTTTGTTCTGTCTGTGAAGAATAAACTACGTTTATCAACAATTTTGGGTTGAGGGGTTCAAAATGCACGTTTTTGAGATACTTCAATCGGACTGGAAAAAGTGCTAAATTGATTCAAACGTACATTCTGTCACAAAAGTACCGGGAATTGATCATTTGAAAAGCCCGCTTAAAGGGATTGTCAAAATTCTTTTTATCGCTAAGTTGACAAAACTGTCTTCTATACTGACGCGGAGTTTGAACGTCATCTGCTATTTAGTTTGTTTACAGTGGTCGATTATGTCAGTTCATCTTAAGTGGGTTTTCTTCTCCTCTTCGAGAAATCAATTTTCCAGAAAAAAAACGACGGGAAAAGAGAGATTGGAAGTGTGGCAGGTGGCTTCGTCCTGTTCGAATCAAGTGTCCTGAGTGTATCCTTCAAATTTGATGAACAGGAATGAAAAAAGTTTGAAACCTGTCGACATAACGCTGGGAATTCACCGTTGCTACGCGGCTGTAGTGGTATTCGAAAAAAGAAACGGGCCGATTATCCCAGATGCTGACATTGCAGCCCAAAGTGTAACCATCTAGCGATGTAGAGGCCTTTCATGTTTCTTTTCAGGGTTTTCTCCACACCAGTAACGGCCATTTTGATTATTGACATGCTCGCGCACACCAAACGAACGTTCCTCTCCCGTGTAGCGCTGCATGGTGACTAAATTTTCCTGAGCCAAACTACTGTCTAAGACTGACCCCGCCTTTCTACCCTTCCTATCAAATTTTCTAGAGCGCAATCAAACATTAACTCTTTGGACCACCCTGTAGTTTGGACCATTGAGCATCGTTTTAAAGTTCTGACACTCCAAAATCCGTTACAAGTTTATACAAGTTAAGAAATAAAACGTACAGAATGTAATACAACCTAAACCTACATTATTTTGTTCTGTTATCGTTATGGATACTTCAGTTGTGTAGTTACGTATTATTTTAACAGAGTTCGTGATATATTTGAGTTTTCTAAGTTCAGTGTAACATAAATAATACTTTTGCGTGCCATCGACAACATTCAAACTCCATATTATTATGTTGTTGGAAAAAATGTCTTTCACGTATAGAACATATTATATTGATCAAAAAGTAAGGATACATTTTAAATATAACACAAACTATTTATTTATTCATCCAAATTTATGTCGTCTCCGTTGTCAAAGTAATCCCTTCTTGCTACCGATATAAAGGGTCTTTCAAACTGAGCAGTTTTGTTAATTCGATTAAAAGTTAAAATAATTTAAATTGAATAAAACACATAATTAAAGCATATTGTATGACATTTAAATAACAAAATTATAGTTCACTCTTATGTCAAAATTTTGGAAGACATTTTCGCATATCCTCTATCTTACCAATGATTCAAATAATTTCACCCTTTATTTCAGGAATCGATTGTGGATTGTTCTCATAAACCTGACTTTTCACTTAACCCCAAATAAATTAGCTCAAACGTGTCAAATCACATGATCTCGGTGACCAATTATATCACCGTTTCTTGCAATAACTCGTTCAGAATTTTTTTCTCGCAATAAATCAACTGTTTCATTAGCAGAGTGATGTGTATCAACATCCTGTTGGAACACACATATCTTCCAGATCAATGTTATTCAATTCAGCCCACAAAAATCGAGTTCGATATCTCCCGATATCGAACACGATTCACAGTTACAGCTTCACAAGCAGCATTCTGAAAGAAGGCTGTCCAATTACACCCCCAGACCATAATTCACATCAAATAGTGGCTCGTGTGGGATGTAAAGGTTTCTCATGAATCAATCGTGCATTTTCCTCACCCCAAATGCGGCAATTTTGTTTATTATTGTATTATTGCTAATTTCATCTGAAAAGGTGATTTTTTTTAGAAACATATTGAAACAATTTTGAACGTTTTGCCACGCCAGTAACCAGGCCAGACGAAGCCGGATGCTTCCAGTAGTAGTCGATTGCAATATTTTTAATACGTTCTAAAAGGTATAATTCAGTGACGAAGTTATGGCTTCGAGCCAAACTAACCTTCACCACTCGTATTGCATTGGCTAATTGCCCTCTGCCTGGAGTAAAAACCAAGTTAAAAGGCAGAAGAAGAAGAAATCTGTATTTAATATGGCATGAGTCACCTTTTCATTAGTACAGTTATACTTTCGAGTTATAAAATTTAACGTTTCTTTTAAGACTGACTCTTAATCTTAATATTCACAGTTAAAAAACCAAATAATTCGACCATATTAATAATCATCGGTGAGAAAAAAAAACCAATTAAGCAAAAAAAGCAAGTTAAGAATTTTTGATCTATTTTTACGCATACTAAGTAAGTGACTATTCTGTTTATTTTATAGATTTGAAAATACACATAAAAAGACGAATTTACTTTATACTTATGGTATAAACTTTTTTTTAATTCTAAATTTAACTGGCATAAAGGTTTTTTATTTAATTAAAAATAAACCTGAAATTATTAGACGATAAAAGTATGGGAATTGTATAAATATGTATTATAAATTATGATATGATAATTTATGATATGATTAATTTTTATTATGATTATGATAATTAGTATAAATATGGGAATTGTATAAATATGTATTGTATAAATTCTTTCATGAAAAAATTATTATTATTATAATACAAATATAAAAAAATATATACCAGTTTGATCAAATGTATGGTGACTTTAAATAAAACAAAGTGAATGAATAAATATTTATCCAAATTTATTTTGTCTCCTACCAAGTAATCAATCCCCTTTAATTGCAATACACTTATTCCAACGTTTTCCCCAGTCATCGAAACAGTTTTTTTTTAATCTAGATTTGTGGTATTTTGTGGAAAGTGGCCAGCGAACTCTCTTGAATAGCTTCTGTTGACACAAAACAACGTCCACAAACTGGTTTATTCGATCAAGCGAACAGGAAAAAATCCTGTCCTGAGTAATACCTTACAAAAGTAAACATACAGCAAAAAATACACCAACCTGAAGTAGGACAAATTTATTTACTGTTTCTAGTATTCTTCTCAGAAATGCATATTATATAAGTAAGTATCACATACTCAAAAAATATATTTACTTTCTATCTTTTCATAATAAGAAATTAATATACTTTATTTTTAGATTCGTTTTGAAAACGGGAGGAGAATACTTACGTAACGTTAACTTTAAAAGTTTGTAGATTTTTTTAGAACATTTTTATATTTTTAAAATTTATAGGCAAATTTATGACAAAAAATAATCACTGAGAAATTTGTCTGCGTTTGGTTTTTTGTTTTTACCCAGTGATTCTTTATTTACATAAGAACAGATATTTTTGATATTTTTTGAGTTTTAGATCGTGGCGAAAAACCCAAATAAAGAAAAAAATATAGTACATCTTAAGCATCCATCAAGGGAATAGTAATATTCAGGTTTTTTTTAATGTATATTATTTTTGTTACTATGGTTAGAAAATAAATTTCTGTTCAAATTCAAAATTTTATTGTAAAATTATAACGTGAAGAAAAATCTTATAATGAAATTGCAAAAACAGTACATTTGTATCGTACTACGATTCAAACTATAATAAAACACTTTAATTCACGTGGTACAGTGCAGAATAAGCCCAGAAAAATTATCGCGATATCTGTACAATTTTTAGAATTTTGTCGGCAGAATTTGTTAGGCAGCACTTGGACAAATATTTTAATCTTTGGAAAACTGTATTATAGAGGAAAGAGAATATAATATTTTTGGATCTGACGGACAAAGCAAAATATGGAAAAAAGCAAACCAAGAGTTAAAACCTGAAAATTTGATGCCCACAGTCAAACACGGTGAATGTAGTGTGATTGTGTGGGGTTCTATGGCAACGGCCGAGGTGGGAAATTTAGTTTTTATTGAAAGTAATATGGATCACCGCATGTACCTGCAAATTTTGAGTGATAATTTACTACCCTCAGTTGAACGTTTGGACTTGGGAAATCGATGGATATTTCAACAAGACAACGATCCCAAACACACAGTGGCACTTGTCAAGGAATGGATCCTATATAAAATTAATAAGAAACTTCATTCATCATCCTAGTCACCCGATTTAAACCCAATCAACAGCAACAGCATCTTTGGAATAAGTTAGAAAGAAGAGTGCGAAAATACGACATTTCCAATAAGGAATCTGTAAAAAAAATCTAAATCGGTTTGGGTTGAAATCACCCTAGACGTTACGGAAAATGTAGTCCTGTCAATGACCAGAAATTGGCATAAGTACTGAAGGTAAACCAACCAAATATTCATTATTAGTAGAAATTTTATATAATGTATATATGCATTCTCAAGTGCATGTTTTACTTTTGTGAAGTATTATTCAGGACTATTTATATATTTTTGAATGTAATTTGCAATTAAAAATTTGGCTCTGTGTCTATTGTTGTTGGGAATGTAACTTGTAAAACGATTAAACCGTTTTTAAAATATATCTAATTTGCGAGGTGTAAATTAGTCGATAGGTAAAGAGATAGAACTTTTAAACCAAAATTCACCTTGCTTTTTGATCACAGTACAGGAAATACTTTTATTCAGTAATACTGTATTGCCAATGAAATGAAACATGTTGAAATTGTTTGCTGATCTTTAATTACCTGCAAATGTGTTCTTTGCCTTGTAACTTTTTCAACACAGCTACTTCCATTTTTAGTACTTGTTTCGGTTGTCTGGCGCTCTCCACCTTCAGGGCGACCTGTTCTTTAGTGAGCAGGTCTTGGCCTTCGTAGATCTCTCCAAAACCACCTCCACCAATTTTCTTGAGTACCTTTAAAAGAAAAAATAATTTACTTACAAAAATGTAGTTTCATAAATATTATGGTTTTTTTTGACAAAATGGTGGCGAAAAAATCTATAGTATCTATACAATATTCCTTTATTGTATCTATTGTGTGTGTGTATGTATGAATGTGTATGTATGTATGTGTATGTATGTGTATGTATGTATGTATGTATGTATGTATGTATGTGTAAGCCGTAGGATATCTTCCAAAACTGCGGCACATCGTCTAGGCATGGAGTTTATAAGAATGTGGCACAGTTCAACCGGAATGGAATACAAAATTTCTTGAACAGTCTCCCAACATTTTTGGTATTTGATATTTTCCTTAAAGTTACACATGTCTTCAAAACTTTTCACCAATTTTCTAAATGATTCATGTCCGCTGACTGAGATGGCAAAGATAAACAAACAATATTGTGGGTATGCAACCAAGTTTTCATAGTTTTGGTTGCATAGTTTTTCATGGTCTGTCTTTTTCTACTACTCAGCCCATTGTGCGCAAATGTCGCGATAAATAAACGTGACACAAAAACATAAACATATGCAAACTGATGCACGTCTATAGGCATACTCAATTCTCGGACATGCGCATAAAACTCAAAGTAGTAGTGAGAGAAACAGACGCATATATGTCTGCCCATAATGATTTCGCCGATCTCCAAACCTTACTAGCAATATAGTATTATTATATATACATAGTTTGGGATCATTGTTGTGTTGTTTTATCCTGTTTTGTTTGTTTTATGTTGTTTTGTTTTATCCAATGGATTTAATCTGAGATTAAATCATCTCCATGATGCTAACATGGCTAGCGAAATCTCTTGAAATTTAGCCATTGATTTAATTTAAATAGTGTAACGTATATTTCACTAAAATATTATATCTTAGAAATTTGAGCTCCTAGGTAAAAATTAATGTCATACTTGAATTCAGGGCATCAAATTCGTATGAAATCAGCTCCAAAGCACAAAAACAACTGTTGGCCTGTGTAATACATATATAATTGAGTAATATATAAATACACATATAATTTTGCAATAAAAATAAAAACCACTTCCGTATTTAATTATTAATTTTGGTAGTAGTGTGTAGTATATCAACAGTCATAAAAATTTTGGTTATATACTTTTTTATGTAGGAACCTTTGCTGTTGAATAAAATGTTTATGAATTTTCTCCTCACATCAAAACGCATTGAAATTATTTTAAAAAAAAGTATATCCCGTTCAAGTCTTGAAACTGATTTGCTTGCTCAATATTTGGGCGACACATAAATTCACTGAGGTAAACTGGACCTATCGCATATTTGCAATTTGTTACGAAAACGTCAAGTAAACGGCCCCTTTTCAAAACGAATATTTATGAGAAGAAAATGAATTACCTTCGATAACGTAGTATATAAAAGATGACGAGGGTACAGCAACTAGTGTATGACGCTTATACACTCAGTGCCAAAATGTTAGACACCTCAGAAATCTCAAAAATGTAAATATATTAAGTTAAATAATTATTTCATAATATTTATATATATTTTATAGTTTTTATTTATTTCAAATTTCAAGTTAGAATACAGGAAAAGGGTTAAAGTTTAATTGACCTTGATCAAATATTTAAATATTTTCTTCTAGGTATACTTCTTATATATATATATATATATATATATATATATTATATATATATATATATATATATATATATATATATATATATATATATATATATATATATATATAACCGTCATGGTTCAAACCTTTAATTTAAAGAAGTACAAGATGAAGCGTTCTAGTAATTAACATTGGGGTAATTACAAAATTACCCCAGGAGGTAGACAATCCTCTGCCAGCTGTGCTGGTACAACCGGACTTTCGGATTCTGGGGCGTCCGGGCTTAAACGCAAAATCTTTCAGAGGGAGTCGGAGACCTCTGGCCAACGTCTGAAACCGAAAACAAAAACTCCCTTTGGAACGGTAAATATCATTCTCTCCTGCGTCCAGGAAAACTACACGAATTGGGGCGAACATTAAAGCAGCAAAAAATCCAAATTTTAGCTTTGCAAGAAACCAGATTGACAGATGATAACACCTTGGAATTCGGCAACTACAGACTTTTTAAAAGCAAAACGGACAAAAGAATACTCAAAAATACACCACATCTCGGTGTTGCTTCCGCTGTCTCAAGAAACATTCTTGGCTCTATAACAAATGCCCAGCCAGTAAATAATCGACTTATGACACTATCCCTCAAGTGTGCTAACTAAAACTATACATTAATCAATGCACACCTCCCAGTTAACGAAGAAAATAAATCTAATTCTGAAAAAGTAAATAAGTCCTGGGAAATTTTGGAAAAGACTATCTCTAAAATTCCTTCTAACCATGTAAAAATCCTATTGGGTGATTTCAACGCCCAACTAGGGAAAGAAAAAAACTACAGGAAAACAGTCGACAGTTTTCCCGCTCATAAATGGACTAACCATAATGGTAGAAGATTGATTGAACTATGTTCGCAGTTTAATTTAAAAATAATATCAATCCATTTTAAGAGGAAAATAACCAAACAAAAGACCTGGAGGTGCCCAAACACCTACATGGGTAAATTTCAAATTGACCATGTTGCCATTTCGTACCCCTATTATAAAGCGATTTTGAATGTTCAAGTCAGGAAAGGAGCTAATATAGACACGGATCACTACTTGACTAGAATCAAACTTAGCTTAAAACCTCGAAAACTTATTCAAAAGAGGCTGCTAATACCAAAGTTTGACCCAAACGAAATAAAACGACGAAAATAAAACCAGCCCTAACAGAAGAGCTTGATAAACAACCAGCACAGAACTGGCAAGAATTGAAACAACAAAATTATTAAAACAGCCTTAGAGCTGGTCCCTTTACAAAAACGTAGAAAACATCCGTGATGGGATGAAGTTTGCGAGCAAGCAGTATTAAGCCGAAGTAAAGCATTCAAAGATTGGAACAGTCAAAAAACAGCAATAAACTATAACATCTTTTTGGAAGTAAGAAAAGAAACATCGAAGCTAATTAGACAAACTAAAAGAAAATATGAAAACAATCAACTTAATGAAATAGAAAAAGATTTCCAAAAAAAATAACACCCGAAACTTTTAGAAAACATTTAAAACTAAATTAACAGGCTATCAACCGCAAAGTCTTTGCTTCCAAAAGGAAAACGGACAATTAGCTCTAAATAACCAAGACAATTGCAAAGAACTTGCGAAATATTTTGAACAAATACTAAACTGTCCTGAGCCCTTAAACAAATTAGCAACACTAAACCCTAAAGAAACAAACCCAAATTCATTACCACCGAATGAGGATAAAATAATTAGGTAAATGAAGCGGCTTAAAAATGACAAAGCTTCTGGTGAAGATGGAATCACTGCTGAACTTTTGAAATCCGCTGGTCCAGGTACAATCAAGGAAATAACCAAAATTCTACAAGAAGTTTGGCGAACCGAACGGATCCCGGAAGATTGGAAAGATGCTCTAATCTATCCACTACATAAGAAAGGAGATAGAACGGATGTAAACAACTATAGAGGGATATCTCTTCTCCCAGTTTGTTACAAGATTCTATCTCAATGTCTACTAGACACAGCACAGGGACAGTTAGAACCTAACATTGGTGAATATCAAGCAGGTTTTCGACCGGGCAGATCCTGCCCTGAACAGATCCTGAATCTGAAGTTGATTCTAAGACATCAAAAACTCTACAATAAAAATCTTGTCTGTACATTTGTGGATTTCAAAAAAGCATATGATTCTATTAACCGCGAATCTTTATTCCGAATCTTGAAAGAACAAGGACTAGATTTGAAAACGCTGGCAATTATTAAAGCAACGTTAACCAACACAAGGTCAAAAGTTAAATTCATGGGTGACATCTCAGAGCCCTTCGAAATTAAAACTGGAGTGAGACAAGGGGATGGGCTCTCGCCACTCTTATTTAACTGTGTTCTAGAAAAAGTAATACAGGAGTCGCGTGAAAAAAAGTCGACCCTGAATATTGACCAGCCCATTAAACTGGAGGGAACCAACATCAAAATTGATTGGCATTTGCTGATGATCTAGCGATTTTAGCTCAAGATGTATTAACGGCACAGAAATAGATTGAAATCCTAAAAGAAACAGCAGAATATGTAAGACTCCAAATTTTCTTTGAAAAGACACAATACATGACCTGCAACAGACTAAGAACACCATTTATAAAAACAAAATATGGTAACATCAGACAAGTCTCTCAATTCAAATATTTGGGTGAAATAATCATGGAAAAGCGGCCAATAAGGGTAGATGTCAAAAAATGGAAACGGCATTGAGACTTACACAAAATATTTACAACAAGAAATGTCTATATAAAAACACAAAACTGAGACATTACAACACAGTTATTAAGCCAGAATGTCTATATGCTACAGAAATGCTCATTTTGAATAGAAAGAGGGAAATCGAGGACATTGAAAAGAAGGAAAGAAAAATCATAAGAAAAATCCTAGGCCCCAAACAAATAAATAGCACAACATACCGACTTCGAGAAAACCAAGAAATCAAACAATACACAGATATACATAGCGATATGAGAAAAAGAAGACTTAAGTTTTATGGACACATAAAACGGATGAATCCGAGTAGATTAACTAGACAAATAGTCGAATTTTATGAAAATAGGAGTAGAGCTAAAGTAGAAATAATTAAATTGATTGCTGCAATTAAAGGGGACCTAAGATCAGCAAATATTACACAAAGAGAAATTCAGGATAGAGGCTGTTTCAGACACAAGGTTAACGTTTGGAAGGTTGGCCAGAGAGAAAAATGTAGGAAGACTGGAAAGGAAAAAAGCTCATAGCGAAAGAATGAAATTAGTATGGGCGCAAAGGAAGGTTAACAACAACAAACGCCGCTACATACATACGTGCATAATAATAATAATAATAATAATAATAAAACGGTTGAAACATTCAGTAGGGATATCAGAATGTCATTCGGACTGGACAAATGCTCTACCATTAGTATACAGAAGGGAAAGGTTCAGAGTCAACATTCAACACTTTGTAACATACAACAACTAGAACCAGAAGAGTCCTACAAATATTTAGGAATACCCCAAAAGCATAAACTTGATCATAACCAGTTAAAGAAGGACTTTTCCACTCTATACCAAAAGAGACTTGCAAAACTTTTAAACACCAAACTGAACGGAGGAAACCTCATTAGAGCGATCAACGGTTGGGCGGTGCCAACTCTGACATATTCTTTTGGCATAGTTAAATGGTCAGAAACTGACCTTGATGAGCTCGATAGGTTGACGCGCCGAACATTGACAAAGTTCCGATGCCTGCATCCAAACTCATCTACGAAAAGACTATACATCCCAAGAAAGTTGGGGGGTAGAGGCCTTGTAAACGTAAAAAATCTCTGTCTCAATCAAGAAAATAGAATGAGAAAACACTTCCTTGATTCAAACGGTACGTTGATGAAATTGGTTGCAAATGAGGATCGGGGTTTCACCCCACTGAACTTAAATAAACGGAATCGTATTGATAGCAGAACAACGCTCACGGACTGTGTTCGAGAATGGAAAGGACAAACATTGCACGGAAGGTTTCCTAAGTCACTCGAAGATGACACCATTGACGAACAATTGTCTCTGAAGTGGCTGACCGATGGACTCTTGTACCCAGAAACAGAAGGTTTGGCGATATCTATTCAAGATAGGGTAACAAGAACAAAAAACTATGAAAAGCACATACTGCATTTGGACGTAGTCGATAAGTGCAGGAAATGCGGTACTTTGGGGGAAACAATTGAGCACCTTATTGGCGGTTGCCCGGCCCTTGCTCCTAATGCTTATTTAGGACGGCATAATCAGCTGGCAAAAATTATACATCAACAAATTGCAAAAAAATACTCGCTATTAGAAAATGCACCTCCTCCATATTATAAGTACTCGCCTTCTCCTGTACTTGAATCATCCGATACCATTCTTTACTGGGACAGACCAATCACTACTGATCGAACGGTTGATTATAACAGGCCGGATATTGTTCTAATCAACAAAAAGGACAAGAGGGCTTTTATAATTGACATCGCAGTGCCACTATCTCACAACATTAGAAAAACTGAGATAGAAAAATCCACAAAGTATGAAAATCTGGCATACGACTTGAAGAACCAGTGGAAACTGAGTAAGGTAGATGTAGTGCCCTTCGTTATATCCGCCGAAGGCCTGATAAGTAAGAGATTTTCAAAGAACCTCGAGAGCCTCGGGATCTCGAGATCGATTGCCATAGTGGGACAGCGTGCCGTGCTCTTGCAGACGTGTCACATTGTTCGTAAGATATTATGCTAGGGTGAGAGGAGCTGAATTGCTTTTTCATCTTGGCATTGGAATACCGGCCAGCATGAGCTGAGATTCTACAGTGAGGATGAGCAGAATAATAATAATAATAATATATATATATATATATATATATATATATATATATATATATATATATATATATATATATATATATATATATATATATATATATTATATTATATATATATATATATATATATATATATATATATATATATATATATATATATATATATATTATATTATATATATATATATATATATATATATATATATATATATATATATATATATATATATATATATATATATATATATATATTATATATATAGTTTATTGTGATTTCATGTCAAAGACAACGTAAGTCATATATGCTGTTGCGTTATGATAAATAAATTCCTTAAATTCATGCACTGGGCAAATATCTATTTTTTTTACATAACCAAGTTTTTTTTATTTATCATTAACAGCCGTTTTCGATCAATTTAAGATTCCAACAAGCTCATATACAGTAGATAGAAAAAATATCTGCACACCCTGATTTTTAGGGATTTATCACAGAACATGGCCATGGAACATGGAAATTAACCACATTTTTTTATTTGTAAATACAAGAATGTACATGACATGAAAACAAAGTTGTTTTAATCAATATATGTCACACAAATAATATGTAAAACAATGTTATTTTGGACTGCAAAGAAAGTATTTGCACACTTTCATATACTTAAATACAGGTGCTGTGAGTATTAGTGTGGACTACTGTACTTATTAATTATGTAAATCCTTTCAACTTACAGTCAGATTTCAGTTTAGCAAGTGATTTTAATTTGAGCAAATGACTCGAAAATGAAAAGAGATTTCTATGAGAGTGAGGGGGGATATAGTGACCGGAAAGAATTACAGAAAAATTTGAAAACAACTTAATTTATTATTTTCTACAGTGCGGTATATTGTAAAAAATAAATGACGAAGACAATTGAAACAACTCGACGGAAAATTGTCAAAGGCTCGGGAAAGAAGGTTACATCTCAGACAATAAGGAATGGTCACGTTGACATAGGTGTTCGAGGCAGACGACCTGTAAAAAAGTCCTCTCACTTTCTCCCATCTTTCAGGCAGTATTCGAATCCCGCATTGAAAAAACTGGTCTGCTTTTGAAGTGATCCACGAATCGATCCAATTTTTGACTTCTGCTTTAATTGATCAACCAGACCGTGTGCCATCGATCGAAACAGGTGATAGTTTGAGGGAGTAACGTCTGGAAAATACGGCGGGTGGGGTAGGACTTTCCATTTCAATGTTTTCATGTATGTTTTGATCACTTTCGCAACATGGGGCCGAACATTGCCATGTTGCAATATCACTTTATCGTGTCTTTCGCTGTATTGCTGCAGTTTGTCTTTCAATGCTCGGCTCAAACGCATTAATTGCGTTCGATAACGATCCCCTGTGATTGTTTCAGACGGTTTTAACAGCTCATAATACACTACACCGAGCAGGTCACACCAAATACAGAGTATGACTTTGGAGCCGTGAATATACGCTTTGACCTTCGACGTGGAAGCGTGACCCGGATATCCCCATGATTTTCGACTCTTGGGGTTTCGTCTCCATTCACAATGCGATGCAGAAATCCTTTCCGTTTTTGCCTTTCAAGCAACAGTTCACATGCAAACAAATGGGGTTCAACATCTCTCGGTTTCAACTTGTTAATATACTTGTTTCTGTCATGCCCAGATATTTCAGGGGTTTTGAAATTGCTTGTTGAGCCTCTAATTCTTCATCTTCAAAAATTTTCACAATTCCACTTCTATGCCAGTCTTCGTCTATGCCAGGGTCTAAGAGCATTCGGTGAGCCTCAGCCGCAGATTTCTTCATATTAAATAAATAAATGAAAACCTCCTGCTCTTTCTTCATATTAGAGAAATTAATGACGAGAATTAGGCTCATAAACTGACATTTTTAACAGCGAATAACTTTATGATGTAAATACAAATCGACTACTGGTGCTATGAGGTTATGTTTACACCATAAAACTGAAACGATTAGAGATAACAACAAATATATGTTTGAACATCCTGAGATTCGAGCTGTTCTTCAACTAACAATAAGAAAGCTGTTATTAGAACGACCTAGCCATGATAATGAAAGCTTTATCGGCAAATACTTAGCTGAAAATTGGAGTGAAATTGAGGAACAGCTAGATAATTCTTCTAGAGCGCTTCCAAAGAAACCAAAAATATCCAAAGTTGCAATAAAAGAAGAACGGCACGTAGTTGTGGATGACACACGTTATAATATATATTATATTTCGACAAAATAATCATTCATCGATGATTCTTTAATTAAATCGATGGGTCGGGAAATACTGGATGATATAATAGATAATGTAATGGAATACGATTCGAAACTGAAGAAATTACCTGATGTAACTGAACCTGAAGAAGAAAAAGTCTCTAAAAATCGCCCGATGACAATGATGATGATGTTTATTTGGATTTGGGACTTGATTTCGACGTAGACTTTAGCGAATACCACGATGAGAATGATTTCGTCTAATGAACATAAAAAATCCCATACTTTAACGTTATCTCCACCGTGCTTCACAGTATTCACGCCATATTTAGATTGAAGTCTGTTATTATCTGGACATCGAACGTTTTTGATTCCGTCGCTACTGATTAATAAAAACTTCGATTCATCACTAAATAAAATGTTCCTCCACTGCTTGTTGTTCCAATGCACATGTACCATAGTGAACGCCAATCGAGCTTTTCTATTCCCTTTAGATAATATTGGTTTTTTGGTTGGTCTTCGTCCAAACCATCCCCCTTCACACGACCCTTGGTTCTCTGTGGTATAAGTAACAAGTTGACATTCACATTCACTAACAGAACTGGAGTCAGAAAGTCCTCTTTCGTCTTCACCCCTCGATTATTTAACCTTTTGCCGGAAAACATAAAAGATAACATTGTGAAGAAGAACATCAGTTATCTGGAATTTAAGCAAAATATAAAGAAATTGTGCGCGCCTCATTCAGGTCGGTGTTTGTCAGCATGGCTGAATTGATTTCATTTGTTCTTGAGCCTTAATAAATGGGGTGGGGTTGTGTTCTTTTTCATCTTTTTGTCGTATTTTATGTAATGTGAATGCCTGTGCTGAATATTGAGACGATTTTTTATTTATTTATTTTTTTTCTAAAATATCCATTTTCTTTTCCTGGCTTTGACCCACACACAAGCAGTGCTTTGTGGGTCGTAGGTTAGTATTTTTATTGTATTAGCGTAAGATCTAGACATACAGGCTGTATGGTATTGTATTGAAATGTAATCTTGTGTTGTCCAACATTCACTTAAGGATGGCCATAACATAACCAATAATAGGACTTTGGATGCATATGAAAGCATTCAGATTGCAGAATGTAAGAAAACCCTGAACCAGGGTAAAGAACCTATTCCATACAGTTAGCTCTTTGAATTTTTAATGTAACGCTTGGTTAACTTCACGGTTCATGAGTTTTACACTCCTCATTAGGTTCGGCTGTTATAATATAGACCATAGTTTGGTTTTAGAATTAGATTGAATCGACTACTGATGATGTTAACATGGTTAGAGAAACGCACGTCGAAAATTAAAAAAATATATATTTGGGATTTAACACTAAATCTATTTGGTTCCAATAGATAAATTGATAAATAGAAATATTTAATGCTTTTTGAGCGACAGTGAATGTTCCTTGAACTTTGAATTTATTATTTAAATCAAATTATTGACACTATTCTGTAAAAAGAGTAGTTGGAAGTAAATTATTGTGTCTCTTTTCTGTTATTTTTGCATTGTCAGTAGGGACTACATTGTAATTCTAGTCTGGGGCGCTTTTTAATTTACTAAATTGGATAAGCCCAAATAAACACGCAACAATTATCATATTGCTGTAATTTAAAAAGATTAGAAGAAACATACATCATTAAAATACACTTAAATAAAGATTTAAGAAAAAATACGAAAAATACAAAAATATCCCTTACCTTCCATCGCTCCTTTACAACATGTCCAGGCTGCAACAAATCCTCCGATGTCATTGTAATATTATTATTTTGATCGGTCGAATCTAAGTGATTTTCCAAGCTCAAATTCTTCGCCCTGAAAAACACAAATTTGCCTTAGAAATCTTGGAAAAATCGATTAGAAATTCGTCATTTTTCAAGGAAAACCGTCCCGTACGATCGAATTTCATTTTTAGACTGCCGATCATGCATTTTTGTATTTCTGTTTGCCTAAAATCGGCAGAAGCCATGAAAGAACTGCCAGCTGATTGGAGTAGGCGCCTGCGCGAAATCGAGAAACAAATTTCAATGCCTCCTACGATCTGTTACGCCCGGACTTTATTGATTTTTCGGCTTAATTTCAGCTAAAAACATTTGCTTGGGCCGCTGAATACCAATTATTTATTACATTTAATGCTCGAATTACATGCAGAGCGGAATCGTAAAGCCTGTCGGTTATGACTTTGCCATAAAAAGCTCAAGTAGTGAGTTTTCTTAAAAATTGTGCTGGTGATTGCAGCATTGATTAAGGTGCTAAAACAAATGAAATAAACCCAGAAAAAACTAATGATATTGTTAAATTTACTTGCTCTAATGTTTTCTCCAAAAATAAATGAGTTAAATTTAGATTTACGTAGCGAAATAACTAAGTGTCACAGGGACATTTAAGAGCGCTCATTCAAGGACTTGTTATTTTATACATTTTTAAGATTATGAAGTCATATTTTGTGGTTAAATTTAATTCTGGTTATTACAACGGGATCTAGGAAGGATATTTAAATACACAAAGCGGTGTTTTAATGGGTACAAATCATGCAAAAACGACCAAAAATATCCAAAGGCTACTTGCTTGACATTTGCAGGTTCGACAATAAACCAAGTTTTTCAAAAGATAAACGATAATTATCGGAAACTATATATTTAAATATAAATACGACATGCAATGTAACGATGTGAATTGGTTTTAATCACTATTTAAGGCATTTTAAGCGCTTTTATTTAACTTTTCTTACGGATAGCAGAAGTTTTGATCGATATAAACGCCATTTTTTATTTCACTGCTCTGAACTTGTCCGCTGTCTGTCAAACTTCACTAAGTCCGAAAATTTAAACTGGCTCTTTAAATGTATTTTCTATTATTATAAACGAGCACTTGAATTAGAAAAGTTTTCGATTAAAATGCGGCATGATTGACATTTTATGCACTAAAATTTAGGCAAAAATGTCAAAACTTTACAGGTGAGAACAAGACGTTAATTAAGTTTTAAGACATTTGTGTTCAACTTCACGCTAAGGTTAAGAATATGGGGGGAAATATGACTTTTAAATAAAAACTAATGAATTAATTATCATTCACGTGCTTGTTGAAGGTTGTTTTAAGGTTCATGCAATGCAAATTAAACAATTATCGATAAGATTTGTTTGGAAAATGTAAAATAATGTGTTGGTTGACCAACCAGACAGTTCAAAAAACGTAACTAAGGTATCTGCGATAGTTTTTACACCTGTCTCGTCACGCGATTAAAAATTTATTTTTAGGTCATTTATTAATACACGCGAAAATTCAAATAGTTTTTATCTCTTAGCGCCACCATCGTCAAATCTATAGTTTTCAACGACTAGTGGACAGGGACCTGTAAAAAACATTAGTGTTAGATATTGAAACCTTATCACACTACACAATATCCTTAATCTATGATCGCTATCATATTACTGAAAAATATTTTATATGTATTATATCGCATAGAAAAAAATAGAAAACTATCAATTATCAAACCCTATCAAAAATGTATGAAAAAAAAATAGAAGATATCTCAAAAAGAATATTAGATCCAAAGCTTTATCAAGGGATTGAAAAAGAAAAGAAAGGGTGCCAAACTAAAAAGCTGTTCAATAAAAATATAGATCGGAGGATTTGTTTATTTATTATTCAGCGTTACAGGTATTGAAGGCCCTTGGCCTCTGATGTCCATATACCGCTAAGTGTCGGTTTAATGGGTTGCCTATGTTCCGATCACTTTTCCAGGTATCTACCGCGACCGACATAGCACAATTTCAGTTATCGAGAACTGATGCTCGACACAGTACGGTTCGCCCTTGGGACAGGAGTATACGCTTACAAGATGGAAAGCCTACTTTGAGAAGTTGCTTAACTCAAGAAAGAAAAAAAATGTACGCCCAGAAATGGAAGTTCAAAATCAAGAAGTAGATGAGGAAGCACCAAATGCAAATAAAATATCGCAAATGTTTAAATGCGGTGACAGAAATATGGGTACAATATAAAATGCAGAGATATTCGCGAGAAGCTATACTACAGCCCATATATAAAAAAGTGATATGATCGACTGTGAAAACTATAAGGGCATATCAGGGTGGCTACAGGAGAGGAAAATCGATTGTAGATCAAATATTTGCGCTTAGAGAAATATAGGCTGGGAGCCATAAACATCAAAAAGACACATTTATAGTATTTATATGTTTTAAACAGACATTTGACTTGATCAAGACAGCCAAACTATCAGGTGTTTGCCATCTCTCTAGCAATTTATGGATGCCCTCCCAGAAAAACGTAACATCTTTTGAGGTGGTCCAGTCGTCAAGCCATTTTTCAAAATTTATGAAGTTATCGAAAAATTGTTGAAGTGCTTCATGGAAGAGGACGTCTGGTGAGTAGGGCGGGTGCGGCCCTTTCGCTTTATGTGATGGGGCTATGTCGTGCTGAAAAATTCCTTTTCCGTGTCTTGTAGCCCATTCTAGTCGCTTTTCGATCAATGCATGGTTAAAATTGATCATTTATTGACGGTAATAACTGTTTCACCTGGTTTCAGTTGAACATGGTACATGACACCCTTCTGATTCCACCAAATGCACAGCATTGTCTTCTGTCCAAAGCGATTCAATTTTTCGGTCGATGTTGATGGTGATCCAGGATCAATCCATGATTTTCTGCATTTTGGGTTCTCGAAATATATCAATTTTTCGTCTTCAGTCACCATCTGATGTAAAAAAGTTTTTCTTTCATGTCGAGAAAGCAACACTTCGCACACAGTTTTTCGCCTTTCAATCTGTCTGTCGTTCAGCAGATGAGGTACCAATTTTTTTGCTTTCTGCATCTTTCCCATAACATCCGGACGATCACAAATGGTTCGGAGACCAACTTGTAACCTCTCGGCCATTTGTTCTTGAATTTACATATTGTCTTGTTCCAACAATGCTTGCAATTCGATATCATTAAATTTTTTCGGTTGGTCTGGGCATTCTTTGTCTTTCAAGTCGAAACCATCACTTTTGCTTTTTATTCCGCTCGAAATTCGACATGTTTACTACACGAAAAAATATGACGTTAAGTCGAAATCGTTTAAACATCAGTGACGTTTTAAACGGTACTGTCGTAGCAACAAAATGCCATAAGAGATTAGACCCACCCTTGTCTTCAACGTCATTTTAAATACATTAAGGATTATTAACCGCCACACTTGGTAATTCTACCACTAAAGGAACTAGAACCAAATAGGAAATCAATAAAATTAATTAAAGTGACACTCCAAGAAACAGGGGGCTGCATTAAAATTGGGAACGAGTTAACAGAAAATGTTGGTGTCGAAGAAAAACTAAAGCAAAGCGATCGCACTGTTATTTAGCTATGTGTATTACAAAGTGCAATAAGAAAAATGGATATTATTAGACTAGAATTGCCATACCATAAACGTCATCAGTGTCTTGTTTTTGCAGATGACGTGGTGCTAATAATTAGAAGTAAGCGAGAATTACAAAAAATTTTACTGCGATTCCAGAAAGAGTAGTACTAGATACGGGATGATAAATTAACGAAAATCAAACTAAATATATGACGTGAACGAAAAAAGAATTTTCTATATATATTCTGTTTTCTGTATATATATTTTGACTGTTTCAAAAAAAAATCGACTATTTCTTTTCTTAAAGGTATCGAAAATATTGTTAGAAATGAAAAAAAAAATGCTGTGAAAGTTAGAGCTCTTAATATTAATATTAAGAGGTACCGCATCGCAAATTTCAACTTCCCAGTTAAATAACATAGGATTTTTTTTTAAATTTGGAATTTTATAGGTCTTCAGCGGAAGATTACTGTAGAAAAACTATTACAAATCTTTGTAGGAAATTGAACGTTCTTCAAAAAAGGTCTCTTATAAATTTTCGATAAATTTACTTTTTTAAAAGTTATTCGATGCTAAAATTTTTAATCGAAAATCGAAATTTCAATTTTATCGAAAATGTTATTCGACCTTTTTTGTAGATCATTCCATTTCCTATAAATTTTCATTAATCAATATTTCGTAAGGATCGTGAGTTATTTAAATTGAAATGTGAATTTTTCTAAATAACCAGGTTTTAGTGTTTATAATTGATTATAAAATTAAAATTACTCCATTTTTCAACTGAAAATTGCTTACTTATTATATTTGACTAACTTTTTGAAAAGTTTGAGCTTATTCAAATTGAAAAATACAGATTTACTTTAATTAATTTTGATTTGATAATTCGTTTCAATTTAAATCAATCACGATCCTTACGAAGTTTCAAAAAATGTATTCATGAAAATTTAATGGAAATGGAATAGTTTACAAAAATAATATTTTCGATAAAATTGATAGTTTCGACGAAAAATTGAAAAAAATTAAAAATTTATTACACATGTGATTTAGCCTCGAATAACTTTTGAACTTTCTAAAGCTCTTGAGAGATTAAGTAATGCCAATTGGTCTTAATCTCAATGATAGAAAAATCCGAACCTACACCTCCACGCGGTAGAAAGTGGGCACTTAGGTGGCAAACGTAGGTAGGGACCGAGTAGCTGTCGGGATAAGCAGCTCAACCTCTTGCTGGTCAACAGCTAAGGGTGGAGGAACTAGCAAGAGGCAGAGGGCACCCCCTTGTCCTAAGGTTGAGAAATCAACCTTAAAGGCGGAAGAGCCAGCAAATGGTCAACGGCATGAGGATGCAGAAGGCAACGGGAAACCACTGCATTAAAGATCTGACAAGGATATCCCTAGTACAATCAAAATGGCTATTTTCAAGACTAAATATTCCGGAGTTTCTAGCCCTCCAATCGGTTCTCCGGGGAGGGCAATCTTGAGAAGAGGTAAAAAACGCGAAGCAACAGACACAAGGAACTTAAAAATAGGTACGTGGAATGTGACCAGTATGTATGAGGCTGGTAAAGCCCACAATGTAGCACAGGAAATGAATAGATTGGACGTGGATATTTTGGGGATTAGTGAGACACGATGGCCAAGTGAAGGAATAACCAACATAGGGAACCATCATATAATATACTATTCTGGAACCAAAGACACACGGCACAGAAATGGAGTAGCTTTTATGTTGAAAAAGGATCTGGATAAATCAGTATTAAACTTTGTCCCAATATCCGAACGAATTGCCTTACTACAAATGAAGTCAAATCACGCAACAATCAACATAATACAGGTATACGCTCCAACAGCGGATAAAGACGACCATCAAATAGAGCAGTTCTATGAGGAAATAGACGACACACTCAAACTGACTAAAAGAAAAGATGTAACAATTGTTATGGGCGACTTCAAAGCGAAGATCGGAAGAGGGAAAGTAGAAAGGGTAGTGGGTAGCTACGGATTGGGTATACGCAATGACAGAGGGCATCGGCTAATTCAGTTTTGCCAAGAGAAAGATCTGGTGGTTGCTAATACGTTCTACAATCTCCCACCAAGACGACTATACACTTGGACATCGCCGCAAGATAGTGAAAATCATATAGTACGCAATCAGATAGATTATGTGATGATTAATCAGAGATTCAGAAATAGTGTAAAGTCAGTGAAGACCTACCCAGGTGCAGACGTAAATTCCAACCACAACCCCCTAGTGGCAAGGGTGAATATACAACTAAAGAAACCAGCTCAAAAGTCGAGACGAAAACAAATTGATCTCAACGATCTTAATGACGTAACCATCAGAGAGAAAATAAAATTGGAGATAGACAACAATCTTAACAACTTAAATATGTCGGAGGATAACAATAAGAATTGGGACGACTTTAAAACGGCACTAATGGAACCAACAGAAAAATACTTGAAGAGACCCAAACCTAAAAAAGAACAAGGTTGGATTACAAATGAGATATTAAACTTAATGAATACACGTAGGGAAAGCAAACACCAGCCTAACTATAAAAACATACAGAAACAACTTCGCCAGAAAGTCAGAAAAGCCAAAGAAATATGGTTTACTCAGAAGTGCGAAGAAATAGAGATCCTACAGAAAAAACACGACCAGTTCAATTTACATAAGAAGGTGAAGGACTTAACGGGGTATCAAAGGAAAAGAACAAGATCATTTTTAGTGGATGAGAAGGGTCTAATTATAACAGACATCAAGGACAAACTTGTAACATGGACGAATTACACGAAATCCCTTTTCGCGGACACACACAGACAACGGACACAGTCGCGGACACACAGTGGTCCAATAATAACAACTGCAGAAATAAAATATGCATTACAAAATATGAAGACGGGCAAGGCAACAGGACCAGATAATCTACCAACAGAACTCCTCAAGCTCCTAGAGGACGAACATTTGAAAGTGTTACAGAGACTGTTTAATGAAATATACAGAACTGGTAAAATCCCAAAGGAGTGGCTTGTCTCCACGTTCATAACCATCCCTAAGAAAAATAAAGCTAATAAATGTGAAGATTATAGGACAATTAGTCTCATGGGACACACATTGAAATTATTTTTGAAGATCATACACCACAGATTATATTCAAAGTTAGAGGAACATATAGGTAACACGCAATTTGGTTTTAGAAAGGGCCTAGGAACGCGTGAAGCCCTGGTAGCATACAATATACTTATGCAACGAAGCCTGGATGTAAATAAAGATGTATACATATGTCTTATCGACTATAACAAAGCTTTCGATAATGTCAAACATGACATCATGATAAAATTGCTGAAAGACAAAGGTGTAGACACGCGAGATATAAGAATAATCTATAACTTATACTACAATCAGAAGGCAGTGGTAAGCATTGACAAATACAACTCAGAGGAAATTGAGATTATGAAAGGCGTAAGACAGGGATGTATAATGTCTCCAACATTGTTCAATTTATATTCTGAAAATATTATGAATAAAGCACTTGAAGATGAAACAGCCGGCATAATAGTGAACGGAATACCAATCAATAACATCAGATATGCTGATGACAGCATTGTAATGACAGAATCAATGGAGGACCTGAACAGAGTAATGGAAAAAGTAAGAAAGGCAAGCGAAGACCTCGGATTAAGCTTAAACACGAAAAAGACAAAGTTCATGGTCATTACAAAGAAAAACATCAATAATGCAGAATTGCGTATTCAGGGGGAGCAAATAGAACGAGTAAAAAAATACCGGTATTTGGGCACAACAATAAATGACAACAATGACAATACACCGGAAATTATTCCTAGAATAGAACAGGCAAGAAGTACTTTCGTAAGATTGAGAGGCGTCTTATGCAGCAAAGATTTGTCGCTGACTCTTAAACTAAGACTAATAAGATGCTACGTCTGCTCTGTACTCCTCTACGGAATGGAGGCATGGACATTAAACAAATATACACAGAATAAACTGCTATCCTTTGAAGTGTGGATGTACAGAAGGGTCTTAAGAATCGCCTGGACCAAGAAAGTAACAAACAAGGAAGTTCTGAATCGCGTGAATAAGGAAGAAAATGAGCTGCTGGCAGACGTGAAGCGACGTAAACTACAATATCTGGGTCACGTCATGCGCGGAGAGAAGTACCAACTGATACAAGTAATTATGCAAGGAAAAATCCAGGGCAAGAGAAGCATCGGTAGAAGAAGGATGTCTTGGTTACGTAATTTGAGAGAATGGTACAACTGCAACTCCAACCAACTGTTCCGAGCGGCAGTGTCCAAGATCAAAATAGCTAACATGATTGCCAAACTCCGGACCGGAGAGGGGACATGAAGAAGAAGAACTTTTGAAAAAGTAAATATATCGAAAATGTATAAGAGACCTTTTTTAAAGAACGTTCAATTTCCTACAAAGATATATATGTCTTTTCTATGTCTATGTCTTTTCATAGTAATGTTCCGCTGAAGAGCTATAAAATTCCAAAATTAAATAAAAATCCTATGTTATTTAAATGGGAAATTGAAATTTGCGATGCGACACCTTTTTTGAAACATATAAAGTGCACCTAAATAACCGTATAAAGTGCACCTAAATTGTCCGATGTTCAAAATTAAAGACGATTAGGTCTGGATCTATTACTCTGAGACAAGAACATTCGACCTTAACTAATGATTTCTTAAGGACTAAACCGGTTTTAAAATGTGACTGAATTTGTTCTCTTAATAACCTAAAGACACATGGAATGTTAACGGAATTTTATTAGTAGAGTTTAAAATTTTCTGTACAAGGCAGTTTTCGATCAGAGAAGAATTAGGACGAGGTGATTTCAAAATACTGAGGAAGCTGATGGACCCGATTTTGATGTTTCTAAAGTCACACACGGAATTTTATTTTGATATATCTGGAATTGTTTGCACTATTTTGGCATTTCTGGTATTGCATCTTGTGATTTCGTACTTTTCTGTTGGTACTCCTAGATCATAGCAGATGAGAAAATTAATCAAGGAGCATCAATTATAATAATTCATCATCATCACAGTCACACTCTTCACAATTAAGTATTTTGAAATTCCCGCGTTGTCCTTGGCAACTGACAGAAGCCTAACTTTTAGTTGTCTGCGATCTTTTAAAGTTGATACATTTATCGAGCAAACAATCAGCAATTTTGTCTTAAAAACGATATTTCATGTGTCGATGTATTAAAAATGTTAAGAAAGTCTTACAGCTGTTAAGCCATGTCAAAAAAATGTTAACAGGTGGTACAGCGACTTTAGTAATGATAGAGGAGCAGTTGAAGACGAACGCCGTTCAGAAAGACCTTCTACATCAACCAATGAAGAGAACATTACCAAAGTCGGGGATTTTGTACTGAGTAATCGCCGACTAAGTACTATAGACATTACAGAAAAAAATTGCAACACAATTAATAATAATGATTATTCGCTAATTTTTCGTTCAAAATCAAACAAGTATCACATCACAAGCACTGTATTCAGCGGATATAGCACCGTGTGGCTTTTCCTGTTTCCTCGATAGAAGAAATCACTTCGTTGACACTGTTTGGGATACCATCGAAGCCTTTGAAGAGAGTTTGCTGGCCAAAACCGTTTCGAAAACAGAAAAAATCGTTGAAATATGCGCATTGCAACGAGACGAGATTACTTCAAAGGGGACAAAATAAACTTGAATGAACAAATAATTACTTTGGGTTTTATTTAAAAAGTACATTTGATCATTTTTACATCCAGTATATTTGGAATAGTCTTGTGCGTAATTGTTCTTTTCACATACTTACTATACCCAAGTATTTAACAATATTAAGGTCCTACAACTTTTGGTTACATAAATTTCTTTGCAAAAAAACACGATTTTCTCAGTTTCTTGACAAAGAGGTGGATGCGTCCAGATCATTAAGCATAATTTATGTGTTTTCCAAACAAACGTAAAATATTGTAGTCACGAGTTTTGGGTCGTTTCACTTTATGTATACTTGTTGGCTGTTTACTGTTCTAATGGTTAGTGACGTTTATTATACAAATCGAACATATAGATGAAATCGAACATATGGATTTTTGAAAGCGAGTTAAAAATAAACGTGTCTATGATATTTTCGACCCATACAACCTGCCGATTAACTAAAAATAGATTTCACGTTGTGCGTTTTTTTTAATTGTCGAGTAAGAATAGATGTCTATCAGAAAATATCGGCGTGGCGATCCTGGAATAATCCAAAAATAGCTTCAACTTGAAAGCGAAATTTTCTCCGCTGGTTATAGCGAACATATGGATTTAATACTGGAAAAACAATGTATTAGATAATAAAGTGGTTGTTTATTAATGTAGTATTATAGATGAATTTGTGTTGTAATATATGGTATACTCATTAGAATATTTTGCTTGATGATAGTAGATATCAGGAGTACCCATATGCAATGTCGTTTTATTCACATTTACTGACAATATCATAAGCTGCTTGTAGTGAACTATTTGATATCCTTTTAATACGATGGGATCATCGTGTTGGTTGTTGTGCTCTGATGCGTGCATGAGCACTTGATCTACATTCCAGCACTTTACATGTCCATCCTGTGTTTCGCATTGTGGGGATATGTCCTACCCATCTCCATTTCAAGCTCCAAATCAGCTATACGAGTAACGACATCCCTGATAACGTTACGCTGGCATTTATCTTCTTTGCGTATTCTATCTCCGAGGGTTTTGGGCAACCCGCAATTTTTGTATTGGATTTTGGATTGAATGTCCTTCTTTTCACACTGATGAGAATAACACTTTTAAATACATATCTTAAGGTTCCGTATGCTGATCAGGTGATACTTGTCTTCTTTCTAATTTCAAATGTTGATTTGAACCGATGATTCTTATTTCATGGCCTAGGTAGAGGTATTGATATAAAGCAGTTCTCAGTGGGGTGTTGATTTCAATTTTTTGTATTGATAATTGAAGCGGTGTATAACATTTAAACAGGACAGACAATATCTGTCAAATAGCCACCTCTTGCAACTCCACAGACGACCAATCTATTATACAAATTTTGTAGCTCTACCTCAGCAATGACTCGAAAAATTTCATCCTTCAGTACAGGAATCGATTGAAAATTGTTTTTATAGACCTAATTTTTCACCTAATCCAAAAGAAAATAGTCCAACGGTGTCAAATCACATGATCTTGGTGGCCAATAACATCACCGTTTCTTGTAATAACTCGTCCAGGATTTTATTCTCATTAACAGAGTGAGGTGTAGCGCCAATCTGAAAAATCATATATCCTCCAGATAAATATTATTTAATTCAACTCACAAAAATCCAGTTGTCATCATACGATATCGAACTCCATTCACAGTTACAGATTCATCAGTATCATTCTGAAAGAAATACGGCTCAAGCTCCTGGCCATAATGGACACCAAATGTGGACAGTGACCAAATGTGGACCATAATGGACAGTGACTCGTTTAGGATATAAAGGTTTCTCATGAATCTGTCGTGGATTTTCCTCAGCTCATATCCTCAAAGGACAATTTCACGTACCAAATCAATATGCTCCTGCGAACAACCATTACGACTACATATTGCTCTTGCATTTTCCACCGAACCAGTTTCTTGAAATTTCTGAACAATTCGATTGATTGTTTTCAGATCGATGATTGTGCAAATCGTAAATATCACGTAATTTTCTAGAAACATTTTTCATTGAACGCCCATTTTCATAAATTAATTCAACAATTTTAACGCGTTGATGTATCGTGTACGTTTCCATTTTTATAAATGTCATAATTACACTTTTGAAATGAGACTAGACCTAGACAAATTCGCAGTGCCATCTGGGTTTTATTCAAAAATTTTAAAAAATTCTCAGTTTGAAAGACCTGTTAGTAGACTAGGTTCTGCAGTTAATGAAGCGTAACGGCTTAGGCAATTAATTTGAAGCATGCAGAATGAAATGTTGCAGATTTCTTTCAGATATTTCGCTTTGGATTATTGGTACAATATTTCCCTTTAACTGGGCTCTAAAGGAAATAGTCTAAAATTGTCAAACTACCAACTTGCTAATCAATTTATGTCTTCCTTTCTCGAAATAATTTGACCTGAAAATTGCACAAAACACCGACTATTTTACCACTTCTATGGCCAACACTCTTTAATTTGAAAGACCCGTTCTTATTGTGATGCTTAAAAACATAGATGTCATCATATCTTTGTCATAACGTCTTGGAGTGTATCGTAGTCGGATCGATAGATCAAAGAGAATGAATTTCATTGTTGGATGACCTTTTTTTTTTAATTTTAGACCTCTCCGGTCGAAAAACACATTAAACTTTAGCACCTGAACGACTTAAATTGTTTAAAAGAAAAAACTCTCCTGATAAAATCAGAAATCGGAGCCAAGCGCAAACACTTGTTGGTCGACATAAACACTCTATTTTTAAATTCTGTTTATAGGGTAACGGTGCGATATAGAGAATATTTTTTTCCAGATATTTAAATTAAAATTAGGTAGCGAAAAAAATATTTGTGTTTATAACCGCAAGTGTAGATCAGTTATGATAAAGTACTTTTCGAGCCAATAGGCTGGTTTGTTTTGACATGGCATTGTGTAGCCCACAACTTGTTTGTAGGATTTCCTATATCCCAGCCACCCATCGAGGTTTCGACTGCGACCGACATAACTTAACTTGAGTTATCAAGAACTGATGCTCGACACGATGCAGCTGTTCCAACACCACATATAATAGGTATTTTGGTTAATAATGTCGATTTTGCTAAGAGATGGCGTTGGTATAGACTAATGACGTCGATGGTTTTATAGTTTTGTTTAAATATAGTTTTTTATAGTTTTGAATATGTCGAATTGTATACCAAAAAAGATGTTTTACGGGGAAGTTTAATAATCTTCCTGCATTTGAAGGTTGTCTTGCTGCTGAAAATTATCGAATTGAAGCTTATGGTGAACATGCTCTAACCCAAAAACTTTTGGACGTTAGTTTAAGAGATTTAAATATCGTGATTTTGATATAAAAGATAAGGAGCGTCCATGATAGCCGAAAAAGTTTGAAGATGTAGATTTGCAAGCATTATTGGATGAAGACGTTGAAACAATTGGCAGAAGCAATGAATGTTGCCCAATCTACCATTTCTAAACATCTACACGCATTGGGAAAGATCCCGAAGGAAAAAAAAAAGAGTTTGAGACGAAAAACCCACTTGTGAAACTATGCTTGCCAGACCGAAAAGAGCCCAAAGCGTCAAATATCACAACCAGAGCGCAATATTCATGGAAATAAGTCTTTGCTGTGTAATAGGTTGGATAGTAGAGGAGGTGTTTACAACGAACTGCTGAAACCTGATGAATGGCCTACCCCACCAGCCGTATTTACCGGACTTATCCGCTTCGGATCACCACTTATTTCGATCAATGTAGCACGAACTTTTAGAACAACACTTACATTCTTACGAAGAAGTGAACAATATATATATATATATATATATATATATATATATATATATATATATATATATATATATATATATATATATATATATATATATATATTTGAATCTCAGAAATATTGGAATATGGGTGAAAATTGAAATATTCATTCAACAAAACAGATTTGGTGGCACGGTAAGATTTTTCTTTATTATAAATAAATATTATGAGAAATATTGTAACACGTGTTACAAATTTAACGCGCCTTTTTGTTTATATAAAAAGACTACAAGAAAAAACACGTGTAGCTCTGTAAATTTAACGCACTTCGATTTGCAGTATGCACTGTAAATCAAAGCGTCTTACAAGTCGTGTTATTTCGACGGGTGTAAGTGTTTTAATTTTTTTACCGTGTTAAAAAATACGACTATAGTACATAACGTGTCATATTGACACGTGTAATGAGCAATATTGTCACAGATATGTGTGTTAGAAATAAAACACATTAGGTGGCACGGCAAAAGAATGACACGCTGATCATAAATAAAAATTATCAGAAATATTGTAACACGTGTTACGAATTTAACGCGCCTTTTTGTGTGTATAAAACGGCTACAAGAAAAAACACGTGTAAGTGTGTAAATTTAACACATTTCGATTTGTAGCGTATGCACTGTAAATCAAAGCGTGTTATTTCGACGCGTGTAAATGTGTTTATTTTTTTACCGTGTTAAAAAATACGATTTTAGTACATAACGTGTCATATCAACACGTGTAATATGCAATATTGACACAGATATGTTTATTAGAAACACAACACATTTGATGGCATGGCAAAAGAACACGTTTATCACAAACACATAAGTAGGGGTGTTAAAACAACGCATGTAACATTATTGTACATTATTAAGTGTGTCTTCAGAATTGAGAAATTTAAAATAACACGAGTTTAAATCAGCATAAATATGTATATGATTAATTTTTCTATTCCAAGGATAAGAATAAGAATAGTAAGATAGTATTTATGGTAGGTATTTCAAACTGCTGTCAGTAACAAAGTTATACCAGTTATTAAATTATTTAGGGATGTTGGTAATTTGTCAAAACAAAAAAAGGTACTTCTATAGAATAAAAATTCACTTATGTATGGAAAATTAGTTTATATTTTAATTTTTTTTAAAATGTTTTCTTTCAAATACAGTAAAAAATGTTTCATAAATAAAAATATTGAAGTATATAAATAAAAAATTATTCTTATTTTAAATTTTTAGTAATATTTATTTCTACAAGCTACACGTGTAGTACATTAAGAGAAATATTGTAACACGTGTTCCGAATTTAACAGGCCTTTTTGTATGCATAAAACAACTACAAGAAAAAACACGTGTAAGTGTGTAAATTTAACACACTTCGTTTTGCAGTGTAGAGAATATTCCACTGTTAGCAGATTATACTAGGAATTTTCACTGTTTTCGCTTCGCCGGTCGGAATAAAAGATTTTGGAGTTTAATTGTTGTTACCTCTATTTAAAACATTCACAAGAGAATGGTTGCTTAGCTCTTTACCTAACGAGCGCAATAGACATCTCAGAGGCAGTGGAAGAAGCCAAGAGGGCATCCACAGTTGTTTAGAAGTTCGATTCTTCTAGGAACTTCTAAACAATTTCCTAACCCAATTAAACGGAATCCATCCCAGAATGCAGTTTTACTCTGGAAGTCGAACAGGAGAGAAAACTGCCATTTTTGAATCTTCTTATCACAAGGAAACTTTTTGGAACCCTCGAATACACAGTGTATAGAAAACCAACTCACACCGATTGATACCTCAACGCTAAATCTCATCATCATCCTTCTCAGATACAAGCAGTAGCGAACACCTTGATTTCCAGATCTTTCCGACTGACACTACCAGATACACGAAGCGAAGAACTAGCAAAAATTTCCACATTCCTTAGACAAAATGGATATTCAGAAAATTGTATCAGGAAGGCCGTTCGCCGTTAGAAAATCCAAACACGTAGAACAATAGAGAATTATGAAACAAATACTCCAAAGGTCCTGTTACCATACGTAAAAAGATTCACAGATAGGATAGGCAGACTACGAACGAATCATAAGATCAGAACAGCCTACAAGCCGCACAAAACTGTCGCAAATATCCTAAAAAACCCCTAGAACAAAGTTAGACTGGAAAATTATGGGGTGTATAGTATATCTTGTTCCGACTGCAACAGAACATGCATAGGACAAACAAACAGACGAATTTCGGCCAGAATACAAGAACATAAAAACAACTTAAAAAACAAACAAACCACTTCCGCTCTGTTCTAGCCCCATTTACAAACAGGACATAAAATCAATTATGAAGGAGCCAAAGATGCGAATATTGAAAACTACAAGGTCCGAACAAACAGAGAAGCCCTTGAAATAGAAGGAAGGGGTGAGTTAAATACACGAAACGACGCTCGCAACATTACAAAAGTCCCTTCTGAAAAAAGAAGAAACGCGGCAACGTGGCGGCGAGGTAGAAAAATCCCCCTAGAAAAATCCCGAACTACCCCGATATAATTTGCGCAGTCGTCGGCTGGCTATAAAAGCGAGCACAACGACCCGTGCACGTCAGTTGGATTCTTCAGTCGAAGTGGACAACAATTGAACATGCCAAATGAGATTAAAATTCGGCGGGAAATTTAACTTTTGCGTTCTTGATATTGTCCCCCCCGTTAATTAATATCACCAAAATATCGATAATATTTTTTGCTGTTGGTTAATTTAGTGATATTTAGGTAATGTACATTTAATGGCCAACTCAAAAGATAATTTTAAGACTTAAAAAATAGAAAAACGCAATTAGGAGATGAAAATATGACACGAAAACACAAATATACGTCAGAAACATACAGTCGATTTTGAACCACTTTTGTTGTTTCAACAACAAGGTAGCTTAGATCCGCAAATAAACATACGCTGGACCGTTTATGACGAGCTCGATAACAATCAATCAAAAAGGTAATGCCCGTATTTCAATGAAACCCTAGTCGAAAATAAAACACATTTCCTCATTCTAATAATAAAAACGGCGGTATCCCGTTGTGCAATGACAGCAGTGCACCGGGATTAAAGTTATTTCGGATATAACAAGTTGAATGATAATCGACGATGATATAAACGAGCCGAAAGTGAGCAGGCTGACCTCAAACGAAAACGAAGGACAGACAGAATCTGAGATAGTTTGACTTTGCCAGTTTTATTCCTGGTTAATACTGAGATAGGGTTACATGTTATCCAGTTTCTCGTCCTGGTTTGAAACAATGTTGAATTATATGTGCTCTATGTGGCTGTTATGAGGTAGCTTGAACAATATCCGAATTTGATATTCATCATAAAATTATATTATCTGTTTGATAGGAGAATATAAGAGAATTGTTTATTTTCACTGTTTACTAACACATGAAGAGGTTAGTTTTAGGGTTGATGCAAAAGTTCGTTCTATTTTCTTTTATGAGAAAAATTGAAGAGGAATTTTGTTTTCTAAAAATTACATATTTTCGATATAATATACGTCAATCTGTCACATGACCTCTCTCCATCTCCTTGGTAGTTTGAAATATAAGCTGTTTTGTGAAGCTGAATGACTGGATGTTTACAATACAGAATGTGGTTTACTACATAATATCTATACCAAAAAGCAGATAAAAATGCATACAATCCACTCATTAAAAAAATAATGCTGAAAATCACTAATAGCATATGTTCTTCCATTATAATCAGAAGCAGGCTTGTTAATTAAGAGCCGAAATAAAAATAACATATTGACATCTTTTACAGTCAAATACATCCAATCTAAAACATTTCTATATAATTTAGACGGTTTGCTATGCTATGCTATCAATGCTTGGTGTTTAGCTCAGTCTCGAAACTTTCTGATTCGGGTGGTGTTTCTATTAAAATATGACCGTTACCTTGTTGTTATTTATTACCACCCAAAATATTTTCAGTATCTCTTGATGTATTGTTTTCGTTTCTATATTTCCAGGACCTGGCGGGACCATTGTAATTACTTCACCTTGGTTTCTAAAGTTGAGTATTGGAACAATGTTTTCCAATAATTGAAAGTATTGAACACAGGCGTAGATATTTTTAGTCAACAGCTTTGTTATATAATTATCACAATGTGCGTCCCAAATTGAATCAGTACCTCTTAAAACAATTAAAAAATTTTTCATAAAGAAAAAACAGTAAAATATTTAATCTCAAAAATTCATTATCAGCAAATAAGGCGACTTTTAAATAAAACACAAAATATTAATTTATACGTTCCTTTAAAACAATGTAATGCACTTATTTCAAAGTTTCGACTTCTGTTATTCATTTAAAGCGGCCGATAAATTGACTTGGTTTGGTGCTATATCTGGTGAATATGATGTTTGTGGAGTGGTACTTGTTTGATTTTTATGGCAAAATTAACATCACCGTTTCTTGCAATAACTCGTCCAGGAAATTTGTCTTCCAATAAATCAATTGTTTCATTAGCAGAGTGAGGTGTAGCGCCATCCTAATGGAGCCACATTCCAGCCACAGCATTCTGAAAGAAATACGGTCCAACTACACCTCCTGGTCATAATGCACATAAAGCAGTCACTCATTTAGGATGTAAATGTTTCTGATGAACCAATCCTGGATTTTTCCTCACCCCAAATGCCGCAACTTTTGTTTGTTAACATAACCACCAATTTCAAAATGTGTTTCATCTGAAAAGATGATTTTTTGAGAAAAATCATGTGTTTGTTCTTTGATCCAATTGATAAAGGCACGATGTTTTGAATGATCCAGTAGCTTTAGTTCCTGTGTTATTTGAACCTTATATGCCTTCAGAGCCAAATGAATTATTTCCTAAAATACGCCATGTGGATTCACTGAGTCTAAATTGTTGTGAAGGTCGACTAATGGAAATTTCTGGGTCTTCAGCAACACTTTTACGTACCAAATCAATGTGTTCTTGTGAACGACCACTACGATTACACAGGCCTACAAGAAAAAAAATGTTTTTATTGCTTAGGATTTTAGAACTGATTTTAGCTATATTTGTCGCGCTAAATCTAAATATGAAATTAATTTTTCTCTATCAGTTCTACTTTTTTAAAACCATCCACTTATCTATCAATGTTTTTTTCAATTCCTTACATACAATCCATATATTCTAGCAATACAGTATGGGTGTACACTCACCAAATATCTTTATTTTTTATGCCTCTCAATGGCGGCTCGTGAGAGAGAACATTGGGGCGTCGCCCCTCCAGCATTTATCACACTAAACAATTTTTCAGAGTAAAACACCATATTTTATTTCCGTTCAGGGTCTTTCCTTTAATTCAGTTTAAGATATTATTAAAAATTAAAATCTCCAAATGTAGAAGAACGTCTGTTGACATCACATCAAATAATGCAGATAAATGTTCCATCCTCTCACCACAATTTTTATATCGTTGGTCGGACGTTTACCTCCAGCGACCGTACGCCATGTCCATTTATCTCGTCGTTGGCGTTACATGTTTTGTGGGGTGCCAGAATTCGGGGGTTTAACTGCTTTCTAAAACATGCGATTTGGACGTAGATTCCCTGCGACCGAGGGTATCGCTAATTAGTTTTAAACGCTCATTTGATGGGTACGGCGCGTTTGACATGTTTCGCGCCGCGTACTTCGTTCGCCTCGCGAATACTTGTTTTGATTTGGGAGTTGGTACGTGTGTACACAATGAGTAGTACTTTTTAAATAAAAATAATCAACTTTTAATTGGAAATATGAAGGTGTTTGATTTAAAACAGTTAATAATGACTAATTTAAGTTTTCTTTCCAGCTTTTTCGAATTTTCTCTGTTGATTTGCAGTTACAGCAAACTGTTTGAATGGTTTACTCTTCAGGAAATGGTAAGTACCTACTTATTCATCCCTTTATCTGCGCAAAAAACAACAACCCATCCTCCAATATCCTTGTAAGCAGATCAATTGTTCTATTGGAATCTTTGGTGTGAAACACTAAACTTGAAGAGATTCACCACTAAACACCAAAACACTTGTTTGAACTGCCCGGCGCACGGTTCGCTAACCATGTTAGCATCATCAGGAGATGATTTAATCTCATATTAAATATATAGATAGATTAAATCATCTTCTGATGATGCTAACATGGTTAGCGAAACGTGCGTCGAGCACTTCAAAAAAGTGTTTTGGTGTTTAGTGGTAAATGTCTTCAAGTTTAGTCCTTGTAAGTAGTAACAATACAAAATTTTAATGTTTTTCTGGTTCACTTCCTATATAGAGTTTCAGTAGCACGAAAAGTAAAAACGAAGAAGGGGAAAGCAAACAAAAGTCTTCAGCAGCAGCACTATTTTCTTCTACGCCCTCCCATTTTGAAATCCCACGAGCCGCCACTGGTGCCTCTGGCACAGCAGAGACAAAACACTCCACTGGGTTAGAAAATTGTGGCCTAAGAGAAAAAACATGAACGATGGGGGAAAAGAATGTCATTAACGACCCCTTAGTTGGATTAGAGAAAATTATCTTTACTCCACTGCATATGAAACTGGGTATAATGAAGCCGTTTTTAAAGGCTCTAGAAAAGAACGGATCATGCTTTGCAAATATAGGGAACAAAATATTTCAGTTGTGTATGGAGAAAATTAAAGCAGGAATATTTGACGACACACAAAGAAGTTGTCTGACACCCAAAGTCACACAAAGATGTTGAACTAGTAAACAATATGCTTAACAATTTCAGATCCAGTAACATGAGCATTAAATTGCACTATTTATACGACCCCTTAGACCGTTTTCCTCCAAAGTTAGGAGACACCAGTGAGGAACAAGGTGAAAGATTTCACCAGGATATTAATGCTATAAAGGACCGCTCTCCAGGAAGATAGGATACGCGTATGATGACAGATAACTGTTGGAGTTTAAGGGACTGTTCCAAAATACATTCAACAATGTCATGGAAAAGAAGCTTCTGAAGTGTTCAGTGACTAGTTGGTTTCATCGATGACTTTTTTTCTCTCTCTTTGTATATAACATTTTAATATTTGTATATAAGCCTGATAATACGACTGAAATGACCTAAATTATAACGTTACAATGTTACAACTTGCAAACCTCGTTTTTTTTGACAAGGCTTTACCTCCCTAATTTTTTCTAAACACTCTCTTAACGTTCTATGGCTACTATTTTAGCCATTTTGTTTATATAAGGGAGTTTGTAGCGGAAGGAGAGATTGACGTGGATAAAGACGTTATGCTTTTATAATTTCTAACTAATAAATGTTACTTGAACGTAGTGGGATCTGACTAATAAGCGGCATGAAGAAACACTTTCCAGATCAATCCACAATCCACGTCCACATCATCCACAATCCGCGATGAGATTAATGGTAATTTTGAAAATCACTAGAGATGATGTTTGAATCGTAGAGGGGAATTTTCTTTCTCTCAGAAAGAGAAATAAGTTACAAATCGCTGATCAGGCTGTGTAAAATTTCTAGGTCAAATATATTTTCTGTTCGTCCAAGCCAAATATTTATCAATATCTCCTCCTACCACCGTAAATCCTGTTTATATTTTATGATTTACGTTAAAAATTAATAATTAATTTAATAATTGTTTTTAAACATCATCTCCTGGAAGGTGTTACCTTGGATTTATGAATCTTTTTTCAAGAGCATATTAATTCTGAAAAATCGTTATACTACGCCTCTGTATACATAATTATTCCTAGGTGTTAAGCAATTTATTTAGTTGTAAGTTAAGTGATGAGTTTAAAAATAACTCCCGCAGTTCGACACTTCACCCATCAGTAATTATAAGGAAGGTCGCTTTCAGTTTGCTAGGAAGAAAGCTATATTATCACAACTTATCAATAAACTTCTGATCAATTGTTGGAAACTATTGGAAACTTCGATGTGATATGGAAAATTCGATGGAAACTTCGATATAAACTAGACGGGATTTACCACTAAACATCAAATCACTTTTTTAAACTTCTCAACGCACATTTCGTTAACCATGTTAGCATTATCAAGAGATGATTCAGATCGAAGCACTTCTGGTATTTTAGGTTGGATGGTTGGATGGATGTACTTCTTGTAGAAGGGTTGCTATTTATGTATCCGGAATTAGCAACAATGGTGTTGGTAGCGCCATCTGACATATACATCGTAAAGTTTGACATTGTTTGCTGTATACGTACTCAGAACGTTTTGTCATACGGACGCTATTTGTGTTGTTTAGTGACTTGAAAATTTCATGTCTCTTTCGACGTGGATTATTTCAACAACAGTGCATCGATCATCTCACTTCGGTTTTTGGTGATGAAGCACCATCAAAAACCACTGTATGTCACTGGGCTAGTTAATTCAATCGTGGCAGTCGTTCGCTCACGGATGAATTTAAAGAAGGCCGTCCAAAATCAGTTGTTATGCCAGAAAATATTGATGCTGTGCGCGAACTGATAAAAGAAGATCGTCATGTGACATACCGTGTGATTGAGGTATCTCCGGCATTAGTATGATAAGTATACTAGATTTTATATGAACATTTAACCGTGAAAACATACTTTGACAATCGCTTAAAAAAGGCTAGTGTCGATTGGTGCAAAAAAATGCTCAAAAATATAATCGTGGTGCGTCAAAAACCGTGTATAACATCTACACAGGTGACGAATACTGGATCTATGCGAATGACCCGAAAGTAAACAACAGTGGACTGTATAGGTCTTTCAAAATAAGTCAAACCTAACAAAAGTTTTACGTGCAAGAAACACTTCGAAGCAAGTGATCACCTGTTTTTTTTTTTAAAAGGGTATGCGGCTTCAGTGCCACTAGAGAGTTGTAGAACAGTCAAATCTGAATGATACAGAAGTATCTGTTTGCTAGAAGTGTTTGAAGAAATAAGAAAAAAACAGCCATCCACGCAGGATCATTCTTCGGACAGAACAATTCAATATTTGATCAGTTATAACATCCAATTGATGGATCATCCACCGTACAGTCTTGATTTGGCATCCAATGACTTCTTTTTGTTCTCATCCGTGAATAATAAACTATAAGGTTAACGATGTTCGACGCCAGAAGAAGTTGTTGAAAATGCATGTTTCGGAGATACTTCAATCGGAATGGAAAAACCGCTACGAAAATTAGTTTAAACGTATGCAAAAGTGTATCAATCATCGCGGAGAATATTTTGAAAACAAGAAAATCATTTCCAATGTTAAATATATGTTTTTATTTATTATTTCGGATACGTAATTAGTAACCCTCGTATCCTCGATTGGATCAACGTTTTCAGCTAAATTATCCTCTCAGTGTAGCAGGACTGTGAGCATAGTGAACATTATGAGTGACATCTGAACATCACTGATTGTGTCTTGTTTGAGAACAAGGTAAAATTAAGATTTGGTTGGAGCTTTAATGTAAAAATTCGTTCCGTTTTTGGCGCTAGATGGCATTGCATCGCAAAATCAAGGTGTTATCTACTTTGACTTTGACAGAAGGAATTTCACCGAATACTGGGCAAAAAAAATTGTTATTTGCTTTTCAATTCTTTTATTGGAACCTTCCGTGTGAAATCTAAACACGAAGAAATTTATCACTAAACACCAAATCACTTTTTTTAAATTTGCATTCACTCGTGCACTCGATGCAGGTTTCTCTAACCGTGCTAGTAATATCAGGAGATGATTCGATCTCAAATTCAAGAAATTAAAAAAAAACCGAGTTGGTGTTTACTTGTAAATCTGTTCGGGCTTATTTGGTTTTGTTTTTTAAATTTTGCTAAGAAAACATTATAAAAGTGGCAGAAAATAAAGAGCATTTTAAACAAGATATGTGCTGCGTAAGTGGTTCAGAAAGGGTCGTGGAAACAATTTTAATCTTAAAAGACGATCAGTCGAGGCTGATGTCAACGATAAATTCGGGCTAATTGAAACTGATCGGCATAGCACAACTCCAGAGATAAGTGAAATTCTGAAACAACTAGTCAACAGTGTCAAAACGATTACGTTAACTTGGAGTGGTTAGTCAGCAGAGAAAAAATTAATAGACCAAATTTCTGCGTGCGATTCTCTACTGAAGCATAATTAAATCGATCCATTTTTAAATGATTACAGGTGATGAAAAATGGATTCTATATAATAATGTTAAGCGTAAGAGATCACGGTATAAGCATCTTCAACCCGCGCAAAATCCAGTTTACATCGAAGAAAGTTATTCTATGCATTTGATGGGACTAGTTGGGAATGGTTTATTATGAGCTGTTGTTTCAAAACGAGCCCATTAGTTTAGAGAAATACTGTTCAAAAGGGACTGGATTCAATCGAGTAATCGCTGGGACTGGAACGTTTGCTGTACTGACTGGGATGTTTTGCTTCATCCACTATACTCTCCCAACTTTGCATCCTCCGAGTACCATTTATTTAGATCGCTTCAAAACAGCTTAGTTCTTAAAAACTTTATTTCCTTGGAGAGCTTGAAAAATATCCTAGATATATTATTTAGTCAGTGACCTCAGAACTTCTATGGACATGGGATTATACACGTACTGGAGAGATGGGAACATGTCATCGGATAGACATACTCTATGAATTAAATGTCATTTTTAGTAAATAAAAATTTTGTTCAATTTTTCTCAAATAAATGCGACGAACTTTTGTATCAAGCCGATACTATAATTTCTGAATATGAAAGTTTCAGGGAGTTCGTTGTGTTTTTTGTTGGAGCCACACTTTGTCAAACATTTGGCTGAGGTCCATGCAACACAAATCGCTTATTAAAAAGTCGATTGTTATTTTAATTCAAAAATAATTATTTTGGCGTTGCCTTTTTTTTAAGTATTCCTACAAATTGTTTTTTTTTGTCACCTAGTAATTACAAATTCTGCTAATTGAAACCGCCGTTGAATGATATTTGCCAGAAAAAAACTTACTTGCTTATGGACTAGTTACTGGATACCGAATTAAAGATTAGATGTTCTTTTTTTACTTTTTAAACGTTTTAACATTATTTCTTCATGATGTTAAGGTTTGAAGTGGAGCTTTATGTGATAGCGACCATTACCTATCTATTAGGCCCTCAATTTAATTCTCGCCCTTTTTTGACTACCTTTGACATTTATTTATATACTTTCTATACATCAATTTTGCCACGTTTTAGACAACTATCGCATCACAGATCGCAATAAAACTTAGTAGTGGTGATGTGATAAAGTTATTCAGATTTTTGTCGACTTCTTCAAGATGTGTGAAGCAGTTATCAAGCAGGCCATGGGTTGTAGCCATCGAAAGAGATGAAAATCCGAAGGGGTTAAGTCTGGAGAGAGCAACTTATAATGCATGTTGCCCATCTGATCCCACTACAGCAAGGCCGTTTTGGCGTGGATATTTAGTTTTCTAGTACAGGTTGATGGCTTACCGGGATGATTTTTTGTCTGTTTGGATCATCATAGAGGATCCACTTCTCACCACAGGTCACAATATTATGAATAAAGTTTTTTTTGCTTAAATTTTGCAATAGAGGACCCAACGACTGTCTTTGTAAACATTCAGAAGTAGCTTCAGGTGTTATTCTGAGTTCTAATAATTTACGTTAAGGACTTTCTTCCAGGAGTGCTTCCAATTCTTCATTCTCCACATTTTTTTTGGCTATGCCCAACGTTCTGCATTATTTAAGTCAACATTTCTAATTCAGAATTGCTCAGTACTGTACGAACCGGCATTATGTCTCAAAGTCGTACAAATCAAGTCCTGGGTTTCGGTAACCCATTTCTTGTTTCAGATGAAGGGCGAAGTGCCTGAAATGTTGCTTTTGGAATGAGTCTACAACTGACCTTTCAAGATATATTTGCAGTATTTTTAAATATTATACTTCATTTTAAAGCTTAAATATAGCGTTTTAAAATAATTATACGAGGGTTGTTCTTTATATATCCGGAATTCACAAAATGGTGTTGGTAGATGCCCTCTAGTATATGCATTATAAAATTTAACATTTAAATGTATAGGTACCTATACATTTACGTCTAAGTACCTATACATTTTCTGTATAGGTACTTAGAACGTTTTGTCATACTATTTGTGTTGTTTAGTGACTTGAAAAATTTCATTTCAGCTAAAAAATTGAATTAACTCGTGAGATATTTCGTGTGATGATTTACTACGTCTTTCGACTTGAATTATATCAACAACAGTGCATAGATCATGCAGATATCACTGATTTAGTGAATTCAATGGTGGACGAATTTAAAGAAGATCGTCAGAAATCAGTTGTTGTGCCAGAAAACATGGATACTGTACGTTACTAATAAAGCAAGACGGTCATGTGACATACTGTGAAATTGAGGCATCCCTAGGCATTAGTATGACAAGCATACACAAGATTTTACATAAAGATTTAGCTGTGAAAAATATTTGTGCGCGTTGGATTCCGCATAATTTGACAATCGCTCAAAAAAAGCTCGTGTCGATTGGTGCAAAGAAGTGCTCACAAAATACAAGCCTAGTAAGTCAAAAGGCGTGTATTACATCTACACAGGTAACGAATCTTAGATCTATGTATATGAGCCCGAAGATAAACAGCATTCAAGTCTTTTAAAATGACCCAACACTTCGAAGCAAATGGTCGGCTGTTTTTTTTTTGGGATAAATGGGCATGTGGATATAGCGCCACTAGAGAATCGTAGAATGGTCAATTCTGAACGGCAGACAACCATTTGTTTGCCAGAAGGTTCCGACGAAATAAGAAAAAACAACCATGACAACACGTACTTTTACACATCGAACCGAACAACTCAATATTTGACCGATCAAAACATCGAATTGATAGGTCTTCTTCCGTACAGTCTTGATTTGGCACCCAATGATTTCTTTTTGTTTTCGTCCGTAAAGAATTATCTACGTGAACAACGATTTTCGACGCCAGATGAAGCGGTTGATATGTTGAAAATGCATGTTTTGGAGAAGCCTTAATCGGAATGAAGAAGGTACTATGATAATTGGTTCAAAAGTATGCAAAAGAATATCGATCATCGCGGAGAATATTTTGAAATTCAATAAACTCATTTTCAATTATAAATATTTGTTTTTATGTATTACAGTAAAAAAATCTGATTGGAATAGGTTATGTAGTCGATGGAACAATCCCAGGAGGAACAACAAACATAAATCGATAAAGATAGCTTGGAACAAGAAAACGCAAAAGAAGAACACGTATTAAAGAAGACTAGATGAATAATTCGAGATGCTATGTCACAAATAGTATCCAAGAGGACATAAATCTTATTGATAGTATATAAAATATAACTAGAAATAGAAGATTAAAGAAAATAGTACCAAAGTAACCAAAATACCAAAAGGGTCAATTTCAGACTACATCTAAAAGAAAAATATAAAAACAGAACATTAAAATCCTGTGAAGTAAATCAAGAATATACCCTTGATAAAAAGAATGAAAAAAATTATTAATAATAATACAAAATAACTAGGTAACAATATAAGATAGTGGTATATTAGTACTAACACAGTCCTATAAGATCCATGCTTTGTGGCCATGTTCGCTGATCGATATATTGTTAACGCGTCTTTCAAATTGAGCGGTTTTTTAATTCTTGAATAAAATACAGATGACGTTGTGAATTTGCCTAAGTTTAGTCTCATATAAGAAGTGTAATGTATGACATTTATAAAAATTGAATCGTACACAATACAACAACGCGTTAAAATTGTTGAATTATTTTATGAAAATGGGCGTTCAGTGGAAAATGTTTTTAAAAAATTATGTGATATTTACGATTTGCACAATCGTCCATTTTTAAGCACTATCAATCGTTTCAAAAATTTCAATTAACTGGTTCGGTGGATAAAAGAAGAGCAATATATAGTCGTAATGGTCGTTCACAAGAGCATATTGATTTGATACCTGAAAGTGTTGCTGAAGACCTAGAATTTTCCAGTAATTGACGTTCACAACAATTTAGACTCAGTGACATGGCGTATACATTGGCGTTATACATGGTGTATTCTACGAAAGAATTTAGCTCTGAAGGCATATAAGGTTCAAATGACAAAGGAACTAAAGCCAATAGATCATTCAAAACGTCCTGCATTTGTCAATTGGATCAAAGAACAAACAGATGTTTTTTCTCAAAAAAATCATCTTTTCAGCTGGAGCACTTTTTAAAATTGGTGGCTATGCTAATAAACAAAATTGCAGTATTTGGGGTGAGGAAAATTCACGATTGATTCATGAGAAACATTTATATCCTACACGAATCATTGTTTGGTATGCATTATGATCAGGAGGTGCAATTGGGAAGCGAAAACTGTAAATTTTTGTTGGCTGAATTAAATAATCTGAAGGATATATGGTTCTAACAGGATGGCCCTACATCTCACTTTACTAATGAATCAATTGATTTATTGAGACAAAAATTTCGTGAGACAAAAAACGGTGATGATAATTAGCCACCAAGATCATGTGATCTGACAACTTTGGACTATTTTGTTTGGGGTTACGTGAAAAGCCAGGTCTATAAGAACAATCCACAATCGATTCCTGAACTAAAGGATAAACTTATTCGAGTCATGATGAGATAGAGCCACGGTTATGCCAAAATATCATTCAAAATTTTGACAAGAATAGACGTCTGTGAAGCAGCAAAGAGGTGGTCATTTGGCAGATAACCACTTAATTTGAAAGACCCTTTATATCATGTGTTAACAATACGACTTGACAATACAAAATATGAAATGTCCACTCATTTGATTTTAGTAATTTTTTTAAGATCTCTAACTAAAAAAAAATGTTTATTTTTTGTTTAAAATAAACGTTTTAACATTTTTATTTTGTTTTAAAATTAGTAGATACTTTAGCAGGACTCCTTGACAAGAAGCAAATAATATAAAGCACACCACAATACGTTATTATTACACTTACCATTTCTTCTTAAGGGCACTAGCATCCCTTAAACTATCAGGTCCTGTAACTATAATCGTCATCTTGCAGCTAACGAATTATTCAACAAAAACCCAAAAAATCTCACTCAGTACAAGCTTTTTCACAAATCACAAACAGTCACAGTTCACCGTTTTCTTTCTTTTACTACAAATTGTATTTCTCAATATATGCCGGTCCTAGAGTGCATAGTAGCACCGTATCCACGAAAATAAATCCAGTCGAATACTTTTAACCGGTTTTTAAACGAAAACAAAATTTCACTCGGTACCACACCAGCGGAGTGCCCGATATCGGCCAGACTCAGTGTCTCCTGAGAATTATTTATGTTATTTCAATATTTATATATATATATATTGAAATAAAAAAATGTATCGTTCTTTTCGGGACTGTAAAAGAAGCAATTATGAAGCTGATGCGTATTAAGCTTTTCAGTTATATTTGTTTCAGAGTCCGACGGGTGGTGTTCCCCCACCACTTATTTTTTTTCAACTGTTATCAGCGCTTTGTATTTTTTTTTCGATAGCTTTGGATTTTCCACCATCCAGAGCGTGTTTGTTTGCATAAGGATGTTATTGGTTGTTTTTTTCTTTGGTTTAATTTAATCTGCTCTCTGATTTATAGGTTTTTGCGATGATTTAGGTTTATTTTTTATATTTTTTCTATGAATGCAAAGTTCGTGATTGCTTTCGTTTACTAAAAACCTAACAAACTTAATGAAGGCAGGGTTATTTTCAAGTAAGGATGACTGTACTTTTAATTAATGAAATATCTGAATGTGAGCTGTACTTCAACACATCTATACGCAATATCCGTTGGAAAATCCTCCTCTGATATACAGTGAAAAAGATTTAGATTTATTTTATGAAGTAACATTGTATTTTGTGAAGTAACATTTTGCACAAGGATTTGTCCAGTGGCAAAATAGAATAATGGTAATGATTTATTTATAGCGAAAAAAAAAATGTAACAAGACCATCAAAGGTGGAACGATGAAATCAAGGAACAAGTTAAGTTAAAAAAACAGATGTGGAAAGAATATATATGAAGCACGGCACTACAGAAAACCATTCAGAATACAAGGCATACAAAAATACGGTAAAACACTTAAGAAAAAAGGCTGGGAGGAAGTTATGAAAAGATTTTGGAGGAGTAGCAACGCAAATTAAAAATTGTTTAGTGATTTCTTACGAAGCTCAGACTAGAAAATCATTAGAAAGGCTTTAAAAAGGTTAAAACCAAATAAAGATGGTAGGTTATTGAAGATGACCTGGAGCACAAAATCGTGGTATTTAAGTACTTTTATCCGAACCGCAAGCATACTGCTTAGTCTATACATTACAGGCAGTAAATTTTGTTACCCTTCATAAGAGAATATTTTCAGGTTGATATAAATATCATTATCTTCATCATTATCATTCAGCCATTGTCGATCCAGTCCAGGATGAAGGCTTCCTCAGCATGCTTCCAACTCGCGCGGTCTTGAGCTTTCCTCTGCCATTCGGATCCAATATATTTGATGATGCCATCGATCCATCGTGTTTTAGGTCTTCTTCGTGGATACTTATGATCAAGCAGTATCCATCCCAGGATTGCTTTGGCCCATCTGTCGTCACATCGCCCCGTTATATTCCTTCCCACCTCCATTTAATTCCTTCACTTTCCACTGATGTCAAGTACTTTTGTCTGTTCTCTGATCCATGTGCAGGTCTTTTTGTCTGTTTCTGTTCTGTCCCGCTTTGTAAGGCCAAGCATACACCTTACCATTCCCCTGTGTGCTACCCCAAGTCCAAAGACTTCAGTTCAAAAACTAATTGTAATGTGAGTGTTCATGTTTCACTTCAGTAGGGCAGAACAGACAGCACGTACTGATCAAAAACTTTTCTCTTCAGATAAAGTGAGAGTTTGCTCTTAAACACTATGTTGAGCCTACCAAATGCTTGCCAGCCACATTTAACGCGTCGTTCCACCTATACAAGATATATATATATATATATATATATATATATATATATATATATATATATATATATATATATATCATAAATTAATAACAGAATAATTTTAATATTATTTTTGAAAAAAAAATAATAACGGTGAGAGTTTGAACTCCAAACTGTAAGTCGGCATGATATAAAAAGTTTAAATTGATGCCTCGGACACACTTAAGATGGCGCCACCGCTTGACACATTTCCCATCGTTCATTGCAGAATTAGAATACCTTGTTATATATTATCTTAGTCCTAGGCAAATTCACAATGCCATCTGTATTTTATTCAAGGATTTAAAAAACTGCACAATTTGAAAGATCCGTTAGAAAGATCTGGATATTGTGTATTACTTGAGAGTTACCAAGAAAAATCACGGTGGTATGAGTAAGGGGTAATTAAAATAGCGGTAGACCATAAATACGTTGGTAGAATGTATGAAAGGCTAATGTTAATTGATCGGCTGTAGCAGCATGGGTTGAAGAAGAAGAAGAAACAAAAAGAAGAAGAAGAAGAAGAAGAAGAAGAAGAAGTAGAAGAAGAAATACTCAAATCAAATTGATATATTTTACCAAGGATATGAAATTGATCGTAATATTTTTAACATCAGCCTTGATATTGACAATTAGGATCTCCTGTAACGTATATATTATTTTTAAATTTTAGCCAGACAGGTACTTGCAAATATAGGTCAATATGAACACACTCACGCGAGACATTGTTCTGGATAGACGAAATTTAAATTTTCAACCAGTGATAGTCATTTGTTTCTAGCATCATCAGCTCCAATTTTAAAACAATGGGTCAAGGTAGGCCGGGATCGAGAAGGCGGACAATTAGTTTTGCATCATGTGCAGTTTTCTTTTGGAGAGAATATGTTTAGCCGGAAATATACGGAACAAATTGCCGGATAGTGTGTCAAGGTGTAACAGTCAAGGTGCGAACGGGAAAAAAATACAGAAAACTGTATCTACGTGATTCTACGCTTCATGGTCAAATATATTGCCAAAAATATGTTTTTTTTCTCATTTGTCGTCAATACTAGAAGGTGAGATTTTTTGGAAAAAAACAAAAGCACAAATAAACAATAAATTGTATGTTTTTGGTGGGACGGAATAAACTATTTCGTATTTTATGATAGTGGTATTAGTAGTTATGTATCTCCATAACATAACATAACATTTTCCGGAGCTTCAAGTGCAGGGTGGCTGAAAAGTTCGGAGATATTTTTAAAAATATTCTAGTGTATAAAAATACAGAGTAAACAATTAAATCCGAACGAATAAATGAATAGTAATATTTATTAAATCAATAACAATGAATTATAACAAAAATATTTACAACAATTGCTACTGCAAATTACCTCCTTGGGCCTCAATATATTTACGCACTCGTTTTCGAAAATATCCAACGATGATAGCGCACTCTTCCACCGTAATATCATCCTAGGCACGCGTCAACGCAGCTTTCAGCTGTGCTATGGTGCCGTATCGTCTTCCTGAGATTTTTGCTCCATAATGGACCACACCGAGTAGTTGAAATCCGGGCGGTTGAAATCCGGCGAATTGGGGGGCCAAATGTTCTTGCCTCAAAAGCCGGGAAACTGTCGCTCGCAGATGACCATGGTGGATTTGGCGGAATACACCGGCGCGCAAACCTGCTGAAGCATGAATCCGTCCGCGCCGAAGTGCCGTGTCGGCCATGGCTTCAGATGGCGCCGTAGAACTCATTCCTGACACGCAGATACCGGCTTAGACGATGGTCTAAGCCGTCGGTGTCAGCAGTCGGTGATGACCGAGGCCGGAAAATGGTTGAGACGGTAAACATCTTCTCATCGGTGAAGGAAACGTTCGTCAAGCGACCATCGCCGACCAGAAGATGCATTCGGCGGCATTTCTGCAGCTGCAATGCCTTCATCGCCTCATTCAAGAAGAAGACGCGAGCAATCTTGTAACTGCGAACTCCCAGCTTCCTCTTCACGATGTTTTGGAAGCGTTCTCTGCTGATTCTGAGCTCCGTGGTCATCTTGAACATCGACAGCCCTGGATTTAGACGAATCCGGTATGGCACCTTGTTGATGTTCTCCGAAGTGGTCGCGGTGATTGTATGGTCGCTCCGAGGACAGTCCTCAGTTCCTCCCATCTCTTTGAAATGCTTTACGATCTTGTAGACTGTCGCCCACTTGAAACCAGTCGTTCGAACAATCTCGGCGGTCTTCATTCCAGACTTGTGCAAGTCGACGACGGGAATGAGTTCATTTTCATTAGTCATAACGTAATACTTTTCTATTGTTCACTTTATCAATTATTCAAATTGACATTAAACCACAATTACAAAAATTCATTTCAAAAAAAGTTTCCGAACTTTTCAGCAACCCTGTATGTGTCATATTTTATTCAATAATTACGCTGATAAAGAGAATATTTCTGAAAACAATTTTTGGGTGTAATTGACACCCAAATTGTATACTGACATTAAATCTGTAAACACAATTTTTCTATCACCCATGTACATGATACGTCTAAAAGTTTGGAATATTCAAACATTTCATTTTTTTATTGATATTAAGTTTTTCCTTTACTCGGTTACGTAATCATTATTTTATTACAACTCTTACTGGTACCAAATAAAACTCGACACCAAATAACCAACATGTTAATAAATTACAATGTAATAATTGCCTTCAAAAATAATTTAAAAATTTAACAAGCTCCCTTGATATACCACTTGCAAATTCCAAACGATTTCTTCGAGCTATCATTGATCTCTGCTGATCTTGTGCAGCTATTGTACATCGTTTTCTATCACTTCTGGGGCGATCCTTTACGTCATTTGTCTCTTGAATGTTTTGGAATGTTTCATGAATTTTCGATACAGCACTTTGGGAAACACCTCCAATTTCCTCGATATCACTTTGATTAAAGTCCTGTTGCAACAGAGCAATTACTAGGTTTCTATAATAACTGAAATAATGTGTAAATACCAGTATCGAACGCAATGAGAAAAAATCGAAAAACCTTTATCAGCAAAACAATACTTTTGTTAATTTCATTTTAAAACAGTCTAAAATAAATATGCATCACAATTTTTAAAGTACCACAGGCATAAATATCCTGTTTGTGAATATTCAAAACTTTTGGACATGTGTGTATATTCTGAAACATGCAAATTTATATTTTGCAATATGCAGAATTTTATCAATTCACAGTGTGTTTCTCTAGCGAGCAGTAACGAACATAATTGATTCAGCCTGTTTATTCCGGTTTATTAAATTTGTATAAAGTATGCTTCCAATACATACAAATGGCGTCCATTAGTAAATAAAAATTTAGTTCACGAACGTAATTACTATGAACCTACAAGTTACTTTAAGGAGTTCAAACTCGCACTGAAGACGCACCAAATGTTGCACTCCCTCCCCTCTAAAGGAGAAACTACCATTGTTGCCACATTGAATGCAACGTCATTACTTTATTTATATAGCATTACAAAATATCGTCATGTTTTGCATAAAAGTTACAAAATTATTCCAATAAAATATATGTTCTTTATGCTGCATTTTTATTTTGTTTTTCAATTCATATTAGAAACAGAGGGTTAAATATAATATAATAAAGATGCACGAACTTATGGGATATTTTAATAATACATTTGATCAAGTCCATTTAACCATCACAATCAAATGACTAACAATGGAAAGACTTAGTAATGAGTCATATTTTAAATATACATGCCAAGCCCTATATAAAATACAAGTTGTTTTAAAAACACAAATTTATTGTTAGGAACTGATGTGTTTATTTTGATACTGTTTCATTCAATCATCATATATTTCTCAGCTATGAAATTAGGCCAATATTTTGTTTGATTATATCAATCAATCAACCTCTTCCAAAATATATAAACCGGGATTACTTTATATCAGTTATTGTCTGAGAACTTTTTATGCAATCTAAATAAATACTCGCATGGAAATTAGAACATCCAAAATGAGGTTTTTGAATTAAATATTTTTTTGGGGTTATGTTTCGGATGGCAATTCGAATTCAAATATGTCCGTATTTTGGTGACGCCACTGTATATATATATATATATATATATATATATATATATATATATATATATATATATATATATATATATATATATATATATAATTTGAACGAATCAGAGCCGGTAAACAGTCTTTGACTGGTCTGAAAAAATGTATCAGGGCTGATAAAAAAAAATTGTACACGTATGTGGAATTAGTCAACCATAATTTCAATGTCACTTGGATAAAATACATCTTAAATAGTTCTATAAACCGTGAGGCAGGTTTGCGTTCGACTTAAAACGCATACCACCAAGGCATTTTTTGAGGTTTGGCGACAATGGACGTCAGAAGTGGCTATAATGATGAACATGCTGGATAGTTCAATAACACAGGTCGACATAATTGTAACATTGATGAGAATGCTATTTTTGCGTTTCATTTAGGTAGTTATTGAAACACCATTTCAGAGAAATGGCCTAGCACGTTCTATTTTCAAGTACCGGCTTCTCTTTTATATCATGGGATAATTGAAATTATTTGTACCTGACTTTGGGTTGTACAATGTAGGAATTACCACAAAGCCGCAGAGGGGGTATTTCCACAGTATTTTTATGAGCATTTAAGTTAAGTTTTATTGTTTTCTATAGTTTAGTTTGTTTCTGTCTCGTTTGCAGTACTGCCAAGGTGATTTTATATAAAATGGCAAGTTCTAGTCGCCGATTTTGCAAAAATCCAGCGGATAAGTTTTGTTATATAAGCGGACGATTTATTTTAAAGTCACAAGCTAGATCTATAACTGAGGCAGTCAAAAAGCCTATCTTTTATATTTTAAGTGCCAGATAATAGGGCTCCTCATGTTTGCTGTGTGAGTTGTCACGTAAATTTAGTGCATGGGATGTATCGCAAGACATAATCTATACCGTTTGCTGTTCCTATGGTGCGGAGAAAACCTACCCAAAAGAAATATTTCCTCAATCAAGTCATGCAAAACAAAAAGAAGGCATATTTATTGGACCTTAAATAAGGAAGCTTCTAATTGATTTCCGTTTTCAAGAAAAATTAAATGAAAGTAGGAGTAGTGAAAGGATTTCTCGGCAACAAGAAAGAGGAAAACTATAAAAAAAAACCTCATAAATGAACTCTTGAAAACCTATGAAATACTGGTGTGTCGCTTGTCCTTAAAAATTAATTTTTACACTCCCATTTGGACTTTTTCCCAGAAAATGTTGATACAGTAAGCGACGAACCCATCTATGTTGGGCTGCTGGGTTTTAAAAAGAGATGATGCTACAGAACACAAGAGGAAGAAGTGAAAGTTTTTATCGCTGAATATATTTTTTATTCACATAATCGTTTTACACGTTTATCTATATAAATAAAAATGTAAATGTTCGTTTGTTTAAAATCTGAAACCTCAGAAAGTCTTTCACCGATTGCTTTGAAATATTGACACAACGTTGCACTCGAATACGCGCCTGTTTTATATACCTATTAAATAGATGTTACAATTGGTAAAATTAAGCTTTTTTTGAAAAACAGCGCCATCTGTTGGACGTAAAAACAACACACGCTATACTATATATTTTACGGTAATGAGAGTGCCATCTATTGAACGTAACAGCAACACACGCAATATTAAACATTGTTTATGCCGGACAGCGTGCTTTTTGACAGCTAATGTCACTTAGCATTTTCAATATTTCCGATTGCATTGTTAAATTGAATTTTCATTCCCTTTATTTCGATTTCGATTTATTTTCATTTGGATTTCATTATTTAACCAGACTGAGCCGCGCGTAACCGGTTACAGCTAGTATTAAATAAATATTAAATTGTAAAAATATGTCGTTCCCTCTGCAACAAAAAAAAACTGTACGTGTTACAGCAATTCGCTTGTCATTTCCGGATTTAGGATTACAAAATACTTCATATACACCTATTTTCATCAATGTTACCAAAAGATTTAATTTGTTGACCGGTGTAATTTGTGCTTCAGTTTATTTGGTTTGGTGATCGCCAAAACACCTTGATGAGGGAGAGCTAAAAACTGTCGAAAAAAGGTCTTTTGTGGATAAAGTGTGATAAATGATATTGTCGATATAAAAAATACAAATTTAAAAATAAAATGATAAAAATTTAAATAGTAAATTGCAAATTATAACATTTACATATTAATTCGGAAATAATGGTACTTCCCGTACCATCATTTTGATATATATTCCGAACCATTCAAATCATAGCTTCCACAATAAGGTAGCGAACTTCAACTTAATGATCAATTCTTCTATTGGAACATGGTTAGCGAAACGTGCGTCGAGCTTTTGAGCAGTTCAAAAAATTGTTTTGGTGTTTATTGGTAAATATCTTCAAGTTTAGTGTTTCACACCAAAGGTTCCAATAGAAGAATTGATGTGCGCCGAGCAGTTTAAAAAAAGTGATTTGGTGTATAGTGGTAAATCTCTTCAAGTTTATTTCAACTTAATGGAAAATAGATTAGTTAATTTTAATCTAAACAAAGTAGATGTATAGTTAATTAGAAAATATAGGTTTAAGAAATTATCAAAAAAATCTTTGATTTTTCAACAGTAACAGAATAAGAACAAATTCATAGAAATACCGTTTGATGCTCAACTAACATGAGGGCTAGACAATGTTTTGAAAATAGTGGACATTAAGGTAGTATATAAACCATGAAATAAGTTAATAAAAGTCCTGGATAATCCAAAGGATAAAGTATCCAAAGTAATCCAAAGGATTTATTAAATTAATTGTCAAGATTTGCCAGACTAAAACATCAATATTAACCACATATAAAGAACATATTGCCTACATTAGATATGCGAGAAGTGAGAAATAATGTGTGTCCAACATGCACCTGATCATGATCATTTATTCTGTAGAGTGAATTTTCGAAATTGTTAATATAACGATGGTGAACTTCACGGCTCAATATTATTTCACTTCACTAGGTTGGAAACATATTGAATCATCTTCTGATGATGTTAACATGGTTAGAGAAACGCGCGTCAAAAGTTTAAAAACAACTGATTTGGTGTTTAGTGATAAATCTGTGATTTTTTACCATTCACAATTGATCAACAACGCCTTGAATGGTACCGCCAACGTTTTACCTGAAAATTTTCTTTTTGGGGTGGATACTAGTGGAACTTTGATTAGAAGACGTAGAGGAAAAAGGAGTAACTCAATTCTCTGTAGTGAGACATGTGAATGTGAATGATTTTACAATAAAACAATATGCTTATAGAGTGAGATGTCTTAGAGGTCTTCGGATTCTACTTTTTTTACATTGATTACCAAGATCTTCAGATGTCAAATCAATTCAACATGTGAATCATCATCATCATCATCATCATTCAGCCCTTATCTCCTGTTTTCTATTAGGCCTCCTCTAGATGTTTACATTGCTTTCAATCTTGTGGAACTTTGATTAGAAGACGTAGAGGAAAAAGGAGTAACTCAATCCTCTGTAGTGAGACATTTAAATGTGAATGATTTTACAATAAAACAATATGCTTATAGAGTGAGATGTCTTAGAGGTCTTCGGATTCAACTTTTTTACATTGATTACCAAGATCTCCAGATGTTAAATCAATTCAACATGTGAATCATCATCATCATTCAGCCCTTATCTCCTGTCTTCTATTAGGCTTCCTCTAGATGTTTACATTGCTTTCAATCTTGCACAGTTGCCCTCTTGTTGGTACAAATCATTGGTGACTTTTAATTTAAACATTTTATATGCAGGTAATGCTTCCCAAGCTTTTAAATGGTCATTGAACAATTATTTACGCGCCTTTTAAATCATTCAATGTATCTTTAAATTTGTTTTAAATGAGGAACAAAATCAAATAGATATTTTCGCGATTATAAAAACTATTTTTAGCAAATAGATTGGGACGAGGTCTTAGTGTGAATAAACTTTTGGGAACAATAACTTTACGCTGCTTTTATAATTATACATGCTGATTGTCATAGAAATGTGACTACCATGAATTCGTTATTACATTTTTGATATTGTTATTTACATTAAAAAAAATAGTAAATAGTCAACTTTTTAAATAATTCAACCTGAAGATCGGGTTTCAACCAACAGTAATGACTAAAAATGTGATGATCCAACTCGATTTGTTGGAACCTCCATAATCGTTAAGGTATCTCATCTTAAGTCATTTATGTCTCATATTTTAGGTAGTCCAGTGAGACTGAGTAAATTCAGAAGTAAGATAATGTCTAACACGTGCTCAGACATAGAAAAACATAGACACATGAAAAAAAATATCCTGCGTAATTTGCCACATTTTTTGTAATCACATACATAAATGGAAATTATAGATATTCCTAATTTTATTCAAATATGTAGGTGGAAGATTTTGTCCCTAGTATATACGAGAATAGAGTGAAAAGTCTAATGTAAAGTACGTGTTTTTTAGCCTATATATATATATATATATATATATATATATATATATATATATATATATATATATATATATATATATATATATATATATATATATATATATATATATCATCATCATCATCATCATCAGCCCGTATCGATCCACTGCAGGATGAATGCCTCTTCAGCATGCTTCCAACCTTCACGGTCCTGGGCTTTCCTCTGCCACTCGGGTCCAATATACTTAACGATGTCATCAGTCCATCGTGCTTCGCGGACGTTTGTGATCAAGCGGTATCCACTCCAGGATTGCCTTGGTCCATCTGTCGTCCCATCGCCTCGCTATATGGCCTGCCCATCTCCATTTCAACTGTTTTACTCTTCCAATGATGTCACAGACTTTTGTTTGTTCCCTGATCCATGCGCAGGACTTTCTGTCTCGTCTTGTAATGCCAAGCATACATCTTTCCATTCCCCTCTGTGCCACCCGAAGTTTTTGAATTGATTGCGATGTGAGTGTCCAGGTTTCACTTCCGTATGTCATAACGGGTAGAACGCACTGATCGAATACTTTTCTTTTCAGGCAAAGTGGGAGTCTGCTCTTAAACACTATGTTGAGCCTACCAAATGCCTGCCAGCCACATTTAACACGCCGTTCCACCTCCCGGGCGGTATTCCCCTCCATGGAAATCCTCTGCCCAAGATATACAAAGCTGTCCACAATCTCTAAATCCCTTCCTAAAACTGAAATTCTTCTGTCCTGAGCGAAGTTATTGAACATAACCTGACTCTTTTTCAGGTTTATTTTCAAGCCAAATGGTTCGCCAGCCCTTTGCAGTTCTTGTATGCGTCTTTGCAGCTCCTCTGGGTCTTGTGAAATGAGAATAATATCATCTGCGAATCTAAGATGGTTTAAGTTTGCACCATTGATCTTTACCCCATCCTGTTCCCAATCCAGTTTACGGAATACTTCTTCAAGGCCAGCCGAGAAAAGAATAGGCGATATTGCGTCAACCTGCCGTACACCTCGTTCTATATTAATTCTAATTAAATTATATATATATATATATATATATATATATATATATATATATATATATATATATATATATATATATATATACTTCGTGTTTTATTTTAAAAGTCACTTTACTTTATCTAGTCTATTCTCTGTTCAAAATATTAATATCAATAATTCGTTGTTATATTTAACGCAGACATTGACATATTCTTTTCCAGTGCATTTCTATTTTCGATCTAACCCAGTTCACTAATTTCAGGTAATTCGCAGTGAACTTGACGTGTCTATACTGACAAATTACTCTTCAAAATCGGTAATTAAGGTTTAGGTAATGTGGAAACTGGCGACTCTGCGACATTGACACTCCTAACCCTAAAACCTAGATTTTTCCCTTGGTTTGTAGAAACATATGACTTAATTCTAGAAATACTTTTTTTTTTTTTAAATACGTTTTCTAAGCGTAAAATATACTGCGTAGGTCACTATTAACGTTTCTGCAAGAAATAAGAAAACATAAGAAAACGGCCTGATCAGGAACCAATAATCAAATATCATCATATTTATCTGATATTTAACAACACAAAGGAATAACATGGTCATAAATCAGGACTATATGGCGGATGAGATGTAAATTCCACGTGTTTTTCTTCAAAACGTTCATCTGAGCGGCTGTAGAAAAGCTGGCATTGTCACTATAAAGCACGATACGTGCTAATGAATCTCAGTTGTTTAATAGTGATGACTTCCAGTAAACAAACTGGCGTATACTAATCATCAGCGATAGTCCTTCGATTATCTAAAGCTAAGATTTCGTGTAAATAAACTACTTTTTGGGATAAAAATGTCGAAAAAATAGTACACACCTCGAACATTTTTTGTTTTAAAGCTTACTTAATTTTTAATATAATACTTTTTTATAATTTTATAGGTTTATCCTTTCCATGCATATATCAGAAACAGAAAGAAATGTTTTTTTTTGTGTTTCAGATGAATAGAAAAAGAGTGACGAGTGCAGCACTTTTGGACCTCCCGCCAGAGACGCCCGAAATAAAACATACTGAGCCCCTATTTTATATTTAAAAAAATAATAATAATTGTATACTCTTCAAAAATTAAATAGAATGATGTTAAAACTTCAAAATGATATAATTATTTTATCATCTTTAAAAACATTTCTGAAAAAGAACTCATTTTGAGGCGTCTAAAGGGATTTCCCCCTTAAGATCATTTTCTTTTCCATATTTTTTTCACGATTTTTAACATATATTTATGAGAAAAATAATATAAAACTTAATCTGCCTTACTTTCTATGTATTTTCCGTCGCCTTTCAAGCAACTGTCGAATCCCAGGTCGGAAAAAAACTTACTGGTTTTAATGTTATAAAGTCATTGAGGCTTTTTTCGGCTTTCTCAACAAATGTAAAGCGGTTATCAACCAGGTGATGTTGTAAGAATCAGAAGATTTTAATATTTGCAGGGGTCAAGGCTGGAAAATATTCCGGGTGCGATAAAATTTCCCAGCCCTACTCGATGATCGTTTCCCGAGTCATTTTTGCTGTATGTGACCATGTTTGGTCCTGAAGAAAAATAACTTCTCTTGTTTCCTTGCTAGTATAAGGCCATTTTTCCTCCAGAGCATCACTAACATAAATCAGCTGTTATTGAAACGACCAGCAGTGATCAACCTAGTGCGCCATCACAACTGATTGATGGCTCACTAGAATGAACTCACCATTTTCGTTTTTTTGGATTATTGTAGTGGACCTACTTTTCGTCACAATCTTATGTCAAACAAACATCCAAGAATCTACTCATATTCTCAGCTGTGAGTTGATTGGAAACTCAACGACTATGCTTTAACTTTTCTTTAGTTTGTCTAAACGTTTAGAAATTGAAGGGCGCCTACATTTGCATGCCATTTAGCCAGGCTGGATGATCACCGTATATTATATGCTGAACTGATCTCAGGTGAACGAAGGCAATAAGGTCAGAAACTTCTTTACCAGAAACGAACGTTACAAGGATGTTACAAACTCCATGAGAATTAATGCTAGTCATTACTGGAAGGTGACTGCCTCCAACACAACCCAGGAGCTAAACCAGGAAAACATAAAAATTTTGTATTGTTTCTACTTACAAGGACATTGGAGGATGGGCTGTTGCTTGTTGCGCAGATAAAGGATTGAATAAGTAGGTACTTACCGTTTCCTGATGGTAATAACGGTTTAAACGTTAAAACTAATTACCGATACGCTCGATCGCAGGGAATCTATGTTAAAATCGCATGTTTTAGAAAACAGTTAAACCCCCGAACTCTGGTAACCAACAAAACATGTAACGCCAACGACGAGATAAGAAGACGTACGGTCGCTGGAGGTAAACGTCCGACCAACGATATAAAACTGTGGCGAGAGGATGAAATATTTATCCGCATTATTTGGTGTGATGGGGTTCTTCTACATTTGGAGATTTTAATTTTTTAAGAATATCTTAAAATGAGTTAAAGGTAAGAAACTGAATGGAAATAAAATATGGTGTTTTACTCTGAAATTCTGCATCATTCAAGTCAATATTTGCACTTCGGAATTGCTGGAGGCACTTTTTGTAAGTTTGTTCTGTAAGTTTGGCGCACGCAACATTGATTTTGATAATAAATTTTAACAATTTGCAATCGTTGCTCGGATGTTAAACGTTACATGATGATTTTACCAGAGATTTGATGATTGTTATTATGATTTGACGGCGATACTTATCAGAAGTCTAGACACACCAAAAAAATCACCCTTTATAACCAGATCAGCTTATCCTCGAAAGTAAAAAATTCATTTTCATATAATTTCTCTGTATATCTAATATCCGTTTATGTTGAAAATGGTCAATCAGTTACATTCAGCTATATTTTTACATAAAATCAAAACACACCGACGTGATGCATCATCATATTCGTATATAGTGCCTCTTGAAATTTATGGAGAAAACCAGAAAAAATCAGATTTTCACAAAATATATTACTATTACAAGCACTCGCTGCGCAGTAATTTTTCGTTTTCCTGGAAAACTAAAATCGAAAGTTAGTTGGTAATAGTCCTGATATTGAACAGATCATCGAGATATACACACAAGCTCCGAGATAAGGAAGTGTTCGATTTTATTTACTCTTTAAACACACGTGCAGTGTATATTAATATATCTTAGCTGTATTTAAATTAACCATTTTACAAAAGCACTTAAAACGCCTTTGTGCAATATTTATAATATAACTAACTGAATTTTGTTCCAAACAACGACATTGTATTCAAAATTGGCAAGTCACATACGAGGGGGTTTCACCAATTAATGTAGCGATACAATGGAAAAAGTGAAGGGTCTGGGTGGGTATTTGTGATTATTAAAAATGGAGATAATAAAAATCAGCGCGTACTAGGTTTAAAAATGTATTTTCAATTTGATATAACATTTTAATTATAAAAGGTTTTTACAAATCGCCCGATCCGTAGTTCCTCGACAATTCAGTTTTGAATTCTATGTGAATTTAGCAACAACTGTTTAGAATCGGAGAATACTCAAATTAAAAAGTATTAATACTGATCTTATCAACTTAAGATGACATTCACAGTAGTAATTTCAACGAAGAAAATAGAATGATGTCATGTTAGGCTAAAATGGAGCTCTTAGGCGCAGATCTCATAATCTTAGTCCTCTTTTACTCGTAAATGTCGGGGTTGTCTACATATTCGGTTTCCGCATCCCCATCCCTTTCAAATTTAGACCGCGCCCGACGTCGCTTAACTTTACTTGCCAAGAACTGATGCTTGACGCGGTTTGACTTTTTTCCCATTTAAAAAACAATAAAACATTTAAAATATTTGGATTAGAGATTTCATATAGGCTACTTACCACTTGCTATGTGTTAAAAATTGATTCTGTGATATTAGAATTATTCCTATAATCCATCATATTTAACGAAACTTAACACAATAATTGTAATACACTGTATTTTTTTGCAAAATTCTTTATACATATTTTTGTTTTATTCTATATATACGATTATATTCTTTTAGTAATTTGAAAATGTTTTTATAATAATATTGATAATAATAACAGTACTAATCGTATAGTATATTTAGTTCGGATTCTAAATTAAATTAAACGTAAACTAGACTAATTTTAGTGCCAGAGCTTCTGGGAAGTGAGATCAATGTACTTGAAATCAATGCTCTAAAAATTCCATGTGCTTTAGTAGTAAAGTACCTTATTTAATTTTCATATTACAATTTGCAAAAACGCTAATAATACACTGGCTAAATCAATTAATCAACTAATAAATAGCATTTAAACGTCAAAATAGTGCCCTGTAAGTAAGAGAAAATAAATTTTGTTTCTCAAAACTCGATATTTAGTCAAAGCCCCTAAATTTAATAATAACAAGTCCTCTATATGTACATGGAAAAAATCTTCACACCACTTCTTGAATAGCCTTCTTATTCTACAAATCTCACTCTCAGTGATTATATCTTATTCCCTAGGTTGAAGAAAAAAAAAGGAAAGGATTTACGGTTAGAGGCGCATCAGCATCTAAGGCTATTTAGCGACTGGACCTACAGCTTAACGTGGGTTTCGAACCACAGTCATTAGCTACCGACAAACCCAGGCCAGCACCCCCCTCAGGCTATCAACCCTTGGTTATGTGCCTACCCATAAGTCTATCAGGAAGCCTACCGACTGGCGAGTGACCAACGTAGAACACTTCTCAGAAGGCATCCGGCCTTACCCAGCCTTTAACTGGCGTAACTGAGGGGTAATTCGTTGTCGGATTTTACATTCTTGCCTAGAAACAATCACAGACATTTAGGTGTGGATATGTGTGGGCGTGTGTGTGTATATGTGTGGGCGTGTGTGTGTATATGTGGTGTATATAAGTGTGTGTGTAGGGTAGGAAGTAAGACGGACAGAAGAATTAGAGAAAAACTCCCATCCGAGCGCTGGAATCGAACCAGCTACCTTTGGATTGCTAGGCAGGCGACTAACCCACCAGACCACCGCGGCCGGCCTTAGGTTGAAGAAACATTTACGGAAACTCACTTTGCTCTATTCTGACGATGCAATATTTTTTTTCTACAAGCACCAAACCATATCACTATTAGTCATCCATCAACTCATTCTGGCCCTGCTGAATGAAAATCTCCCAGGTAAACTTCTCCACAAATCCCGAGCCAATTGCTTCCAGTACGGATTTCCTTTATTCTTCATGGCATCTCGTCATGGTCGCCATTCTACAGGAAAGTTCAAACAGTTGTTAATGTATAGTTGCGTTGTTTTATCGCCATGCTTCAAATGCTCCCATTTAATTCATTCCTACTCTTCAAGGATTTGAAGGATACACTCAGGACACTTGGTTCCAACAGGACGGAGCCACTTGCCACACTTCCATTCTCTCTTTGCTCGTCGTTCAAGCGTTTTTTCCGATAAAATTGATTTGTCGAAGAGAAGACATTCAATAACCCCCTCGAAGCCCCGGACCTGATTCCCTGTTATTTTTTATGGGGGTATCTTGAAAGTCAAGTGTACGGAGACCGCCCTACCACTCTGAAAGATCTAAAGAAGAAATCGAAGCGATAACTGCAAACACTTGCCGCTGCGTTTTGACAAATTTTACAGGTCGGCTTCAGGTGTGCCAGGGCAGAAATGGAGCACATTTAGACAATGTAATCTTCAGAACATAAATTGCCAATAATTTTTGTATCTTTTAAGAATCAATTTGTTAAAATTGATCCACTTATTATTTTTTAATTTCATTTCAAAAAGTTAATGCCTTTTTGGACCACTCTGTATTATACGCCTTGTGTCCGTTTTATCATTTGTCATGTGTCTGTTGTTTGTACAGCATTGTCAAGCAGTGGCGGCTGGTATATAAGAACTGGCTGGTATATAAGAACTGCAGACCCCTATATATATATATATATATATATATATATATATATATATATATATATATATATATATATATATATATATATATATATATATATATAATTACATGTACAAGGTCCCGCAGGGAGTTACGGTGTTTTTGAAAAAATGAACACACGCTTATTTTTAAACGAATATCAAAATTTATTACTTTTATACATTAGTGATATATTGCCATTAAATTATACATAACACAGTCGGGTGCGCAAAATCACATCAGTTAGGTTTCATCCATTTTTGTCGATGCATTCTTGTAGACGGGTAGCAAAACAATCCGGAAATTTCGGAAAGAGCTTCAAGAGTTCGCGGTTTGTCTATGTAAACTTTGTATTCTAAGTAGCCCCATAAAAAGTAGTCACAAGCTAAAAAGTTTGGTGACCGAGATGGCCATTCCACATTCCCACGCAACGAAATAAGGTCTCCAGGGCAACGTTCCCTTAAAAAGGCCAGTGTAGCTCCTTGACATATGGCAAGTCTCCCCATTTTGTTGGAACCAAAGTATATTAAGATTAATGCATCGTCTTCTTAGTTCTGGCAGAAAATAATCACACAACATGGCTAGATAGCGATCTGTGTGAACACTCACTGTTCGTCCATTTTCACGAACAAAATATGGTTCAATAATGCAAGTTCGAGATACGACACACCATACAATTTCTCTCTCGGAGTGCAGAGGTTGATCATGTAGTTCTTGGGGGTTTTCGGGTACCCAGTATCAAAAGTTCTGCTTGTTTACCATCCCGAATAAATGAAAATGAGCCTCGTCACTGAAATATATTGTCGTCCAGCAATTCCAACATCCTTTCTGCGAACCTACACCGTCTTACAAAGTCATTTTGTTGCAATTTTTGGACAACCATAATTTTATACGTATGGAAATTAAAGTCCAAGTGTAAGATTCTGCGAACTGACCTGTCTGATATTCTAAGAGCGCGAGCGTGACGTACTGCTGAACGGCGAGGGTTGGTTTCCACTGCTTGTCGCACCCTTTCAATGTTTTCCGGGGTTCGTACTGCTCGATCTTCTCCCGTGCAGTCCCAGGTCTCAACGATCCTGTTGTTTGAAATTTGTTCACTCACTTCATAATGGTATCGCGTTTTGGAGCGCGACCATGTTGACCAACGTTAAAATGATTTCGAAATCGTATGTGAGTACAACAGAACGACCAGTTTCAATAAAAGTGTTATAAATAAACACCCGGTTCCATGGCTATTGAAATGACATCCCTGAACGAGTAGATATCAACCATCTTGAAAACATTCGCTCGACACTGCCACTTATAACAGTCGTTTCAAAAACACCATACCACCTCCCTGTCGGACCCTGTATTTAGTAACATTTAATTGTAGGGATTTTTTTAACTTACCTACTAAATCTGGTAAGTTTATAGCTCCTATTTTGAATTTTGGCTTGTTAAATGTATTTTATAAATCGTCTGCTGCTATGCAAAACCTCCATATTTCAAACTAACGAACTGCCACTGTCTCCGTCTCCTGCGGATTTTACGGGTTTGGTACCCCTGAAAGACAAACTCAACACAGATCGCTTCATCGCATACGGCGTTACTTTAATGCTTCTCAGTTTGGTTGTCAATGTCAAAGACTCTGAACAGGTTAGTAGAACACACTAGTTAAACACTTTGCTTTTCAAACATGTTGAAAAAATAAACGTGTTTAACGATCTAGATGTTTCCATCCGTGATATGGATAAAAGTTTTTTAATATTTTTCTTATATTCGCGGTTTTCACTCTATGTTCTTATTTTAACGTTCATACATAATTAGTTAATTGTTTTAAGCAGTGTACGTCATATTCTAAAAACGTTAAGTGTTCAATAACGTTCAAAACAATTTTATTTATTGCACATTGTTTGTTAATTTTAAAACGAGAAAGAATATCCTTGCCTAAAAGTACGATATCATGCCAGAAATGTTTTATATGCTTCAGATTTCGTTTGTCTAAGCCGTAATGAAAAACACTAAGGATTTCCTTGGGAAACATTTAAATTAAGACTGTGACAGATCATAAATATTCCTGGCGATTCCAAACAATACTTTCTTTTACTCTCTTAACATTTTGATATATATATATATATATATATATATATATATATATATATATATATATATATATATATATATATATATATATTTTCCTTAATGCGTGAGGATGGTACAATATGCAGCGAACGGACGGAAATGTTAGAGGTTGTCCGAAGATTTTATTCAAAAATATGAGGACCAGAATCAAGCAAGAACGGCAATGCCCACTGAAGAACAAGTGCCGGGTATCTTGGTGGAGGAAGTGACAAAGGCTATAGACTCGATGAAAAATGGCAAGGCTTCAGGAAAGGATAGTATAACTGTGGAGATGTTATAAGCTGGTGATCAGACTTTACATAAAACACTAGCAAAATTATATTCAAAATGTCTCAAACAACAAGAAATACCCAGCTTATGGAAAAATGCATGATTCTTTTACATAAGAAAGGAGCACGGAAAGATTTAAAGAACTACCGCCCAGATTTCAATAGTAGAAAAGGTTGTTGTTATAAAGGTTCTAGTTGTGAATTATGGGGGGTAGGCAGATTGAGGCCTCAGAGTAAATCAACTAGATTCTCTTGAAAATGGCTTCAGAGTGGAAGTCGAAACGTCGAGATTTTCTACGAGACAAATCTACAGCGCGGTTCTACCCGAGGCCTTAGTAATTCTAATATTACCGACCGCATTTTCGTGACCGTTTAATATGATTTTTTTTATATATTGAGATTTTCTGTCAGTTAATAAATTATAATTTTGCATCTAATACCATTACACGTGAAAAATCTAAAATTGTTAGGTTATAATAAGAAACAAAAAATTTAAAGGTAAAAATTTGTTAAATATGTCAAAATCAGATATATATCAATTGAAAAAAAAATCATATTTGTCAATGCAGGTCAATTAGAAAAAAATAAGATGTTTGTGTTAAAAAGTTTAGGAAATTAATTGTTTAATTAGATATTGGTAGGTTTTTAGAATTTGTATTTTTATAAAACAAGGTATATTGTAGAGTTGTTCTGAAGATGGTTTATCTTTAAATGAAACGTTATTTATAATTTAAATTATAATTTATTAATAGTTTATTGATTGAAATATATAAATATATATATATATATATATATATATATATATATATATATATATATATATATATATATATATATATATATATATATATATATATTGGTAGATTTTCTTGGAGGACGGAGTCCAAGAAAAGCTACCACTACATATATACGCCATTCGACGGGAGGTCGGCGAAAACATGGGTTGTTGGCTGTGGATAGGGACTCCCTATTCTTGATGGTATGGTATATGTCAGCGACCTGAAGAGTCTGAACCTCGAGAGATGAAACATATGTCATCCAGTTGAAGGGATAGGTGGGCTCCTTCCCGCCCAAGCAACCAACAAAAGTGTTCATATATATATATATATATATATATATATATATATATATATATATATATATATATATATATATATATATATATATATATATATATATATATATATATTGTGATCAACAACTTCCAAATCCGTTCCTAAAATAGAAATTCTTTTGTCTTCAGCAAATTTATTGAACATGACCTGACTCTTCTTCTGGTTTATATTCAAGCCAAATGGTTCCCCAGCCCTTTGCAGCTCTTATACGTGTCTTTGCAGCTCGTCTGGGTCTTGTGAAAGAAGAACGATATCATCTGCGAATCTAAAATGATTTAAGTATGCACCATTAATCCTTATTCCGTCCTGTTCCCAATCCAGATTACGGAACACTTCTTCCAGGCAGGCTGAGAAAAGAAGAGGCGATATTGCGTCACCCTGCCGTGCGCCCCGCTCTACATTTATTCCAACCTCAAGATCGTCGAGGTGGACTGTCGCTGTAGCTTCATCATATATCGATCCTAGTAGATTTACATAGGCTTTCTCTACACGATGATTAAGCAATGCATCCATTATAGGCCGCTTTGAGATTGAATCAAATGCTTTTTCATAATCGATAAAAGCCAAGCACAATGGCATAGTGTATTCGTTGTGTCTTTCTATGACCTGCTGTAGGACCTGGATGTGATCCATTGTACTGAATTCACTTCTGAATCTTGCTTGCTCCCTTGGTTGTGAGTCATTAAGTTTTTTTAGTATTCTTTTGGATATTATCTTGGTGAAAGCTTTGTGCACCACTGACATGAGGCTTATTGGGCGGTAGTTCTTTAAATCTTCCCGTACACCTTTCTTATGTAAAAGAATCACTTCTGCATTTTTCCATAAGCTGGGTACTTCTTGTTGTTTGAGACATTTTGAATATAATTTTGCTAGTGTTTTATGTAAAGTCTGACCACCAGCTTATAACATCTCAACAGTTATACTATCCTTTCCTGAAGCCTTGCCATTTTTCATCGAGTCTATAGCCTTTGTCACTTCCTCCACCAAGATATCCGGTACTTGTTCTTCAGTGTGCATTGCCGTTGCTTGATTCTGGTCCTCATATATCTTTGAATAAAATCTTCGGACAACCTCTAACATTTCCGTCCATTCACGGCATATTGTACCATCCTCACGCATTAAGGGAAAAATAAATATATATATATATATATATATATATATATATATATATATATATATATATATATATATATATATATATATATGTCTCATTCTCATATACCACCATTAAAAAGTATTGATTCATCTTCTATCAGTTTTAATGTAACTAATTACAAGGTTTTTCAAAGAATGGGTCTTTTCTTTAACAACTCCTCTCATCTAATATACTAAGATATAACTGATACTACTAAACTCACCTATTCTGATATACTGACAAAAAAGCAAGTTTTAGTGTTTTTTATTTTTAAATAATTTAATCGCAAAGTACTCATATATTCATGAAAATTTATTTTGTCTCCTTCAAAGCAATCACCTTTCACTGCAATTCACATATTCCAACATTTTTTCCAGTCTTTGAAACAATTTTTATACTCGACTTCTGGTATTTCTTTCAAAGTGGTTAGCGAATCCTCTTGATTGGTTACTGTAGATTCAAAGCGATGCCCATGAAGCGATTTCTTTAATCGAGGAAATAGGAAAAGTCATACGGTGCCGTATCTGGTGCTTGTGGAACGTTTGGTTTTTGGCGAAAAAATTTACGAATTATTGCGGTGTGTGCGTTGCGGGTGTTATAGTGATGTAATAACCAAGAATTGTTTTGCCATAAGTCTGGACGTTTTTTTCGAATGAGCTCTAATACTGAATCGGCGATTACACAAGAGAAAATCCTTGGTTTGGTAATGGTTTCTTCATTGGTGGACGTAGAAGGTCTTCTTGAACGAGCTGTTTCTATATCATCACTAAAGTCCTTGTCCTACTTGTAAAAAATTGTTTTAGGCACAACTTCATCGCCGTAGCTCTTTCTTAGTATTTTTAATGACATCAGCACAAGAAATGTTTTTGTTTTAGACATTTAATGCAAATTCTTGGCTTCCATTGTCGAAAGACACAATAATTTCAAACTTAACAAGCGAAATGGTATGAAACTTCTGTCAGATGTCAAGCGCAGTCATACCAACTGGTCAAAACCAATATCGATACGATAATTCTTTTATAATATATATTAATTTTATGAAGAGGAAAGTAGGTGGGACAATCTATCTAGAAAGAAAAACAACACAAATTGTAGGGGTATCTATTGCTGATTTAAGGTTTATAATATTAAAATATTAGGTATTTAAAACATAAAATTAGCGAACACATTTTGTTGTATTTCTCAAAAATTATTTCTGGAACGTGAAACACACTAGAAAAATTTTCCTTTCGAGGCGACCCGAAAAAAATAGGCGATTTATTTTCAAAAAAAAAATCAAAGCAAAAACAACATACCACAAAATATAAAGTTGGTGTTCTATTTTTTTCGTTCACCTCTAGCAACAAATAAATAAAAAAAATCTTATCTGCAGTCTAGCGTAGTAGTATCTTGACACCTTACGTAGGCATGAAACGGGTAACGAAAATCAGAGTTTGGGATAAACGCAGATTTTGCAACTCGACTACTTTATTTCAGATACAGAGAATGTTTTCAAAATAATGACTTTTTTTGATGTTAGTCTTATGTGAACTTCTTGAATTGGTTTAATCTCAAAAATTACTGCATCAACTATCAATGGTTGGGGTTTGTTTCAGAGCATATGGAGTAATTAAGGCCTTTTTATTTCTCTTTCACATCTTGATATTAGTATAAAAAGTGTAAACATCGTTGGGATATATGATATATTTTTGTAAATATAATGTGTCATTCGAGAACATTTTTTTTAAACTACTTGTATATACTTTAAAAGATGGTAAGTTGTCTTTTTGGAGAGTAAATTTCGTGGTTTTGTTCGAAGACTTCAAACTTGTCCACAACGCAGGGTAAGCCGTCAGAAATGTTAACAGTGTTTTTGAAGAGAATTTAGCTAATGAACGTACCATATAGAGACGGTTCAAAAATTTTGCAGTCTCACATGATATGAAGCTCCCCAAACAGCCAAATGAATGTATTAGTTGAACTAAATCCATTCATAACTATTCCAGAGTTGTTCTGGACAACTCACTAATCCTATGGGCACCACATGAACTGAACGAATATCAAAGAAATCGCCTGCTCAACAAGAACAGTTCAATTTTTCGATTGAATTATGGACTTTTTACGACCATGATAAAATGTCTCAATAATTCTCAAAGTAGAAATTGACTAAATACAACAAAACCATCAACATCATCATCATGGTTAACAGACGCAGCAAAAACAAAACGAATTCACTTGTAAAGTTTTGTCTTAGCCACCATACTCGCTGGACTTATTGCCAACTGACTATTACTTCATCTTCTGCAAGTACTTGAACAATTTCTTATATGGGAAAGACTTGGCGAAGTGAACCGCGATAAACCGAAAGATCATCAGAATTTTATGCTGTTAAAATAAACTTGTCTCTTAGAAAACTTGTTCTGAATTCATGATCTTTATTTCTGTTAATAAAATCGCATTTAAGGTGGGATAGCGTGATTGCAGATCGATTAAAATCGAGATCATTCCGGAATTCAACATAAACTGCATATTAATTCCTTTATTGGAAACTTTTGATGTGACAATAAATTCAAAGATATTTACTACTAAACACCAAATAACTTGCTTTGAATTCTTCAACGACTATTTCATTAACCATCTTAGCATTATATATATATATATATATATATATATATATATATATATATATATATATATATATATATATATATATATATATATATATATATAATCAAAATGATAGCAAAAAAACAACTTCATAAACCTTTGAGTAAATATATTTTCAATTTTTTTTGGAAAAATTGTTTCGATTGCAATTACCTTTATCTCCGTAAATTAAATTGTGTTTAAGGATGGGATAGCGTGATTAAAGAGAGCTGTTCAAATCGAGCATATAATTCCGGACAACCTGACCTCAACATAAACTGAATATTATTTCTTAAAATGGAACCTTTAGTGTCTAACTAAATACTAATAAAAATACTAATCTTCAAAGATATTTACTACAAAACCCCCAAATCACTTGCTTCTAATTTTTGGCGCGTTTCGTTAATTATGTTGGCATGCATCATCAGGAGATACTTCAGACTGAATCTTGAAACTAAAAACAAATGATTTGGTGTTTTGCGGTAGATCTCTTGAGATAAACCGCCTACTCCATATGCTGCATGGAAATGATAACAAAAAGAAAAAAATAAACAACTTCATAAACCTTCCACTAAATGAATTTATTATTAAATTAAACTAAAGAAATTTCAAAGAATCTTCCGCGCTCACTATAATTCCGAGTGTTCTATCCGCAATGTGACATTACCGGAAAAAACATATTCTGCTTTACCATCAAAAGAGATTTTTGACCTGGCGCATCACTCCTGAATCAAGAAATAATTGGATACCGTTAATATTGCAGAATATTTACAATATGTGCGTCAAAGTTGCTAAATTTTCTTAGAACATCGAGTAATGATCCAGTAATAGGTTGTTAAGAAGCTAATGGGAATGATTGTCTTGGATCATGATGTATACAATCAACTCTGTTCAATTAAAAATATTTATGTAATGCTCCAGGTCAAAACCCGTCGAATATTAATTTAAGAACACCTAGCTAAAGAAATTTTTAAATAAACGAGTAAAAAGAAAAAAAAAACAAATATTTAAGACAACTACCAGTTTGAACAGAACGATTTTTGGGACAGGCAATGTGTATCGGTTAATGGTTAACGTATATCACATCATTGTAAAAAAAATGATATTTGAATATCGTCTCGTTCGGAACAGAAAAAAGAACACGTTCGTGTAGGAATCGATCTCTTCAAACTGTACAAGCTGATATTAAGAAAACTGTACCGAGTTTCCTACATTTTAAACATATTCGGTAATTTGTTTCGTTCAAAAAGACAAATAAAAACATTGTATCTCGATTGGCTGCTTTTTAAAAAAGTTATTATTTTTTTTTATAATAAATTATAAGCACTACTAACACTCCTCCTGTTCTTGTGATTTCCTAACACATCTGGCCACTTTCCTTTTGAATTCTGGATAGGATTCTCGCCATTCTTTCTGCAAAATTAATAAATGTTTATTATAATGTGATTATCAATTCTATCATACAAAAGTTTGAAATTACGAGGTCCGTTCGAAAAGTTTTCAACTTGATGCGAGAGATATTTCTCAAGTATGATTCGTTAGATGGCGTGCATGCGACGTTTCAGACGTTTTTCGAGCTACTATAAAGTACTTTGTTACAGAGGGTTTACCTCGACGGACATACAAAGGGAGTAGACTTTCACTTAAATGACTATTTTCCCTGTTTTCGACGCACAGTGAATCGCCTTGTACAAGTTAGGTGGACAAAAGTCAATTCAAAGAATCGATTAATCGATGATCCCATGACAATAACAACCCCACATAGATCACAATTCGAGGTAATAATTATGGCAAACATTCGAGAGCGATGAGTTATAAGCGGTTAAAGTGAAGTGATACAATAATTTAATTTTTGTAAACAATTTAGTTTACAATTTTGCAGTGCTTTCAATAAAACAAGACTTGAAGTGAAGACTATTACTGTTGCTGTGATGGATTTTACTTTAGAGGGTAAGTATTTATTTATTTCATTTAAAATTTGATTCAAATGAGCGACAATATAACAGGAGACAATATAATAGGTTTTGAAAAACTATGTAAAAATTGTAATATTTTTTTGATTTTTATTTTTAAACATATAAAGTTTTTTTTTATCCATATGTATCCAGGCTAATTTGTTAATTTAGTGACAAGTTAATTTTAATGAGAGTTAATTTTTTTGTATACTGACAATTTGAAGCTGTACAATGATATAATTAAATACCACATCAATCCCCAATCGTTTTTAATTTATTTTTTTCAGATCATGTGTGCTCTATTGGATTTATAATAGAAGTATAGTGCGGTTCAAGATACATCGTTGACCGAATGGCTGCAATAAACTGTTAATAACCCCTGTCATAACGAAACCCGGCAAGTTAGAAAAAACGTAAACGTAATAAAATAAAAAAGTAGTACCTAATAAAATAACAGGTAAAAAGATAAAATTAATTTTATATCTGGTTTAGTAGTTTCAAAATATTTTAGTTTAGTTCGCATTCTTGAGCTAAAAATGTGGCGTTGTTGGCAAGATAATGATCATTGTGCCTCCGGTAGTGCTAATTTTAAAATAAATTTCGTTGTTTATCGTTCGATGCTAGGTAAATTGTTAAAAATGTGCATGTTTCTTTATTGAATAGGGGGCTTAATGTAAATGCAGAAACATCTTCATTAACGAAAACGCCGTTATCTACAGTTAAAGATATTATGACAAAGCCAATTAAAGCCAAACAAGTTAGTAGTGATTCTGGTAAAAGCAAATGTGTTGAAGAAAGCACCAAAGACTTAAGTCAAAGCAAAATTTATGCTGTGTATGAAGAGCAAACTGTTCCTGCATTGCATTCATTGCAATAGCGACTAAGGAAAGATGAAACCAACATTCTTTGCCACAGAACTACCCTCCGGAGAATATTGTCTCTAATAGGTTTTGCATATTGGACCATTAATGTGACAAATATTAATGGAATCACAACGATTACGACGATAGCGGTTTGACTACTTAAACTCTATAAAAAAAAATACAGATTAGAAAACCATCCCATAATCTACCTTGATGAAACATAGTTCTATACACATGAGACGCCAGCAAAAGGATGGGTAGATACAACAAGAAAATGCCAAACCAAAGCCCCAGCAAACCACGGAAAAAGAATTATAATTTTACATGCTGGCTCTGAGGATGTATGGGATCCAAATTGTTTACGGTTGTACTCAAAAAAGATTAAACATTCATCTTTGGCCTACCATGATGAATTAATTCAGCTTTTAACACCATAAGAGAACTTTTTGAAGATTGGTTTATAAATAGCCTTTTGCCCAATGTACCTAAGGAAAGCGTAATTGTAATGGATAATATGTTAAAAACGGTATATACTTCGAAAATACATATAAAAATGTGATCATCTAGTAATATTAAAGACATTTAATATTAAAAAAGAATATGGATGTGATACCATTGCTGCCGATATTGGACATACGGTTTTACGCCTTCCCCCGTATTACTGTATTTTTAATCCAATTGAGCATATATGGCATCAGGTAAAATCCAATGTTAGAGCAGAAAACATTTATCCGACTCTAAGTGCAAGTGCTGCAACATTAATTAGGAAGGTTGTAGATAGTATTCCCAAAGAAAGTTGGATACATTTGATTAACCATGTTATTAAAATAGAAGATTCCTATGTATCATTTACTAATAATATAGAACCACTTATTATTATTGTAGATCAAGGTGACAGTAAGAGTGAAACTGAATTAAATGTATAATTAAATTTAAGTTATAATTTTTATTGTACTAATAGATAAATTTATTTATTTATTTATTTTTATTGTGCCAATAAGTTCAAAATACAAATCAATAAACAATGTTTTAGTCATACATAATAATAATAATACTAATTTAACAATATTTAAATTTTTCCAAAATTATTCAGAAGTTAAATCACTCTGACTCTGGCGCCTTTGAAGAAACTAGGAATGTATCAGACAGAATATACAAGTACTATTTTATGCTAGAAAAAATTCTGCTCCTGATCTTTCTTCTATCTCAGTATTTGAATCACTGTCCCTCCCTTCAACTATTCAGTCCAGCAGCTAAATAATCACAAAATTCCTTCTTCATTCATTATGAATGTATGAAATTTAAGAGAACTTTTATTATAATTACTTGAACACTGTCATATATTCATTTGTCCTGCCAAATTTAAAAACCAAAGTGAATACATCTAAAGTAGCAGGATTGACAATCAATTTTTCTGTTGGAACCTTTGATGTAAAACACAAAACTCAAAGAGATTTAATCAAATACCAAATAATTTGGTTTTAACTTTACGACGCACGTTTCGTTAACCATGTAGCACCATCAAGACTGACATTGAATCATCGTGATCATGCTGACCATGTCAGTATCATCTTTTGATGATGTTAACGTAGTTAGCGAAACGTGCGTCGACATTTTATTATTAAAAGCAAGTGATTTGGTGTTTAGTAATAAATCGTTTTAGAGTTTAGAACTGATGATGTTTCAAAGCAGAAAAAACAACTATTATTTGAAAGACAAAGAAATCATTTGCATCCCCTCACATATGAGAAATGTGTTAAGAGGCAAATATGCTTAAGTAAAGTGAAAAAGTCTTAACCAATATATCCCTCGTATATTTTGAGTAAAATTTTATTTTTATTAATAAAAAATGAAATTGTAATAGTTACTTACAGCAGCATCAACATTAGCTGGACTTTCATCATTTGGATCTGCAAGCATTGAAATTACAGATATCAGAATGGTTTCTACAGTGTGAACAGGTAACCACCTTTCCGAGGCCTTCTCATAACCAAACTTATCATCACCTGGTTCATGTAAGATTGATATACATACATCACCATTTTTGTCAACTAAAGATCATAACAATAGTGATATTAATTCAACAAGTATTTAATATTACTTACTGTTTGGATGCCATATCTCTGTAACAAATTTCATTTTCGGTGGCCTAAGAGGATATTCTTTTGGAAAGTATAGGTGACATTTGAAAAATCCCCCTTCACTACAGGATTTAGAAATTTGTATAATTTTTAAGCTAAAAAATCCTAAGTACTTACTATAATGTGTCAGGTGGTCCTATAATAAGAACTTCCCATCTATAAATATCATTATCATCTATGAGGCCCGCAGAAAAACCCTCAACTGGGTTTTTGTTTAGTTCTAAAACATATTATCAATGAAAATAACACAGATATCTATTTAGTAAAAAAAAAATTATGTGAAAGGCTTATTTTTGAACAGACCCAAAGGGTCACCGACCTTTTTTTTTATCTCAAGGGCCTTGTTGGTCAGGTTACTTTTGGTAATCCATTATTATTTCATTTCAAAATTAATCAGATGATAATTTATTATACCTTAAATATAAGCGTTAAGTCAAAATAAATAAGTAACCAATGACTTATGAATCATAGATATCAATTTTATGATGAGCAGGATAATGATAATTGAAATGCAACTTTATAAACATTTAAATAAACGCATTTTTTTTATCACTTTTTTAAATCATAAAATCTGGTTATGTCCTTATGAGGATAAAGAACTGAGACCTTAACATTTAGAAGAAAACAACATAAACAAACTGCAACTCAAGGTCAAAAAAGTTCACACAACTCAGGAAAAAAGACAAAGGTTCTTAGGCCTTGTTAAGCAAAAAAGAACTTTCTTACAGGAAATATTGCTCAATTATAATAGTATTTTGTAACACTACAGAATATCTAATGAAGGTTGCAAAACTTTTTTTAAGGTAATGAAACTAATAGTGTGAAAAAAACGTTAAGGATTTCTTGGACTTTTTCCAAAAAACTTTCACGTCTTTTTTTGAATTTACTAGAAACGTTATTGAAAAAACGGAATTTGAAAATTAGGAGCTTAAACTAAAACTGGTAATGATTTGTCTGGCAAACTGATAAAAAAAGGACTGATATTGATTACCATGAAAACCTCAAAAAATACCGCACGCTTTACTTCAACGTGATAAAAACTGCTTATAAGGATCAAACAAAAACTATTTTTAAAAATTCACGTTCAACCAGACAAAAAAAGATCGAAGTTGGACGAGGTCTTTTTATTATTCGACCGATCGACATTTTTGGGTTCGTTCTACTGCCTTTTTCTAAACTTTAACATACAATTCTTTACTAACCTGCTAGCTGTTTTCTAAGTAATAAGGCGGACTGTGGTTCTGACATTAATAACTGATTTAATTTTGATAACGATATCAATCAAACACTGTTTTCTAAAAAGATGGCCGGTGTCTATTTTCTTGTACGGATTGCAGACAGCCCGCATTGAATCACAAACATATGTTATTTCGGAAAAGGTTCGTTTCCATGCTAACAAACGTCAAACTTTTAGCGACATCTTATGGAAAAGAGTCGAACCATATAGAAAAGGTACAGATTTCTTGGTTCAAAATATTCAAACCATCAAAGTAAGTAAATACATACAATATATACATGCAAGTATAATCCCACAATAATTCAGTGATTTTATAAGTTTCAGTTTGGAGTGCCATGACGAAGAAAATACTATTTTTAATTATTTTAGGTGAAAATTTTAAAACTTGCTGACTTATACAAGTGAAATTAATATGGGTATGTGCGGTAATTAAAAAATATTACAGGCATTTATATTTTAATATATATTTTTCCATTATTATCAATAGTATTATATAAAAGTATATTCAAATTATTCTAGGCTTAGGAATTGATAATTTTAATGAAGAAACTTAAGGAATACTCCCAAAGAGGGCCAAATCAGAAAATACATAAAAAAATCCCTCTATCAAAATTAATATACAATAGGTTTTAATTATATTTTAGCATATTAATAAGAGCGTATTTTCGTTTATTATTTTAAAATTCAAGAAAGTAAAATTCCACAATGTTTCTTTTACCTCTTGTTAACTAAATGTATTGATAGTTACATACGTTGTTTATTAAATGTTGACATTTCGGTTTGTTTTAGCCGGTAAAAATCCGACTATAGGTTAAAGGGTAATTGATAAAATTATAAGGTAAAATTGTGCAAGCTCTGAGGGTGTCTGTTGAAATTCATCCTCATCATAACAACAAAAACCTTTCGGCGCCTAAATTTTTTTGGTTGTCGAAATTGTAAATCGCTATAATTACTGACTTCGTGTTCTTTCTGATGAAGACGGATTGAAGCTTGCCATAAGCTTCAGACATTGGTCCATGTGCTTGGAGTATTAGTTTTTTTTAATTCAGAGAACGACATATTAGAAAAGAGCTTATCATCTTGTTGTCAATGTTTTATTCTGGTTTAAAAATATATCTGTTGCTAGTGGTATAAATACCTATTTAAAAAAAATGCTATAGTCACTTCCCTATAATATATTAGTTTGGTATGACGGTAAAAAATGTATTTGTTTATCTAGAACAAATAATATTAAAACGGTTAAGGAAGTGTGAAGACTGTTATGTCAATATATTCCTTCTTGGTTACTTCATCAGCTTCCACTGGTAGTCTGATTTAGTTTATGATTTCGTGCACTACAATCATGTAAGTGATTTAATTTTTTCTGTTTCATATTTTCTTTCTCATTATGTTTTTTTATATTGTTTATTTATAGGGGTGCATTATTTATAACAATAAGTTTAGTTTATTTTATTCAAAAAACAGCTAGCCAATCCTATGATTTTTCTAACGTACTTTACCATTTTCCTTCTGGTTCAGGAATGGGTGTATGTATACCAAGTTAAAATGAGGAATAAGGGAAATAAACGTTGTAATATTTCAGTTATACATTGCAGTAGCTTGGCCATTGACTGATATAAACATTGACGTTTTCGGTGCGGTCTTTATGGAAGGTTACTACAGTCTACCCTTTAACCAAACACGTTTTGAATTTCCTCCCTTAGTGGGTGAAAGATCGTCCGTTGGAAGAAAATCAGTATACGAATCATTGATAAACAAATTAAATATGTAAGTATCCTTAGTATTTTCATATTTTAAATTTCACAGAAATCTGTTCTGTATAAGACTCGAAAAATGAAGTAAGCTTAGTACAGATGGTGCAGGTTTATTCATTCTTGTTAGGCAACTAATATGGCTTCTTATGATTTGTTGGTCTTTTAGTTATATCGTATGATATAATATACAAATATAATATATATATATATATATATATATATATATATATATATATATATATATATATATATATATATATATATATATATATATATATTTTGTTGACGAAATTTATTAAATAATAACAATTTTAAAATTATGGTATTAAAAATATATATTTAACTGATTTTTTATAAGTTTTCAACTATTGTGTGTGTACGTGTGCTGTTTAAACAATTCTAGCGTCATACATGCATAGAGAGCGCTATTAACCGCAAAAAAATAGTATGCTAGAATTTTCTATTCTAAAGTTTTGGGATTAGAGGCGCATCAGCAACTGAGAAGGCTATTTAGCGACTGCACCTACAGCTTAACGTGGTTTCCGAACCACGGTCATCAAGCTACCGAAAACTCCGGTCAGCACCCCCTCGGGCTATCAACCTTTGGTTTTGTGCTTAACCGAAAATATCTCGAGAAGCCTACCGACTGGCAAGTGACCAACGTAGAAAACCTCTCAGAATGCATCCGGCCTTACCCAGCCTCGAACTGGCGTGACTGAGGGGTGATTCCTTGTCAGATTTTACACTCTTACCTAGAAACATGCACAAGAATTTTTAGAATAACTTTTTTGCCTAGTACGGGATTCGAACCCGCTCCATATTAACTGCCGTATTGTAAGACTGACGCCTTAGACACCACAGCTAATGTGGCTCCTAATTTTCTATTCTCCCTAAGAATCCAAGTGAAGTTTGATTTTGTCATGTCAGTTCAGTCACATTTTAACAATTGTTTAAAGATGTGTTTAGCGTTTTTTTAATAGAATATTTAAAAATCGTGCTTTATTTAATATTTAGTAGCTCCATCTTAAGTAAAGATTGGTTTGCTAAATTTAAACTTGAGTATACTAACTTTGAAGATTGATTGCCTTATTTGGGTCTTTTAAACAAGGATTCAACTGATGTTTTGAGTTGTTTTTTAACTATGTATGATACATGAACTCATCATTATTGACCAGAATCGAAATAGCAGTTAAATTTGTGGATAAAAGCTAGTAGAAATAAAATAAAGAAGGCAAAAATAGTTCCTTCACCAGATATGATCATGGCAAACGTATATTTGATTGGAAGACGAATTTTAATGCTTGATTTTTTTCAGAAAAAAAATTTTCGATCAGTTAATCAAAAAAATCGTGAAAAAGATCAGTTTGCAGAATAAACATTTTCTTTTTTATTAGAACACAATGTATCTCCTCACAAAGATGTTTGGCGATGGTTTAAAATTTTTTTCCTTTTTCATTGCTAGGTTAGAAACTTCTTGATTAGTCCTCGTATAACAAAAATAAATAATGCAAAACAAATTAAATACCACTTCAATTCATTTTTTCCTCGTTCTATCTTTTTTTTTTCGTCAAATTCGCAGGAAATAATGGCCCTTTTCCATTCCTCGAACGACTTTCCCTCTTCGTCTTGCTCGGTTTAAAACAGATTTCGCAGGGAGTGGGATTTATGGATCTACTTTGTTTTTCAGCAGGTCCATATTTATTCGAGGCCTACGGAACGGACGCATTAAGCCTAACATTAATGCCACCTTTTTGTGTTTACTCTGGGAAGTTATTCTCGACGGCTTATATAGTAAAATAAATAAGATACTAATATGTATATGTTATTGAAAGGCTATTCGGGCTCAATAGAAAATAGAAAACAGCCTATATTTTTGCCAAGAGCCTTTGATATGCCTTTGATATACTTGTATTTATCTGGAAGTTTTGTCTGGTTTTATTAATTTATACGGAGATATAAGGTGAAAAAAGTGCTTTGGAATATATATATATATATATATATATATATATATATATATATATATATATATATATATATATATATATATATTGAATATATATATTGAGTAGAACAATGAAGCTTTGAGTTATGCCATCTGGAGCGTAAGTTCTTGGGAGGGTCACCTTTGGTGGACAGGTCAAGGCAGAGGCATCAGATCGACAATTCCAAAATTCTTCATTCTGGCCTTCAACATGCCAGTACAGTTTCAAACACTGTTTTCTTTCACCGGAGGTCAAGGGGTAACTATCTTCGGCAGCGGGAAGACCTGCCCCAAGGCAGAGGGTGCTAAGAATCACCGGGTTAGATCAGGTTGTCATTGGACTTTTGACATTGTCACGGTTAATATGCGGACAATGAAAATGGAGGCCCGACTGCAAGAACTGTTAATCGAACTTGACCACATACATTGAGATATTATTGGGCTTTGTGAAACACGAAGAAAGGGCGAAGAGTTAATCAAACTAGAACCAACTGGTCACGTACTCTATACCCGAGGTTTGGAGAATGGACTATGTGGGGAATTGGATTCCTCATCAATCGAAAGCTGAAAGACAGTCTACTAAAATTTGAAAGTATATCTGACCGATTAGCTGCTGCTTAGATATGAAACGGGTTGGTACCACGGATATGGTGCATTCATATTAGTATGAGTTTTACAGTCGCGCTAGGTACGGTTTGATATTTTGGGGTGGGTCGCCTTATCTGATGCGTGTTTTCAAAATACAAAAAAAGATAATTCGAATGATGGGTGGGGAGTCACTACTGGCAACATGTCAACCAATTTTTAAACAATGCAGGATTTTGACTCTATCATCACTATATATTTTGGAGATTATCATCTTTGTTAGGCGAAATTTTGTAGCATTCGTAAAAAATAGTGATTTTCATCACTATGACACACGAAGCTCTGATGAACTCGTTTTACCAATACATACATGTAAGATAGTTGAACATAACGTTTACTATAGGGGTATGAACCTGTATAATAAGTTGCCACAACGATTTAAGTATGCTCAGAATGACAACGAATTTAAAAAATTAGTCCGCGAATTTCTTATAAGTCAAAGTTTTTATAGTTTAAGAAGAATATATGTCGTATCAATAATTAGTTCGGTAATTAGGGGTTTTTCTCTACCATTCGGTTCCAATATACTTAACGATGACATCAGTCCATATTGCTTCGGTCTTCTCCGCGATGAAGCGGTATCCACTCCAGGATTGCCTTGGTCCATCTATCGTCCCATTGCCTCGCTATATGGCCTGCACATCTCCATTTCAATTGTTCTACTCTTCCAATGATGTCACACACTTTCGTTTGTTCCCTGATCTATGTGCAGGGCTTGCTTTCTGTCCCGTCTTGTACGATACCAAGCATACATCTTTCCATTTCCCTCAGTGCTACCCGAAGTTTCTGAATTGCGATGTGAGTGTCCAGGCTTCACATCCGTATGTCATAAAGTGTAGGACGCGCTGATCGAAGACTTTTCTTTTCAGGCAAAGTAAGAGTTTGCTCTTAAACACTTTGCTGAGCTGCCAAATGCCTGCCAGCCACATTTAACACGCCGTTTCACTTCCCGGGTGGTATCCCCTCCTATTGAAATCCTCTACCCAAGATATATAAAGTGGTCCACAATCTCCAAATCCTTTCCTAAAACTGAAATTCTTCTGTCCTCAACGAATTTGTTGAACATAACCTGACCTTAATTTTTAAGCCAAATGGTTTGCTAGTCCTTTGCAGCTCTTTTATGCATCTTTGCAGCTCCTCTGGGTCTTGTGAAAGGAGAACGATATCATCTGCAAATCTAAGATGGTTTAAGTTTGCACCATTGATCTTTACACCATCCTGTTCCTAATTCAGATTACGGAATACTTCTTCAAGACAAGCTGAGAAAAGAATAGGCGATATTATGTCACACTGCCGTTCACATCGCTCTGTATTAATTCCCACTTCAAGATCATCAAGGCGAATTGTCGCTGTAGCTCCATCAAATTTCGATGCTAATAGGTTTACAATTGCTTTGTTTACCCCTGGCTGAGCAATACATCCATTATGACCTACTTTGAGATTAAGTCAAGTGCCTTTTCGTAGTCGATAAAAGCCAGGCCTCAATCTATAAATTTGTTGAGAAGAGCCTTTGATTTGTATGTAAAATATTTGTGCGGAATTTTGTCTTTATTTGATTTATAAAATTTATAGGTGGTGGTGTGCAATGAACCTTGGACTTTTCATAGTTCCAAGGATGAAATAATTTTGTTGTCTTTGTATGGCTGGGAATCCAGAAAATGTTGAGAGAGTCTTAAAATATCGGTCCTTGAAGGTCCTCGGTGCTCAAATTTTGGGGTTTCGTTACTCAGTGCATCCTACACGATGTGTTGAAATTTTATCAGTACAAAATCGAGATCGTTTAGATTCTATTTCAAGGTGATTTTGTTTAATGCAGACTGCTTTGTGAAAGAATGCTGGAAGTTATAAATCAGAAAACAAACGAAAGTATGTGACATCATTGTAAGAGTAAATCGGTTGAAATGGAGGTGGGTAGTCCATACTTCGAGGTAATATGACTACTTGTGGACCAAACTAATATTGATATGGATATCACTTGATCACAAACGTCTACGAAGCAGACAGAAAATGTTATGAAGTGATGACATTGTCAAGTAGACAATGACTGACTGATGATGATGATGATGAATTAGTGCATATCTATCAAAATTGCATTTGTTGTTGATTGTTTTAGTGTTAATTAAATTTTTTATATTAAAATCAAGTAAGTTAAATGTATTTGAAAGACGTGCTTTTTTTTTGTTCAACCTTGTATATAAAATGCAACTAAAATGGTTTATTTGCGAAAAAAAAATTGCTTTCCAAAAATCCTGAAACCTTAGAAAATACACCGAAGAGGAAAAATAATTTTCCTTTGAACCTTTTACGTTTCTCACGTAGAACGTTCTTTAGCGTTATGATAATTTAGTCAAACTTAGTTTTGAAATAGTTTCTGAGTTCAATCAAACGAATAATAGGTATTTTGCATTTCTCCAAGTTCCCGGAAATAAGAAAACGAAGATCGCGCGCGAAAATTCACATTTTCCGTTCTGTTTTCCTTTCAGAAAAGGTTATCCAGGTAAAGCGTGTCTCTTAAGAAGCATCTGCGAGGCGGCGTCGTACTCTATGCAGCATTTCAACGGGGTTCTAGGAGATTTACTTCACATCCTATTAACGTAAGTATGCCGTAAGTCTTTTTAATTCTTAATCTCGGAAGCAGGTTTTCTTTGTTTTATATTTTATCAGACGAATATTTCGAGAGATGTTGAGACTGGTTGGTATTTTTCGAGAATAAATTGGATCGGAATTTTTGACACCTGGTTCGTTAGTTTTCTAGTTTGATTAAATTATTTTTGATTTTACATTTTCTTTTGTATTTTTTTCCTTTATTTGGAAACAAACAAAACCCACCCTTGGCTACGCCCGTGGAGAGTACCCTCCGAAACGTTAACGTTAAAAGTTTGTAAAGTTTTGTAACCCAAATAAAAAAATATATGAACACGACACAATCATTCAGACATTATTTTCTTTTGTGACACCCAGATTTTGTTTAATGGTATAATGTAATGCAACTTGAACCATGGACAGGTATATACCAGGTGTGACCGTTAATAATTCTTAATTATTTCTTGAAAAACACGTTAAATTTGGGAAAAGGTAGCTGGACATGTGGCAGAAATAGTGTCATCGCAGAGTGTAGGGTCTTTCTGTTTAACACGTCCACTGCCGGTAAAAACTTGTTAAATTTTGGCGGATGCTGACAACTGTTTTTGTTTAAATTTTAAAGCTGCCTATTGAAAACTATTTAAAATGTGTTTATAAATGTTCTAAAAGATAAGTTTGCAGATTTATTTGAGTTTTAGTGTTAGTTTCCACGGCTAATACCGTCAGTGGCATTCCAGACTTAATATACGAGGTATATAACATATGGTATAATAAATATAAATGTATGCTTAACAAAAACTAAACAAATTTAATACATGTATCTAGAAATTAAAAGAAAATATCTAAATATCTAGAAAATATCTAAAAAACTATAATATTAATAATACTTGATGAATATCAAGCAGGTTTTCGACCGGGTAAATAATTCCCGGAACAGATCCTGAATCTAAAGTTGATCCTAAGACATCAAAAACTATATAATAAAAATCTCGTCTGTCCATTTGTTGATTTCAAAAAAGCATATGATTGTCCGCCAATCTTTATTCCAAATCTTGAAAGAACAAGGACTAGGTCTGAAAACGCTGGCAATTATTAAAGCAACACTAACTAATACAAGGTCAAAAGTTAAATTCATGGGTGACATCTCAGAGCCTTCTGAAATTAAAACTGGAGTGAGACAAGGGGATGGACTCTCACCACTCATATTTAACAGCGTTCTAGAAAATGTAATACAGGAGTGGCATGTAAAAAAATTGGCCCCGAATATTGACCAGCCCATTAAACTGGGGAGAACCGACATCAAAATAGATTGTCTGGCGTTTGCTGATGATTTAGCAGTTTTAGCTCAAGATATATTAATCTTTAAATAGAAAGAAAGACATTGAGGAAGTTGAAAAGAAAGAAAGAAAAATCATAAGAGAAATTTTAATACCCAAACAAATAAAAAGCACAACATACCGACTTCGAGAAAACCAAGAAATCAAACAATACACAGATATACATGGCGTTATGAGAAAAAGAAGACTTAAGTTATTCGGACACATAAAATGGATTAATCCGAGGCGGTTAACTAGACAAATATTTGAATTTTATGAAAATAGAAGTAGAGCTAAAATAGAAACAATTAAAAGGATTGCTGTAATTAAAGAGGACCCAAGATCAGCAAATATTACACAAAGTCAAATTCAGGATAGAAATTATTTCAGATAGAAGGTTAACGTTTGGGAGTTTGGCCAGAGAGAAAAATGTAGGAAGACTGGAACAACTTGGTCTGACGAAAGGAAAAAAGCTCATAGTGAAAGAATGAAATCAGTATGGGTGCAAAGCAAGGCTAACAACAACAAACGCTTCTAACTGTACTTCGCGTGGTCCATCAGGGCCTATACGTGAATAATAATAATAATAATATTAACAATAACAGTAACAAAAAATGTTTATAATATATAAGACATCAACAAAATTTTCTCCTGATGTAAAAAGCAAATGTCTAAAAATATATGAAAAATATTTACAAAACTAATAATAATGAAATAAAAAAATTAACTGTGATAGATTGAACAGCATTTGAGACAATATCCTGGACGGTCAGGACAATAAGGACATTCATAAATGGTGTCCGTCCGTTTGCTTTCAAGACAGCAGGATCTACATCTCTTGGCTGGGATTATTTTCTTTTCGGGAAAAAATTCTCGTTTTACGACTTTGTGAAAATTTCCTTTTGCAGCGAATTTTGATTTTTCTTCTATATGTGGTAATAAGGATCGAACTATGTTTAATCTAAAGTCAAAGCACGCATTTTTGATTAAGTATTTATTATGTAAAATATGGACATTTGTTAGAAACATTTCTATTGTATGTACGAACAATTTTTTGTACCATCGTATGGTTTTTCGTTCTGCCGTATAATATGATAATATTTGGTATGTCGCCTGTCAATTCCGGACATGAACTTATTACAATTTATGATTGATAATGGCTTGGACTTTATTTCATGTCTTTTGTTTTCAATTTCAACCATGTGGCCTGAAAATTCGGAAGATATATAACAAACTTCCCTTTTATCGCACATTTTACCAATCATAATATCTTTTTCGTATTGACCGATGGTATGTCCTTTCTTCAGTTTTGTTGTCTGTACCGCTCTCGGTGTATTTTTTATGGTCATTCGTAGAATGCCTGTGCAGTGAGTTTTCTGCTGAAGTAGTGAATTCGCCATGTCAACTATTGTAGTAATTGTCCATGTATACGTGATACCAAACTTTTAGTTTTCCTTGCAACAAATACATTACCACTTTTTTTGTATGCTCTTCTTCTTCTGAATCATCAGCCATACAAGTATATACTACAAACTTTTACACCATTCCATTTGGAGTCGCTAACATATATAATTTAATCCCATATTTATGGTACTTATTTTTTATATATTGTTGGAAAACAAGTCTTCCTGGCCACAAAACTATTGACACAACTAGAGCCAATTCTCGCCCAGGATAATATATCTCAACCATTCTATTATTAAAAAAATCTATTACTGGGCGAATTTTCTGTAGTCTCTCTTCGGATATATGTTCTTAAAGCTGAGGATTTCTTGAAAAATGAAGCGCTCGCAAAATTATCAAAAGACGATACCGGAAAGGGTCTTTCTCCCAGTAGTCCTGCAAGCGCCTTAGTTTTAGATTCCCCATATGCAGAAATACGCCGACGAAAATTAGTAACTCAGGGAGTGAGAGGTCCTTCCAAGTGGTAATTCGAGATTTCTCTCAAAGACCCGGAGACAGAAATATTTCTGTCGCGTAATTGCCAGTTTCTTCTACAATATTTGAGAGAAATTCGTCAGTAACCAACAGACGAAAAAATCCCACTGGAGTATTTTCTGTAGGTTGAATTATGAGTTGTTCCACTTCGGAAAAAGTGTGACTCACCATTCCAATAAACTCATTTGTCCAATTTATTACTCCTTCTTGACTTTCTTAATCGTCAGTATCACTTTTTGTTGTCACATCGGCATCGTCCTCATCATCAGTCTCTTCCGAAGACAACTCGTCACTATCATCTCTATCGAAATTCGATAAATCACTATTTTCTAAAATCTGGCGCAACTCTTCATCAGTGTAATAATGAACTTTAGCTCATTTTATAGGTTGCGATGATCCAGGTTCATTAATATTTTGTTTCATATTGAAACGGAATATCTATTTAAAAAAAGTGAAAAAAACAAAACCGCGCATGTAAAACTACACTTTACGAACTGTTTTAAAATAGCACAAAGAACTAACGTACCTTGACTGACTTTACAAAGTGCGGATAGAAATAACAGAGGTACAAACGAAACAGCAGTGAACTTGTTAAGTAAAAATTTGTGTGCTTTGCAATGATTAATCCAGAACTGACATTTACATTCCAAATAGTGTTGCCGTTATTACGTTTAAATGTACTGACACTCTTATTAGAAAACTTTTTATATCCAATCATTATTTTTATTGAAACAATGAAATATAAATGGTGGACATTAAGGTTAATAAGTAAAACAATTAATATTTTTAGGCCCTCTACAACAATTGACTCTAAAGAAGATTACTTTTTGGAATACTGGGAAGCTGAAGAAATTGGGAGCAAAACACAGAATTGTGATCGGTACAACAGTTGCCACGTAAACTTTTTAGATTTGATGAGTTTTATACAATAAACTTATTTTTAAACTTATTTGTTTTCTTTATATTTTTACTATATATTGTGGAAGGAAATTTATTTAATTTATAAATACAATCTACTAAAAAAGTTGATATATCACCAAGATTTCCTAGAAGTTATTGAAACAGCAAACTGGTCCTATTTCTACTCAGGAACCAAATTAAAAATACCAATTTTTCTGTTGGAACCTTCGGTGTGAAACACTAAACTCGAAGTGATTTATCACTAAACACCAAATCACGTTCTGAAATTTCTCGACGCATCATGTTAGCATTATCAGGACACTGATTTAATCCGAGATTAAATCAATAATTTGAGATTATTAATCATTGATCGGTTTAATCTGAGATGAAATCATCTCCTGATGATGCCAACATGTTTAGCGAAACGCGTATAGAGAAGTTTAAAAAAGTGATTTGGTTTTTAATGGCAAATCTCCTCGAGTTTAGCAAATTAACAACGTTGGTTCAGAAACGTTTTGAATAAACGAACTATTTTTTAAAAATTTAGATATCTATAATTTTTATTTTTATTAGAGTTTTAAGCTGGCTAATTAATTGTTCTTTGTGTAGTGGCATGGGGTTAACCGGCCGATGCTCACTTAGGATTATTCGCCTAATGGCGAAGGACTGTAAACTTCTCTTTAAGTTCACAGTTCCTGCGAAGTCTATTTACAATTGCGAGAAATCGGAGATTTTGAAATTTCGATTTAACTAATAACTGTTCTTAACGAATCAGGGTGCTATAAGAGCTTGAATTTTCAAAAATTGCAATATTTGCTGTAGTAACAATGAAAATATTTATTTGTTTTTTTCTGTCCCCTCAATTGAAAAACACACTTCGTGGACGTCGTTTTAAGTCCATAAAAGTAATTCTAGAGAGATCATGCAATGAGAACGCATTACTTTAAAGAAGACAAAGTCAATTTGGAACAAATAAAATATTATGTGTTTTATTTAAACATTCATCTTAATTTTTGATCATGGTGAAATAAGTAGTATTTTGTTCCATCTTCAATCCCCTCTATCCACTTTTTTCTAGGCTTTCGATCAATGTCCATGTCTCACTACTATATAATATCGTTGGTATTTTTTTAATATTTCTGTTTTTATATTCTTTAGTATTTCTCTTTTGTTTAAAAAAAATTGTTTTAAAAAAATTTGCCTGCTTTTACCATTCCCCCATTTATTTTTTTTTATTTTGCCATTACTTTCCAACATAGGCGGCGTAAGGGGTGGGCGACGTAGTCCACTGCCTCTGATCTCGCGGTCCGAGGGGCCTCGCCCCTCGAATGTTTATGCAGCTTTCTTTAACTCATGAAAAATATATAGCTACGGTCATTAAAAGCCGTGACTGCGGATAATGATTTTACTCATCATAAAGCGATAATTTACTGAGACAAGCAGCAGTTATTATCTACCAAAAGATTAAAAATAAAAGGGTAGCCAAAAAGAAAACGATGTTCGATTATGAAAGCAGCGATGAAGCTATACAGTCTCACAAAAGCTGGTACGAAACTCATTTTTAACATCATGATTGATTCCATAGTGAGCAATATGGATTCAAGAGTCTATAAATCAACATTTTAATAATTTTGGTTTTCTCTGTGATCTAAGTAATATTCAATATTCAATCTAATCAATATTCCAAAAGACCATATATTAAAAAACTGTCAAGATTTACACGCAGTCCTGCGAGTGGGTGAGAGCAGTAACTTCCAACCTTACAAATTATATGAAGAATTACAAACAATGATCCCAAATTTACTCAACTTCATTAAAGATGTGAAATAACTGCTCCAATACATAACAGAAAATAACTTTAAATAAATTTTCCCAAATATATATATATATATATATATATATATATATATATATATATATATATATATATATATATATATATATATATATATATATATATATATATATATATATATATATATATATATATATATTGTTATTCGAATTTTCCTTTCGTCTATAATTTTTCTCCATTGTTTTTGTTTCGTACACTACTTCGTTAGTCTGTTATCTGATATGCTACACGTGTCGGAATCATATAAATTGTCCCTATATTAATTTATAATTTATTAATCTTATTTGTAGAGTCTGTCTATATATTTAATTTCTTATTCCGCCTCTTATTTTACTTACGATCTTACGTAACATTGGTGGCATTTCTATTGCATTAATTTGTGTCTTATGTTTCTTTTTCGATCAATGTCCATGTCTCACTACTATATAATATCGTTGGTATTTTTTAATACTTCTGTTTTTATATTCTTTAGTATTTCTCATTTGTTTAAAAATGTGTTCTTCATTATATTGAAAAATTTGCCTGCTTTTTCCATTCCCCCATTTATTTTTTTTTATTTTGCCATTACTTGCCAACATAGGAGGCGTAAGGGGTGGGCGACGTAGTCCACTGCCTCTGATCTCGCGGTCCGAGGGGCCTCGCCCCTCGAATGTTTATGCAGCTTTCTTTAACTCATGAAAAATATATAGCTACGGTCATTAAAAGCCGTGACTGCGGATAAGGATTTTACTCATCATAAAGCGATAAATCCCACCGGCTAGCAAGCATTTTGCAATACTAACCTATCACATACGTGTTTTTTTAAATATAGTGTAGCTAATAGCCACATTTGCTTAGCAAGTCCTTACAGCGAAGTGATTTTTCGGCCAAGTTTATGGCAACTTCTCGCTGGGTAACTGTTATCGTGCAAGTTGAATCTATGGCCGTAGACTAGAAGCAACTTGACAGCAACACTTACAGTTAATTTGAAGTAAAATATTCGATCAACTTCACGTCAATAATTGACAAGCAGTTTCTGAAGTCAAGTTGAACAAAAGTTACTAAAAAACCTGATGCCAACTTAAATACAACTTCTTTCTCTCCAACTCTTTCTGTCAAGTTCGTTTCAGATTCTGGCCGTAAATTGACGTTAACTTGCGGTCAGAGTGGCTATTGGGGTTAGAAACCAGTATTGTCAAATTACGTGTAATTAAATATGATTGATATCTCATGACAAACAATTTGTGCACTCTTATCTAAGCCACGATATTCAAAATGAGTTGATCACATTGATGTTAAAAACAATTAACGATTAAGTAATTCGTAGGGCAAAAGAGGCAAAATATTATTCTATTTTGCTCAACTGCATTAGAGACTGTAATCGAGTTGAACAAATTCAGTTGTCTTAAGATTTTGTAATACATCAACTGGAACAATAGAAGAAAACATTATCGGGTTTCTTGATGTCGCTGAGATGACTGGAGAATATCTAACTAATGCAATATTGGAAGAGGTAGAAAAAAATGTATTACATATTTAAAACTCGTGGCCAAGGAGGGACAATGGTGCAAATATGGTTGGCATAAATAGTGGAGTTAAACTGGAATATAAATATTAATTCCAGGGCATTTTTTACACCTTGCGGGTGTCTTGTTCTTTTGTGGCAGCAAAAACATGTTTTGGTTTTATTCAGAAATAATCAAAGGAAAATTTAAATCTTACTATAAAGCCTTTATCAGACACAAGGCAGGAAAGTAGAACCGAGACAGTGACGGTCATATTATTACTATTTGATAATGATATTGAATGCATTACAAACTTAAAAAACGACACGGAAGAATCAGACACACTCAGTGATTGTGATTTGGTTTTGAATGAAATACTCAGCTTAGAATTTATCATGCCATTATATTTATGGTATGAGATATTATCACGTGTTAATTTTATAAGCAAATTACGACAACCCGTACAGGTCCATTTAAGCATTGCTCTTGAATATTTGCGTATATTTTATAACTGGCTCAAAGAATATCGACAATAAACTTGAAGAGATTTACCACTAAACTCTCCTGAGGAGATTAAATCATCTCCTGATGATGCTAACATGGTTAGCGAAACGTGCGTCGAGCAGATCAAAAAAGTGTTTTTGGTGTTTAGTGGTAAATCTTTTCAAGTTTAGTGCATCACACCAAAGGTTCCAATAGAAGAATTGAATATCGACAGTGATTGTTTGACGCTCGTCAATTTACCGAGAAAAGCAGTTATGATCTGCCAAAAGACTTTAAAAATAAAAGGGTAGCCAAAAAGAAAACGATGTACTATTATGAAAGCAGCGACGAAGCTATACAGTCTCACAAAAGCCGGTACGAAACTCATTTTTTTAACATCATGATTGATTCCATAGTGAGCAATATGAATTTAAGAGTCTAATCTAAAGTCTAAGTCTAATCAATATTCCAAAAGACCATATATTAAAAAACTGTCAAGATTTTCAAGCAGTCCTGCGAGTAGGTAAGATCAGTAACTTCCAACCTTACAAATTATATGAAGAATTACAAACAATGATCCCAAATTGATTCAACTTCATTAAAGATGTGAAATAACTGCTCCAATACATAACAGAAAATAACTTAAAATTAATTTTTCCAAATATATATATTGTCATTCAAATTTTAACAGTACCAGTAAGTTCAGCATTCAAAATTAAAACTAATAAACATTATTTAAGTAGTACAATTGGTCAGTAAAGACTTTCAGCGCTGGCATTTTTTTCTGTTGAAGCAGACACAGTATTTAAACTGAATTAGAATCCAGCTATTAAGGAATTCAGTAAGGCCTCTTTCACACTATCCACTCCACGCCACGCCACTCCACGCCACGCCACACCAAGTACACAGGAGTAGATGGGGGTTTACACACCTATCCACACCACGCCACGCCACACAATTATATACAGCCACAAGGGTTCCACTCGAGATCAAGAGCAGGCGAGGGCCACATGCACGCAGCTCCCATCCACGCCACACCAACTCTTGTCAAGAGTAGGCCTGAAAGAACCAATGGGGTCTTTCATACTCTGCCACGCCCCATCCACTCCACAACCACAATACACACGTGGTTAAACATATCAGTTATCAGTGCTTATTTGACCCCAAGTTTGTTCTTTGTTTTTTTTTAAATTTTGATTACTTTTTTATGTAATTTTGATTATTTTTTTTGTAATTTTGATTACATGGAGTTTTTGATACTGGAAAGTTGATAGACGAACTAAAGGAAAATGAATGTTTATGGAACGTACAACTCGGTGATTATTCAAATAAACAAAAAACAGATTGCTTGGTCTGAAGTTGCAAATGCATTGTTTTCTGAGTATGCAGAAATGAGAGATGTGAAAAAGAAAGAAGCTGGTAAGTAAAAATTTCCTTTCTTCTTAACCTTCGAAGGACAATTAAACTCTTTATGCATATTCTTTGATATTTATATCTTCCTTTTCTATTTATGTCTCTCTTTCCTTGGTTTTTCTATTTTTTCTTCTTTCCCAATATCCTGCTTTTTTCTCCGTTCAAAAACTTCTTTAGTCCTATAAAACATACATGCATGTCTTTATTTTTATTTATGAGTTTTTGCTGGCTTATCTGATCATGAATATTAGGTCTTGTGTGCTTCTTCCCATTCTAAATCTACATTGAGTCCCCTTCATCGTTTCTTTTAATTGATTTCTCATTCTGTTTTCTAACTGATGTGCCTCTAACCGTAAAGCTTTACTTTTTTCTAATATTCTAGCTAATATTTTCCTGTATTCCTCTATCTTGGTATTTTTGTGCTCTTTATTATCTCATTTAGTTCTATTATTTTGTAAATTCCTTCTGTATCCAGATATTTTATAATTTCTGGAGTTATGTTCTCTTACCAGTTACAGTTTTTAATTGTTCATCCAGTATATATGTAGGGTAAATTAAAGATCAAATTTTACTTATTTTTTATTTAATATATTTGAAACAGATGATCAGACATCACTATGCCCACCAAAAAACAAAAAAAGTCCTTAACAATCCTATTATTCTTGGACTATTAGAAGTTCAATATCATAGTCATATATTTCTATACAAATTTTACATTATTTTTATATCATTATTCCTTCGTCAAAGGTTATTCAATAATTATTTAGAATTTTTGGTTTTAGTCATTTCGATAGTCCTCTATGGTATATTTTACTTTGCTTAAATTACAGAGTCGTTTGTTATGTACAAAAAAAAAAAACAAATAGTTTCAGATATGATATGATGTAAAAATGTTGAAAAAAAAAAATACAAAAAATAATTCTTTTTAATAATCTTGTCTTAACGCTGATTTTTTTTTTTTGGTTTTAGAATAGATTTCTTATAGGTACATATTCATATGTTAGCTACATTAGAAAACGGGATACAAATCTCAAATAAAAAATATATACAGAATGTATTAAAAAAAACCCTACGTTTGTATAATACATCCATTCGTTATATGATTTGTTTACAAACCCTGTTTCTTAACCAAGTAATACTTTTGGGAAAAACGCTTGGAAATAATGGAGTAGCTTTGCGTTTTAAAAAACTTAATATTTAATAAACGAATATTTAATTTATCTTATTATATATAATTTAATACAAGGGGATTTTCTATTAAACATTCACTTACTTTTTTGTAGACTTTTGACATGGGTTTCGCTAACTATGATCGTATCATCAGTAAACTGATGATTTAATGAAGCAAAATTATTTTTTTGGATTTTTTACAACTGATGATATTACCCGTGTTATAGACAATTTTGTTTTGTTTTGTTTTGTTTTGTTTGCTTTTTTGGGGTTTCGGTCAATTGTAATAATATACATAATAATTATACATTGGTAAGAGTTTATAATGTTATTTTGTATTTCGCGCTTGTAGGAAACGCCAGTTAATGTTGGCAGGTTAAAAAAAAGAAGAACTTAAGTGTTTAATTGTTATAAAATTGTTTTTTTCGTAAATCAGCCTTTTTTAATTTATGAATTCCTTAATTTATGATTCCTTATAACTTTAGAAGTGGGATTAAGAAGTTAACGGGGAAAAATCGCCCGTGTATTATTATGAAAAATGAAAGTTAAAATTTTGAGGTTAGGGGTCCATACTATTATTCGAAAAATGGCTTCTGAAAACGATTCCGCTCAAACGAAAGGTGTGATTAGTGAGATTAAAGATTTTGAACACTGTGTGAACTCTACAGCTAATGTAAACTGGTGCTAGTGGAAATCTTCAATTTATGAATTTAGTAAGCACGTTGTTTCAACAAAATACACAGATGCTGCAGATGCTTCAGCTTCAACAAAACTCTTCTTTGTTGACTGTTTAACTGTTAATTAAGAAATTATTGTATCATTTATGATACTTCTTTTTTAAGAAACTCCTATCTTATGTTATTACTTATGTACCTATTATGGTAAATGCTTATGTCATTAATTATAGTCCAAAACAGGTGTTGCTACTCATTTTTTAAATACTGATGCCAAATCAAACATTTACCTGATTTCCACATGTATGATTGTGTCTATTCTCCTTCAATTAGTCTCAGTATTCTCAGTTTCTGCTGGTGTTATGTTTGAATTCAATTTCTTACAAACCGTCCAAGGTGTTGCTTATTTAGAAAGTCAGATTTCAGAGCGTTGATTATTCTTGCTGTTGACGTAATGCGGTAATTAATGTTCATCTCTATGTCCCCTGTGTTATTTACAACCCCGGATTTAAGATTTTTCCGAACCGGGTAGAAACTTGACATTGGCGCCCCTTCCCTCCAGCATTTGAGATTAATGATTTCATTTTGGCGCTTCCTTATATTGCAGCCCGAGGCAGGTACCTCGGTTTGTACCCCTTTCTAGATCCGGGGCTGGTTATTTATAAAGGATCCTACATATTTCATTCTGCTGTCCATCAATAAATATTTTAACACATTCCCGGTGTTTAGTCAAGTTCTGTCTTGTGGTGTTGGCCTTCATTTCAAATTTATTCCCTTTTTATACCCTTCTCTAGATCTATTTTATTCAATAATAATAGAACATTATCCGTCTATAAGAATTTCTTCATTACTCCTAGTTTTGTATATATACCACATGGGACTCCAGTCATCCTGTCTACTTCACTTGATCAAAATTAACAGCAGTGGGCTTAAAATACCTCCTTGTCATACATCTTTGCTTGTTATAAATTCTTGTGTGAATATATTTCCATTATTAGCATACAAATTCTTGACTGCTATCATTAATTTCTTTAAAATACATTATCCTCAAAATTAAATACTCTGCTCGTCATTAGAAGACATTAAACCACTGATTTATAGTGTGGTAGGAAATCTGCTGGGGTTATCCTTTTATCGTTACTTGTGTTAATATGTTCCAACCTATACCATTTGTAACTATGTCGAAGTGAGAGTTTTTGTGATAATCATAAATAATTAAGAAAAGAAGAATCTTAAAGAAAGAGAGAAGATGAATTAAAGGAAACGAAACGAAACTGAAGATTCTAAAAATTAATAGTAAACATTATTTTTGATTATCAAGTACAATCAACAAACATATATGTTCAAATTCATGTCATTCCCAAGAGAAAGTTACGCTGAAGTGCCGCTTTTAAAATGTATTAGAATATATGATGGTGTTATTATGAACTAGACAACTAATATTTGAAGTACTGCGCATTTTCGTCTTTCAATTCGAAATAAGTGTTATTGAAGTGCAGAACATTATATAGGCGCCTCTTGTGAGAGGAGATTTTTTCTAGATTTTCTATGAGAAAAATTTAATGGGTCTACGAGTGGAAATGTTGACCTTTATGATGAAGAATCTGCGTTACATCAAATTGCCTTTATTGAGCGAAATGTCCACTACTCAGTAATATTAGCAGCAAACAATTCATGCTAGTGCAGTTATAATTCATCTACTGACGAGTATATATATATATATATATATATATATATATATATATATATATATATATATATATATATATATATATATATATAATAAATGCAGAAGTGATCCTTCTACATAAAAGGGAGCACAGGAAGGTTTAAAGAATTACCGTCCAATAAGCCTCCTATCAGTAATATACAAAGTTTTCACTAAGATAATTTTTAAAAGAATATTAAAAAAACTGAATGACGTACAACCAAGAGAACAAGCAGGATTCAGAAGTGGATTTAGTACATACACAGTACATACATACAGGTTGTACAGCAGACCATAGAAAGGCACAACGAATACACCATACCACTGTGTGCTTTGCTTTTTTCGACTACGAAAAAGCATTTGATTCCATCTCAAAGCATGCAATAATGGATGCAGTGCTTAGCCAAGGGGTAGATAAAGCATATGTAAACCTGTTAGGATCGATATATGATGGAGCTACAGCCACAATTCACCTTGATGATCTTGAAGTGGGAATTAATATAGAACGAGGTGTACGGCGTGGGAGTGACGCAATATCGCTTATTCTTTTCTCGGCTGACCTTGAAGAAGTATTCCGTAAACTGGATTGGGAACAGGATGATGTAAAGATCAATGGTACAAACTTATACTATTTTAGATTTGCAGATGATATCGTTCCCAAGACTCAGAGGAGCTGCAAAGGCGCATGCAAGAACTTCAAAGGCCATGGCGAACCATTTGGCTTGAAAATAAACCTGAAAAAGAATCAGGTTATGTTCAATAACTTCGCTCAGGGCAGAAGAATTTCCTGAGGTTTAGGAAGGGATTTGGAGATTGTGGACAGCTTTATATATCTTGGGCAGAGGATTTCAATGGAGCAGTTATGACATACGGATGTGAAACCTGGACACTCACATCGCAATCAATTCAAAAACTTCGGGTAGCACAGAGGGGAATTGAAAGATGTATGCTTGGCATTACAAGACGAGACAGAAAGTCCTGCGCATGGATCAGGGAACAAACGAAAGTCTGAGACATCATTGGAAGAGTAAAGCAATTGAAATGGAGATGGACAGGCCATCGAGGCCAGCGAGGCGATGGAATGACTGATGGACCAAGGCAATCCTGGAGTTAATGAAAGCTAATGGATTGATGACATCGTTAAATATATTGGACCAGAGTGGCAGAGGAAAGCCCAGGACCGTAAAAGTTGGAAGCTTGCTGAAGAGGCCTTCATCCTGCAGTATATATATATATATATATATATATATATATATATATATATATATATATATATATATATATATATATATATATATACTCACTCGCGGATGACCTAGCCATACTCGCAGACAATGAAAAAAGGGCAACCAAACAGATCGAAGTCCTCAAGAAATGTGCAGAGAAGGTTGGCCTACAAATATCCTTTCAAAAAACCGAATTCTTCTGCTCAAAATTAAATGTCCAAAATTTGAACACCAAATACGGCAAAATAAATAGGGTCACTCACTTCAAATACCTGAGCAAGATCCTCGAACCCACAGAAGATTCCCCACGAACCCACAGGAGAGAAGATAGCACAGAAGACTCGATTGCAGAAGATGAAGAGGGCATACGGCAAGACACACAATATGTACAATAAGAAATGCCTATCCACACACGCAAAAATAAGACACTACCACAGTAATCAAACACAGTAAAGACAGTAATCAAACCAGAGGTACTATACGCAAGCGAGACACTTACACTCCATACAAAAAACGGCATAGAAAACATACTAAAAGAAGAATGCAAAATTATGAGGAAAATTCTCGGTCCAAAACTGACAGAGGAAGGATACAGACTACATTCTAGAAAGACCACAGAGAGGATGTCCAACGTAGCGGCGGACATAAGAAAAAGAAGGTTGAAATTCTATGGACATATCAGTAGACTCACACCGACAAGACTCACCAACAGAATTCTTACGTACATACAAGGAGTCAAGTCAACAGTACCATGGATCGCACAAGTCAGAGCTGATCTGGGAAAGGCACAAATGGGTCCGACAGAGATTGAGGATAGAAGAACGTACAGACACAAAATACGTATGTGGAACGTTGCATCAGAGAGCGAAGTTTCGAGGAGATCAGGAACAAAGTGGACGGAGGAGAGAAAGAGAATCCACGGAGAAAGGATGAGAGAGGTGTGGAGGATTAGAAAGAACACTCGAAAATGAGTCAGGATGCTTTGCGTGATCCAACCGGGTCTATACACACCTAATAATAATAATAATGTATATACTCACGAACATTCCCTGTAAAATGGCTTTTGCAATGATCACATACTTGCTACTTTTTAACGAAATAAGCTTTTTCTCCAGACTTTTTTACATTCCTGCAGTATTATTTGGTTGATGATAATATCGATATAAGTGTTAATGAATGAATTAATTCAAAATATCTCTCTTTTCCAGAAAGAGTCAATTAGTATTATTACTTTCGAACGATTCATATTTTGATTCATATACTCATAAATTTTGTTTTTGCACAAATGCTACTCCATTATTAACATTACAGGATAAGGAATATTTATCTATAGAGACGAGATTATCCTAAGAAGAGTGTTACATTTCGGTGTTGCCCTCAGAGCATTCTTCCATTTCCGGCTCTTCGGGTAGAGTATAGACTCCAGTCATTAGTACACTACCTTCTACGACTTCTGGCATCTTGGAACCAACAGTGATGGGAACCATTTCATGGTTCATTTCTGTGAAAAGACAAATATTGTTAAAAAACGATCCAGCTAACAATAATATAAATATTATTGTGAAAAAAGCAATGAATATAAAATGCAAAACTTCCAGGGCACAATACCAGGTCTGTAAATATAAAACTGAAATTTGCCTTTAGATGGGTCAATGTCAATGTCCTAGCTGTTAATGTAGTTACCGTCAAACCGCGTCATTGGCGCCATTTCTTTGTTGACATCTCACAAAGATTTTCAACTCACAACAATACAAGTTTCATACAACAGCATAGTTTGTAATAGTGTTGAACATGTTGAATTTTGTGCCGCGAAACTACGATTTTCGGACAGAATTGATTTTCTGTTACTATCTGAAGAAAATTGCTGCCGAGTAGTGTCGAATGCTTGTCGAAGCCTATGGTGAGCATGCGCTGGGTAAATTAGGGTGATCTTAGCGGTTTAAAATATTTAAAAGTGACGATTTTGACCTGAGAAACGAAGGCAAACGAACAAGTTTGTAGACAGTCAATTGCTGCAAGTATTGTTCAATGAGGATGACGCTCACACGCAAAAAAAAACTCGCAGATCAATTAAATGTGACATGAATAGCCGTCTCTATATGTTTGACAGCCATGGGAAAGACCCAGAAGATGAGAAAATGGGTTCCACATGAACTCAATCAACCAACCACATAAACTCCTCAACAGCAGGAAAAGCGAAAACCACTTGCGAAATCCTGCTCGTCAGGTACAAAAGAAAGTCATTTCTCCATCGAATTGTGAGTGGCGATGAAAAATGGATATTTTGAGAATCCTAAGCGTAAAAGATCATGGATAACTCCAAGTGAACCGAACACTCCTACTCACACTCTGTGTTTTGTAGGATCAGAAGGGTGTCATCTATTATGAGTTGCTAAAACCTGGCAAAACCGTTAATACTGAATATTACCGATAACAAATGATCGATTTGATTCAAGCTTTGCGCGAAAAACGATCAGAATATCAAAAAAAGCAACACAAAACTTTGCTTCATGATAATGCACCATCACACATAGCAAAACCGATCAAGGAAACGATTGAGGCGTTTAGTTTGGAAATGCTTTCGCATGCGGCTTACTGATCAGACTTGGCTCCATCTGATTACTACTTATTTACATAGATGGGACACGCACTTGCTGAGCAGCGCTTCACTTCTTACGAAAATGGCTTGCTGACTGGTTTGCTTCAAAAGAGCAACAGTTTTTTGGTGTGGCATCCACAAATTGTCAGACAGGTGGGATAGATATATAGCTAGCGATGGGCAATACTTCGAATAAAATATTTTTTTATCATTTTCATACAATAAACGTGTATTTTCTATACAAAAATTCCGGTATAATATTTACATACCGGGTATAAATAATAAATAATTTCAACGTTGAATATTCGCCACATAACTCTAATGCTGCTTCTTGCTGCCTTACAAATGGCCACCCTTTTGTGAAAACCCTTTGGCGGTAACGGTCAAAATCCCTTTGATATGTAACTATAGACCAATGACCCTTCCGGACTATAAAGCACATCAAACAATGACTTTTTGAGGATGTAATATCTGATAAACCCTTTTAAATTTTCTTTATTTTCTATACGACAATTTAGTTTGTTTACGTATTTATTTGTAATGTAAATGAAAATAAGCTTCATAGTCAATGGCAAAACATTTTTAATAGAGTAAACAGCTTTTTTCAATAAAGTTGAATATTCTGAACCCGCTGCTCCATACAGTAATTTTTTAAACATTAGTTGATAAAATTATTAGGGTCTTAATAGTGCTTGTTTCCATGACTTACAACTTTTTACCAACTACACAGATCATGTGATTGTAACATGATTTTTGTAACATTGATGAGAATGTTCTTTTTGAGTTTCATGTAGGTAGTTATTAAAACATCTTTTCACAGAAATGGCCTAGCACGTCCCAAATGGGTATCCAAATTCAAGTACCTGCTTCTCTTTATATCATGAGATCATTGAAATTATTTGTACCTGACATTGATTATTGATTATTGATTATTTGTACCTATAACAGAAGTTGGTGTGCCAGTGCTAAGTAATGTTTCTTCAGTTAGATTCCTATGATAAAAACTACTGCTCTTTTGAGGATTAAATTGTCATGAGGTGAGATTATACGGATCGTTGATATTCAGATCATCCGAGAAACTAGTCGAGTTCAATTTGGGAACAGATTTTTCCTGATGCTTTAACCTAAAAATTACATAATTGTTAAAAAACTATTTGGTGCTACATTAAACACATTTACCTATGTACAATTTCATCATGAACAACATTAAAAGACATGGCAGTGAGGGCCATTCCAGACATGATATAAATTGAACAAAACCATAATGTCGTACTTGAATCATAGTCTGGAAATGGATCTGATCCTGGAACCATGTTACCGAAACCGATGGTGGTCAAACTCATGAAGCAAAAGTAAAATCCATCCAGTAAAGACCTATATTTAAATAGAATTATTGAGCAAGATATTCTGCATGTCATTAAAAACACATACCAGTTTTCCAATTTGTATAAAACGAAGGTTCCTAAGCATATGTAGATGAACATCATGACCAGACATAGAAGGATTGGTGCTAATATGCTCCAACCATGTATGGAACTTTTAGACTCATTGTCGGTACCACTCAAGCTGTCTATTTCTTTGCCTGTGCTGTCTCTGCACGGTGAATGCACGTTGTTGCTATAGCTGGAATTTGATCTAACGTAAAAAGGTTCCTGCAAGCCCAGTTGTTGTTGAAGTTCCATCTAGAATAAATAAAGAAATCTGTGAATTGTGCAAGAAATGAAATGCGCAATTTCAAGAGAACAAATTATTATATGTACACAGTGTAATTTTTCTAAAACCTGAAATAGGCTAACTTTTTTATTTGAAGTGATAGACAAGTACTTCCAAATGCAAAGTTGTAGGAAATGATTTGACTAAAAAAAAATTACCAACAATGCTTTCCGGTGTTGCCAGATTTCTCCAGTAGCTACTAGAACAATATTTTTAAACGGCAACACTGTATTTTTTAACATAATTTGACAAATCATAAAATTCAAAATAAAAAATGTCACATTTTTTTATTGACTGTAGTAGTTTTTTAGTAACTGTTTTAAAATAATTAGCAAAAACAACTAAAATGATCTGCAGGCGGTAACAATCTAAAGCTAACAGCAATAATAGGCCTTGGAAATTAGATAAAAATTGTGTTGTTTGAAAGGAGTTATTATTATTGTGCTGTCCTTATGTTATATGAAAGCTGTTGTATTTGAATATGTATAAAATAACGTTTTAATTCAATTGCTAAGATGAATTAGTTATTTAATCAAAAAGAGAAAGTTGAATTAATTTTTCTTCATGTAGGTGGCTTAAGTCTACGCGCTTTATTGATAATTAATATTAACTGTACAAATTTTATTGTTAATTTTTTTTAACCCAATCAGGTGTTGGCCCTCCGACAAGCAAACACGCGCTGGTAGAGTAATTGGTGTTTGTGCTCGTTCTACTATATGACAGCTTCTTGCAACCAGCAAGGTTAGCTATCATAAGATCGGGAATCGAGAGTTCTAAGCAGACGCAGCGATCCCAAGATGACAGATTTCTGCATTGCTGCAGCCAATGTTTAACTGATGTACAGCAAGATGGAGTTTTTCGCAATCGAGCGAGCATAGCATCTTTTATTCCACCGATAACGCTTATTATCAACACAACCATATGCAGGGTATACTCTGGATAGAGTTGCTTGAGTTCGTAAAAGAGATCCTGATACTTGAGTTGTTTTTGTTCCTCCTTGATAGTAATATTTGTTTCCACTGACGAGCAAAACTCAATAAGAAACATCATTTTCGTGTCCTTATCAAGGAGGACAATATCAGGTTTGTTAGCCTGTATTTGTCTAATAGTCGAGTACTCGTAGATCAGCATTATGACGATAGATATATGCGGAGGTTGCATAACCACTACATCCAGATAATAACTACATGAGTGTCTCTGGTGTTCGATGGCAGGCCCTACAGTTTACATCAGGAACCTCCACAACCCATAACCTCTCTCCGATAAATTAATGTGTTTATTACACCATCCTGACGGGCCAGTATAAATCCTTCCGTCTCTGACTTAAGACTGGCTGACTTAAGAAAAGCAAGGGTGAGCCTCTTTGACAAAAATATTAATTATTAATATTAATTATATATTAGATTATTATAAATTAATTGATTATAATTATAATTATAATAATTATTAAGTAATTAATTACCATGTAGGAAATAACTTAAGCACGTAGACTTAAGTCACCAACATGAAGAAAAATTAATGATATACATATATATATATATATATATATATATATATATATATATATATATATATATATATATATATATATATATATATATATATATATATATATATATATATATATATATATATATGCTAGACTATTAGTCCGGGAGTACATCTGATCGTTTGTGTCCCGTTTGTTGGGAACGTGGAGACGTTTCGCCAAGGTCACACTTGGCATTCTCAATGCTTGTCTGAAAAAAGACTGACTTTTTTCAGTCATATATATTCTAACATATATATTTCTAAAATTAGGCTGCTACAGCCATTAATAGATTTGAAAAATCCTAAGCTCGGCCATTAAAATAATTTAAACAAATTTAATCGATCCTTTGCTAATTCAAAACGAAGCGGTGACGATTTACCGGTGGGAAACCAAACCACTAACTGACAGCTAATATCATGTGCTGCCATCTATCTGTAGGAAACCTAGCCACTAACTTATAGCTAACTTCGTATGTTGCCATCTATTGGCGGGAAACCTAACCAAAAAATTCCGGACTGACCCAAGAAAAAGTTTTTACAGCACTGCGGGAAAATCAGTTGTACCCATTTTACGTGCAACGGGTTCAAACAGAGTTCAGTTCTACGAGTGGCTCTTACACCAACATGAGACGAATCAATACTTTACCAGAAACATTTTGGTTATGGACGAGGCTTTATTTAACCGAAATGGAATTCACAAACAAATTTTCAACATATATCTTCGGGCAATGTGTGGGCGGCAATTGTCAACGGTATTCTTTGTTGGCCTTTTATCATGCTGGATAGTTTAACGGGCGACAACTCTCTCCACTTTTTACAAAATCATCTTCCCGGTCTTCTAGAAAATGTACTTTTAAATGGCAGGCAGAACATGTGATTTTTACATGACGGCGCGCCAGCCCATTTTAGGCTTCAAGTGCGGGAGTTTTTAGACATAACTTTTAGTAATAAGTGGGTAGGTATAAGAAAGTCAGTTGCATGGCCGCCTAGGTCATCAGATCTTAATCCTTGTGATTTCCTTTTATGGGGCTACATGAAAACTATAGTATTTAAAACACCAATGAATACAAGGGAATAATTTATTGATCGCCTGGTGATCTCACTAATAATCTATTAGGGAACGACTCATATCACGCACATTCACCGACTCTTGGGTTCGTCGCGCCCAGCTTTGCGTGAAACAGATTGGTAACCATTTTGAACCTTTTCTTAATATACAAGGCGCAGGACCGTGATGAATGTTGTTTTCAAAATTAATAGGTAAGTTTCAGTTTTTATACCTTAAAGTCTCAGCTTTGGTATCACCCTGTATCGGTGGTTTATATATATATATATATATATATATATATATATATATATATATATATATATATATATATATATATATATAAACATATATAAACATATATAAACATATATATATATATATATATATATATATATATATATATATATATATATATATATATATATATATATATATATATATATATATATATATATATATATATATATATATCTATATCTATATATTATTATTATTCACGTATTGGCCCTGGTGGACTAATTAATTTCATTCTTTCGACTCTGACCAACCTTCCAAACGTCAACCTTGTTACATCTAATATTTTCACGGATCACGGATGGTAGATAATGTTTTTAAATCATTCCGGGTGTCGATCCGTTGATCCTGTGAAGAGTCACGACGTTTCGCCAAAATCGCATTTGGCATTTTCAAGTGCTGTCCGCTTCGACTGAAGAGTCCAACTGACGTGCACGGGTCGTTGCACATATTGTTGTATATATATATATATATATATATATATATATATATATATATATATATATATATATATATCTAATGTATCATCGATAAGGTGCAATTAGAAAGAATCGTCGAATAAATTGTGCTAATAGTGACAAACAACGACGAATGAGATATGAATGAAATTAATATGAAAGTAAAAATTCGTTTTGAAGATCAGAAATGGAAGGTACTTACTTGTTGTCGTTTTCTCTTCATTCGTTTTTCTTTTTCCGCCATTCTTTTTTCATCGTAACAGCAATATCCACAGTTTGAGCACAGACAACAACACAGAGCTCTGGAAAATACACCTCTTGCTACTCGGCTTAATATTGAGCCAACGCTGGATAAGTAGAGCAGCGTCAATGGGATCCCTAAAATTTTAAATATTTAAAATGAAGTAGTTCAGTTAAATCTGTCTGTCAAGTTAATACCTAGCATGGCGTAAGCCATTGTTATTGCTTTTCCTAAAGATGTTCTTGGAGCTATGCTGCCATAACCTGAAATAAATTAAATAAAATGTTAAAAATGTTTTATACCAAATAAACACTAGTACTTATACAGATTAAACGTTTTTAATATGCTTGTTTCTATGACATTAGGAAACAATATAATTCTCAAAGGATTATTCGAATAAAAATATATTACATGAGATGTCATATAGCGACAAAAATGTTCACTTTTTTTTCTTGTGTTCTGTCGCATCATTTCTTTTTAAAAACCTGCAGTAGTCGCCCAACATAGATGGGTTCCAGCGTTTTTGGTGTCTTGCTTCCATCGTCCTGATGTCCTGGTGAAACTTCTCTCCTTGTTCGTCGCTTACTGCACACAAATTTTCCGCAAGAAAAATCCAAAGGGGAGTGTAAAAATACATTTTTATAGTATCGCAGGTTCTAGGTTCGTTCGATTGCTTCCTGTTGCCCAGAAATCCTTTTACTACACTTAAAAAATACTTCCAAGCTGACAGTTCCTTTTCACTTAATTTTTTTTGAATCACCTAGAAGCTTCCTTATTTGAGATCCAATAAATATGCCTTCTTTTAGTTTTGTATCCCTTAATTGAGAGATATTTCTTTTAGATATTTCAATCCACTACCTTCTTTGTTCATGGCTTTGACAAAGTTTTTCATTAGTCGAAGCTTAATATGGAAAGGCGGAAGAAGAACTTTTTTTGAGTTAACAAGGGGAGCATATTTTATGTTTGAAGTACTAGTTTTAACAAGGGCTATGAAGTTCTATGGGGCTAATCACTCTTACTGTAATGTTCTTTTGCTGCCCTACTGTCTTATAGACACAGAAATCAGCAATACTTTGTATTTACGTATTCCTTACCTTTGTGTGGAGGATGATCCCATGGAGATCATTAAAATGGGGATCCCCTGCTTCTCATATATATTGATCCCATATATAGGAGAAGCAGTTACTTGAAAATTGGACCTGCTAGGCCATTTCTGTAAAAAGCTGTTTTAAGAACTACTTTAAGAGCATTCTCATCAATGTTACAAAAATTATGTCAACCTGTGCCATCAACACGGGATTGCGTAGCTACTAGGGAGATGAAGAAAGGTGATCAAACAGAATGGTACATACAATATTTTTTAATTTTTTTTCAAATTGGGGCGAATTTTGCTCAATACACTGAGCGTATTGTGTGCGAATAAATTTCAGTCCAGTTATGGAGGTTATTTATGGAGGTTATCGATATAAATTAGAAATGAAAAAATTCCCAATAAGTTTTTTATAATCCTTTACTTGAATTTTGCTAGAACGACAAGGAAATATTACAAAAAGCAATGGACAAGAGTTTGATGAATATTATAACTACATTTCTTGGTAAAATAAACTCGTTTTTCAAGCAAACAACGCTGGAAATTCAGTTTAGAACTTAATACAATCGCAATAAAATTTCACGGTCCAGATCCGCAAAATCCCATTGTTTTGACGTTAGTATCAGTCGAAATAGGTCTATATAACGTCACACCATTCAGAGAATAATCGTTTGGAAGGCAGATAATTACTACGATACTAATTTACATGTCGTGACCGACAATCAAACAACGAAATTAACGCGATTTTAAACAATTCAAACAGAATAAGCGCACCATTGTTTTCTTTCATGCGACCGAAGCAATAGTCAGGATAATCGGTCCAATTAACCTAATCGGTGCTGGGGATGGATAGTAGACTAGACCAACGGCAATTTATAGTGGTTATTAGCGTTTCATTTTCCAAAACCCTGATCTAGTTTATTGTTGTAAAAATTGACCTCGTTAAGGACGGTTTTTTTTTTCAGAATTTGCTGATGTTTGCCAGGAATGTTCGAATTGCCAGGAATGTTTCGAACGAAAGAAAATTAATATTTTTAATTTAGTATGATATGGTATATTAATATACAGTGTGTCCAGGATAAGGACTTACCACCCCCTTAAAATGTTTATTTCTGGAACGATTTTCATAAACTTTCTTTTGTTGGATAAAGATAATCCACATTGGGTGATACAATGTAAGAGACAATATTCTACTAAGGTGAACGTTGGGTGCAGTATTTTAAATCACATTATTATTGGACCATATTTATTTGATGGAAATTTGAATGCAGCTGGATTTCTTGCAGATATATTTTTACAAAATTAGATGGATGATGAAATTGATGTGTTGCTTCTTAATTATCGATACACTTTACACTTACAATTTGACGGTGCAGTCATTCATCATTCAATTAACGTAAGAAACTGGTCAAATAATAATTTTCCAAATCGTTGGATTGGGCAAAACAGTTCTGTAATTAATTGGCCGCCGAGATCCACGGACCTCACGCCTCTTGAGTTTTTTTCTGGGGGACAATTAAAAATAAGGTTTATGTTTCGAGGCTCCAAACTCGAGACGATGTTTGTGATCATATTAGGCAGGCTTGTCGTAGCATTACCAAACAATTGCGAAAAGTAGTAAACAATACCTGACGACGTATTGAAAAGTGTTTGATAGAAAATGGCGGAATGATAGAAATGTCTAGTATTTAAGTTTTATAATGACAATTTAGATCGACCTGTAAATAAAAGAAGTTTTTTGTTAAAAAATAGTCTGTAATTATTCGAATTGTGTGGTTTTTTAATTTTTGAATAAAATACAGATGGCGTTGTAAATTTGCCTTAGTCTAGTCTCATTTCAGAAGTGTATTGTATGACATTTATAAAAATGGAGTCATACATAATACAACAACGCGTTAGAATTGTTGAATTATTTTATGAAAATATTTGTAGAATTACGTGATATTTACGTTTTGCGCAATCGTCCATCTGAAGGCACTGTCAATCGAATTGTTGATGATTGAGTTGAGTTGAAAGAGCACTATACATAGTCATAGTGGTCGTTTACAAGAGCATAATGATTTGGTACGTGAAAGTGTTGCTGGACACCCAGAAATTTCCATTAGTCGACGTTCACAACAATTCGGATTCAGAGAATCCATAACATGGAGTATTTTACGAAAGGATATAGCTTTGAAGGCATATAAGGTTAAAATAACACAGGAACTAAAACTACTAGATCATTCAAAACATCGTGCATTTGTAAACTGGATCAAAGAACAAACTTTTCAGATTAAGTACAAGAATTAAAAAAAAACCTCTCAATTTGAAAGATCCTTTATCATCAAAAAGTAAGGTTACTTTTGTAATAAAACACATAGTACTTGTTTGTTCTTTCAAATTTATTTTATTTCCTTCAGAATATTTCGCTCTCACTACAATATACTTATTGTAATGCTTTTTCCAGCTTTTATATTCGACTTCTGGTACTTACCAATGGTCAGAGAGTTTGTTGAATAGCTTTTATGAACTCAAAATCGTATCACGAAGTGATTGCTTCAGTAGAAGGAACGATTGAATACTTAATGAATATGACGCTTGTAGAATTGCGTTTTTTTGATTTTTAGTGAAAAAATGATAAGTAATTATTGCGGTGCGTAATGTTAAGGTTTCGTGATGCAAAAACCACGGTTTTTTTATTTTGATTATAAAAGCATCGGTTACTCTGTCCATTTAGTGTCTGTTTGTTCTATTTGTTCTATTTGTTCACAAAGCCTCATTAAGGACGGTTAGGCTCTACATATATTCATACCCGAACCAAGATTCGAACCCGGGATTATTGGATTACCATTTTAATCACAATATCCCTTGCGCTATCCTATGGCAGACATTCGTACTACCAGGTGTGGTGGCAGTCTAATCTGTTATGTCAATTTGTTGATACGAAAGATCAACGTATATCTTTTGTCAACTGTACACTTTGAAGGCACAATTATCGAGGCGATCAAAAAAAACTTGAAATAATAATATTTTACAACCAAGTAGAGTAGATATTGTAGATCAAATGTGTGCAGCACAGTGGCGGCTCGTGAGGGAGGGCTTTGGTGTGCCGCCCCACCAGCATTTATCACAGGAAACACATTTTCAGCAAAACACCATATTTTATTTCCGTTCAGTTTCTTTATTTTAACTTATTTTAAAATATTATTAAAAAGTAAAAGGTAAAGTGTTAGGGTTAGAGGCGCATCGGCAACTAGGCTATTTAGCGACTGGACCTATAGCTTAACGTGGGTTCCGAATCATGGTCATCAGCTTCCGACAAACCCAGGCCAGCACCCCCCTCAGGCTATAAACCCTTGGTTATGTGCCTACCCATAAGTCTATCAGGAGACCTACCGACTAGCGAGTGACCAACATAGAACACTTCTCAGAAGGCATCCGGCCTTACCCAGCCTTTAACTGGCGTGACTGAGGGGTAATTCGTAGTCGGATTTTATACTCTTGCCTAGAAACAATCACAAACATTTAGGAAGTAAACAGACAGAAGAAAGAAAGAAAAACAACCATCCGAACGCTGGAATCGAACCAACTACCGCTGCAATGCGGTTTCGGCACAGCAGCGGCAGGCCACTGCTCTTACCACCCGCACCAATGCGACTGGCTAGATATTATTAAAAATTAAAATCTCCAAATGTAGAAGAACGTCTGTTGACCCAAATAATACGGATAACCATTCCATCCTCTCGCTCATCTCTAGAGCCCGTACGTGTACGTTACGTGTTTTGTTGATTGCCAGAATTCGAGGGTTTAACTGCTTTCCAAAGCGTGCGATTTGGACGTTGTTTCCTTGCGACCGAGCGTATCGGTAATTAGTTGTAAACGCTGATTTGACGGGTATGGAGCGTTTGATATGTCTTGCGTCGCGTATTTCGTTCACCTCGCAAATACTTATTTTGATTTGGGATTTGCTATGTGTGTAGACACTGAGTAGTACTTTAAACATATTTAAGAAATTCAATGGGGGAAGATAGACTAAATGCTTTAGGTGTGTTAATTATTGAGGGTGCTATGGTCGAAATAATTCCGGACTTTAATGAATCCCTTTTTTGTCATAAAAGTTTTATATTTTTTGGAACTTTTGGAATTTCTCATGAACTTTTTCGAATTTTCTCTATTGATTTGTAGTTATAATAAACTGTTTGAATAGTTTAATCTTCGAGAAACGGTAAGTACCTACTTATTCAAGTAACAACCCATCCTCCAATATCCTTGTAAGTAGTAACAATACAACATTTTAATGGTTTCCTGTTTTAACTCCTGTATAGGGTTTCAATAGCACGAAAAGTAAAAACGAAGAAGGGGAAAATAAACAATATTCTTCAGCAGCACTATTTTCTCTACGTCCTCCCAATTTAAAAACCCACGAGCTACCACTGGTGTAGCATATGATGTTTCTAGGGTTACAAAATGTTGGCCTATGGTAGTTTTCTTCTCGATGTTGAACACGGCAGGAATTAACGCTCAAACGGGCAATAAAAATAAAGTGAAGGACATGAGAAGATTTTTACACCAACTTGCGATACAAGGCCATCTGCACAGGCGAAGGAAATATAATACTGGACTGTCTACACATATTTCGGTACGTCTAAAAAGGCGTTATGATGACGAAGATACTCCCAGTACAAAAAAGCTTTGACTGTTATCTTGCAAATCAGGAAAAAGGAGGCGCCTCACAAAATATAAGTGCCACATATGCAAGAATTTACTTTGCTTGCGACATTGTAGAATGCGAAGTCAAATTGACTTGACGGTTGCCTCTGATTCAACTTCATGTGATGGCGAATAAGGACCCGAAATCCTTAAATGACCTAAATTTTTATTCATCTTAGATATAATCTTTTTAATCCTTTTATTTTTTGCTGTTAGTAATAGCTATAATCTAATTTTAATGATAAATTATAAGTAATCATGGTACATTCACTTTTGTGTAATATAAAAATAGGTTTTATTTAATTTCAATTATTTTAAACTGTAACTACATAATAAAATATCTAATGTTGTTAATTGTTTATCGTTTTAAACCCTTTAGTCTCTTAAATAAGTACTAAAATGGTCAAAATTTATTGAGTTTTCTAAAAACAGATCACCGCGACCAACATGACTCGTTTTGTAGCTGCGACTAACGGAGTCCCTGCGAAAATTTCAAATCGATCGACTAGGTCGTTCAAAAGTTTGAACTGCAATATAAAATTTTAAAAGTTTTGAATTGCAATATAAAATTATAGTAATTTCATACGTGTCTTATTTAGATTTACTGACATAATAACAATAGCGCCTCGTGGGTTTTCAAAGTGGGAGGGTGTAGAAGAAAATATGCTGCTGAAGATTTTTTTTGCCTTCCCCTTCCTCCTTTTTACTTTTCATGCTATTGAAACCCTATACAGGAGGTGAACAAGGAAAACATTAAAATTTTGTATTGTTACTACTTACAATGGGTTGATGCTTGTTGTGCAGTTAAAGGAATGAATAAGTAGGTACTGTAGCTGCAAATCAATAGAGAAAATTCAAAAAAGTTCATGAGACGTTCGAAAAGTTTTTTTTATGACAAAAAAGGGTTATTGTACACTTTTTTGTCGGTGAATAGCACTTCGGCGTTTCCTAGTTTTTAGTGATATTTCATTCGCATGTTTTTGTACAAAATAAATTTTTCAATAACTTTTTCAAGTTCGGAATTAGTTCGACCATAGCACTCTCAATATTTAACATACCCAAAGTATTTAGTCTATCTTCCCCCTTTTATCGTTTAAAACTAATTACCGATACGCTCGGTCGCAGGGAAACTACGTCCAAATCGGATGTTTTAGAAAGCAGTTAAACCCTCGAATTCTGGCAACCAACAAAACATGTAATGCTAACGACGAGATAAGATTCTGTTGCTTACGGTCGCTGGACGTAAACATCCGACCAACGATGTAAAAATTATGGCGAGAGGATGAAATTTTTATCCGAATTATTTGGTGTGATGAGTCGACAGACGTTCTTTTATATTTGGATATTTAAATTTTTAATAATGTCTAAAAATGAGTTAAAGCAAAAAAAACTGAATGGAAATAAAATGATCAATGCTGGAGGGGTGGAGCCTCAAGACTCACGAGCGAGCCGCCACTGTATAATAAGTTAAACAGGTTACAAATATACAAAGAAAACCAATCAAACATTCCAAACTTTCAGATTATGTAACTTAAACTGCTTGGAACCAATTTTGCACAGTTTTATTAATATTCATTTTCAGTACTTCTGTTTTCGATTGTACCTCGGTTTCATTCTTAAATGAACAGTTACATTATGTCTGTATTCACTAAAAAATTACTTTGCTGAGTACGCGACTATTCAAGCAGTAAGTTTTTCCAATGGACATATTGTGTATATTGAATTTTTTTATGCAGTTTAATTTTTAAAAAACCGTTGGTGGATTTTTAAGTAAACGTATTTGTTTAATGCATACTCAAGACTATTCTATTGTATCTTAATAATAGTAATTTAGACCTAAGGTGTAGTCTAAAGTACATTTCCATAAGTAAAACGTTTATGTTAATCTTCTAAATTTAACTGGAAAAAAAGCATGCCTAACTTAATATCATATTTAACGTAGCGTGAAAGCCTGTTCTCATCGAACCATAAGTTTCCTCCCATGATTAAATTATCTCAATAAAGTAAAACTGTTCCGAAAATGAGCAATTTTCAAGTTTATGGTATAGATGCCAGTTTCTATGCTGATGCTTTAAGGTATTTTATATTTATAGGGGAGAGGGAAAGAAAAAAGCCCCAATATCGTTTACATGAGTGTTTGGCACTTGAAAATGGGGCCATTTAGGAGCTCTTTGGATAATGCATCTGATAAGAAAATAATTTTTAAATATGGGAAGTAAATATTAAACTGTGTCCGTGATAAAATCAGTATTTTGTTACATAGTTACTGAATCTTTCTTGCTTTCTTTTATAGTGAAATTCAATGTTGTCAGCTCTGCTATCATTATGACTATTATGATCAAAAAGTAAGGTGACTTTTGTTTTAAAAATGTGCGTGCTTTACACATCGATACAACCATTTGTTTTTAAGTTGGTATGACTGGCCTTGACATCTGACAAAAGTTGTATATCATTTTGCTTGTTAAGTTAAAAATTATAGTTTTTTTTATAATTGTTAAACACTTTTGTCGTCAATTTTTTCAAATGGATATATTTAATAAGTACAGAATGTCTATTAAATTTTGTCAAAAAAACAAAATTTCTTGTTCTGATGCAGTGACAATTATAAAAAAGGTGTTAGGAATACATTAAACGTCAATTAAGAAAATATTACCAAAATCAAGGATTTCGAACTGAGTAATCGCCGATTAAATATTAGAGACATTGTAGATGGTTTTACATCACGATAAAGGGACCGATGATTATTCATTAAATTTTCGCCCAAAAATCAAACAAACCCCGTTCCACAAGCTCTTTATTCACCAGATATGACTCCGTGTGAGTGACATGGTATCTGTTATTTGTATATTAAACTACAGTGATAAAATAAAACATGATTGCGTATGATGTTGTTGAATAAAAATGTATTTGGCTCTTTGCGACCTTAGTATATTTCCAAAAATTAATTTGTCGATAAAAGGACACCATTTCAGTATGATTTTAACATCGCTGTATGTTTGTAGGTATTTTCCAAAAATAAGTACTAGAATAGTTTCAAATGTTTGTTTCCAGCTCTGTAGCTTTAAATAAATACTATTTTGTATATAAAAGTTCTTAGTTTCTAGCTATGGAATTATTCTTAGATCTACAAGGATTGATATTTATGTATTCGGAATTGGCAATCATGGTGTTGCTAGGCGACATCTGACATATACATCGTAAAGTTTCATAGTGTTGATTGTATACGTACTCAGAACGGACGCTATTTCTGGAATTAACTCGTGAGCATTTTCGTGCGATGATTTATTACGACTTTCGACGTGGATTATCTCAACAACAGCGCATCGATGAACTCACTTCGATTTTTGGCAATGTAGCATTATATAAAACCACTGTATATCACTGGTTTAGTGAGTTCAATCTTACTCGTCTTTCGCTCACGGGTGAATTTAGGGAAGGTCATCCAAAATCGGTTGTTGTGCCAAAAAACAGCGATACTGTGCGCGAACTAATAAAGAATCAATCAAGATCGTTATGTGGCATACCGTGAGATTGAGGCATCCCTGGGTATTAGTATGATAAGCATATACAAGGCTCGAGACGATTGGTGCAAAGAAATGCTCAAAAAATACAATCGTGGTGCGTCAAAAGTCGTGTATAAAATCTATACAGGTGACGAATCTTAGATCGATGCGTATGAGCCAGAAAGTAAACAGCAGTTGACTGTATGGATCTTTCAAAATGAGCCAAACCCAACAAAAGTTGTTAGCGCAAGAAGCACTTCGAAGTCAATGGTAGCCTGTTTTTGGGATAAATGTGCATGAGGCTACAGTGCCACTAGAGAATTGTAGAACGTTCAATTCTGAATGGTACACAATCATTTGTTTGCCTTTGTCTTTGAAGTCTTTGAAGAAATAAAAAAATACAACCAGCGACGCAGGATCATTCTTCATCATGACAACGTGAGCTCTCAAACATCGGACCGAACAACTTAATATTTGACTGGTCAAAACATCGAATTAATGGATCATCGACCTTCCAGCCCTGATTTGACATCCAACGATTTCTTTTTGTTCCCGTCCGTGAATAATAAACTATGTGGTTAATGATTTTCAATGCCGGAAGTACCGGTTGATGCGTTCAAAATGCATGTTTTGGATATACCTCAATCGGAATGGAAAAAGTCGAATGAAAATTGGTTCAAACGTATGCAAGAGTGTATCGATCGTCGCGAAGAATATTTTGAAAAACAATAAAACTATTTTCAGTGATAAATGTTTGCTTTTATTTATTATTCCTGATACATAAATAGCAACTCTCGTATCTATTTGGGATATGCAGATAACCATAATGTACTAACATGATCGAAAACATTTTTGAAAGGGAAATACGATGAAATAAAAGTGAATGCGAAAACAAAGGTGATTAAAAAAGCACCAATACAAGAAAGGAACAGAACTGGATAATCGGTGATAATAATATTGAACTTGTGAAGGAATTTACGTATCTGGGAAGCAAACTTGACGAAAACAACATCACATGAGACATCAGAAATCGTATTATGAAGGGTAATAAAGTTACTTTTCCAAAGGAACACGAAAGTTCTATCTAAAGAATCTATAAAACACTCGTTCGCCCAGTACTCATTTAATGTTGTGAGGCGTGCACTCTCACAAAGAAAACAAAATCGATGCGTAGAGTAATTGAAAAAGAGTACTCAGAAGAATTTTTGGTATTGTGAATGAATAATGGATTGGAGGATCGGGTATAACTTTTGAGGGGTTTTGAAAAAAAAAGATTGTCGTTAATGGAAATATCATATATAAGTTTTATAACAAAACTATTTTTATTTTTTTTTCTTATAATTAAAAAGGAAAAACAAATTGAACACATATTTTTAAACCTAGTACCGATGACGCGCCAACATTTCCCGAAAAAACCCGAGCGCATGTGACGTCACAATGTTTATTTCCCTTCAGTATTATAGATACCCGATGCGAGTGTTTTAGTTTCTAATCAACTTATTCTTGGTATTATCATCAGTGTATTGACAAATGTATTAAACATGTTAAATCTAATTAATTATAGTGCCTGTTTCGTACTATTTTGTACCACAAGATTTTAAACCTCGAAATGACAATGGTTCCAAACAGCACGATATATTAATCTTAAAACATTATCAAATTTTTACAACCACCAGTCATCAAATATACACGAAACATTATTATTTATAACATTATATCAATTTTTTTTGTTTTAGTATTTATTACGTGTTGAAATTATACAATCGTGACATTGAGTGTCTTGAACTTGAGTAATATTTTATTAATAATTAAGGTAACTGTAAAGGGTATAATAAAGGTTAACTGTATAAGCTTTACTCAGAACTTTATGTTCTGGATACAATTTTTGGGGTTAAATTGAACGTAACCTATATCCTTGTCACCGTAACTTTTGCGTGAAACCCTACACTTAACTTAAATATATTTAAAATAAATATTTTGTTTCTTATTAGTTCTCAAATTGATGAACCTCGAACTTCAGCTTAATTGAATTAAACGAAATGTAATTTTTGAGAAAATCTGTGACCATAAAAATATCCACACCAGATATATTATCAGAATTGGCGTTTATGACCCATTGTCACACATTACTGAAATTAGTAAAGTAACCAACAATCTTTTTTTGCACTAAACTTCATTAATTTTGACAGTATATACAGAAGTAAAAGCCGTTGACAGTAGGGTAGAACGGGGTAGTTGATCATAGGAGCAAGTTGTGCAATCGAAATATCTCGAAAACTAATCAACCTACAACAAAAGTGTAAAAGGCGAAAAGAAGGGGTTAGGGGAGGGAAATACATAGCGCGACTGTCAATTGCTGTCCAGTGCTCCGATAAAATAAGAACGTTTTGTTTTTTTCGGGGTAAAGAAATATTACAGGTCATCATAATTTTTCTACTATACTCGTATATTTCTACTATACTCGTATAGAAATACTTAATAAGGACCACGTAAGTATTTAAAGATTACTTAATTATTGTTCTTTCGATTATAGATGATTATTTATTTTTAATATCTTATGATTTTTTTATAACCTAATTTTTATTTTGTTACCTCAACTGGGGCTAGTTGAGCAACGCTGGTTCAATGCTTACTCAACTAGCCCCACTAGATGTTCATTGTAGACAATCAAATTTTTCTTTAATAAATTAATAACCATCAATTCATTTCTGCATGTGATAATTTTACACAAAGTTTACTAGTTAAAATTACTTATATTGATGATTGTATTAATGATTATTATTACATTTTAGGATGCGCACATATAAAAGAAAGACCTCTTAAGGTTTAGTTACTAGTCAACAATTGAGTGATGTAGCAAAAGCTGTAGAGGAGGAAAAAAACGAATGTAAATGCTGCAGCCAAAGAATTTAATATTACATGATAATTTTAAATAGATGTTTGTATTAATTGTTATCGAGAGTGATCGAGACAAAGATGATTAATAATTTGGGATTATTTATCATCTAGCAATATTTTTGATCTCATAATTAGTTACTATTGTAATTTAATATTTATTTGCGTTATAATTATTCTTAAATATATAATTTTAAATATAAAAAGTGTAATAATAATCCAAAGATTGGCTGGTCGCGTTGGTGCGGACGGTAAGAGCAGTGGCCTGCCGCTGCTGTGTCGAAACCGCACTGGACTGGTAGTTGGTTCGATTCCAGCGCTCGGATGGTTGTTTTTCTTTCTTTCTTCTGTCTGTTTACTTCCTAAATGTTTGTGATTGTTTCTAGGCAAGAGTGTAAAATCCGACTACGAATTACCCCTCAGTCATGTCAGTTAAAGGCTGGGTAAGGCCGGATGCCTTCTGAGAAGTGTTCTACGTTGGTCACTCGCCAGGCGATAGGTTTCCTGATAGACTTATGGGTAGGCACATAACTAAGGGTTTATCGTCCGAGGGGGGTGCTGGCCTTGGTTTGTCGGAAGCTGATGAACGTGGTTCGGAACCCACGTTAAGCTGTAGGTCCAGTCGCTAAATAGCCTAGTTGTTGATGCGCCTCTAACCCTAACACTACCTTTTTTACCAAAGATTGGAAAGATTTAATTTTGTTTGATTTTAATTTTATTTTTCCAGAGATATAATAACAATATGAGTATGTAATAATCATAATAAATAAATATTTTATATTATTAATAAATATATATAATTTATTTTATATTCAGATCGTTCTATACAGTCATCAAGTCCATTTTAGCCATTGCTCAACTAGCTCCATAGTCATGTTCAACTAGCCCCACTAGTGGGGCAACTTGGAGCGCTCTCGCATTTCCGACAATAACTTTTAAACTTGTACTCGGATTGGTTTTACACCGCTAGACGTTTTAGAGAAGAGTAAATTACAAACCTAACAGAGTAAGAATCAATTAAATCCGATGCATATTCTTAAAGTTATTGGAGATCAAGTGAAAATTGCTCAACTAGCCCCCTTCTACCATATTTACGTGAAAACACTTTAACATAATGACGTCACAAACATGGCATCCAATCATGGTGCTTTCGTAGTCACGTGTTTTTATTTTAAATTTTATAAATTTTAATTCATTTATGAATATATACTGCAAACAATTTTTTTCAAGTTTTTCGTATTGATTATCAGTATTATTTATGATAAAGTTGTAAAATAATGTAAAAAATCTATAATTATTTTTTACGCTAAAACCCAATTGTACAGAATTTTTACGCAAAAACCCAAGGATCTGGATATTGCAGACTATATAAGGGTTTAGCGACTCAGATTGGCTGGACACGTAGCGCCCATGGCCAAATCATGGAGGGGAAAATAGCGGGTAACAGAAAAAGGGGTAGACCAAAGGCACGACTGCAGGGCAGTGTAAGAAGAGATGTCGAAGAACTACTGCACATCAAAAAATGGCAAGGGGATAGTGGAGATCGATACGGTTGGAGTTGAATGTTGAAGAAGATCAAAGCTCATTGACGGGTTGTAGCACTACAGGAAGAAGAAGATACGACAGCTGCCTGAAAGGTGGTGAAAATGTATAGAAAGTGATTGAGAGTATTTCGAAAATTAAGTTTATGTGATTTTTTCTAAAATAAATGTGAAAGATAGTAAAAAAACAATGAGAATTAACTTGAGGACCTAATATTATTAAAGAAAAGGGAGGTAGTCATGGGGATTGCCGACAGAAGTGAAAACTTGAAACTTTGGAATAAATGTTTTTTTTTTAATTTTATGTATAATATTTATAATATTTTTTTCACGCACGATCGAGGATCTAAACAAATATAGAAAATGGACATTTAGAAAAACTAATTATGTTACAATACTTTTTTGTACAATTCTAACGGTGAAATTGAATGATAAATGTTTATAAATAATTATTTTGTAAAAAATAACAAAACACGTATTTCTGACAATTTAAACCAATAAACAATAATTTTGAGAAATTAAATTTATTATAAAATTTTATAGAATTTTTAATTTTAAAATCCGCGATAAAAATACTATCGAACAACTAGAGATCTGTTTTACCACGCTAGTAAGATAACTCCTAAGCCACTATGAAATATTCATTGCACGGTGTATTGCAGATATTAAGTATTAGAAATATAAGTAATATAACATTTTTAGACAATTAGCTCTAAATAACCAGTACAATTGGCAAAGAACTTGAGAAATATATTGAACAAATACTAAACTGTCCTGAGCCCTTAAACAAATTACCAACACTAAACCCTAAACAAACAAACCCAGATTCATTACCACCGAATGAAGATGAAATAATTAGGTACATTAAGCGGCTTAAAAATAACAAAGCTCCAGGTCCAGGCACAATTAAGGAAATAACCAAAATTCTACAAGAAGTTTGGCGAACCGAACGGATTCCGGAAGATTGGAAAGATGCTCTAATCTATCCACTACATAAGAAAGGAGATAGAACGGATGTAAACAACTATAGAGGGATATCTCTTCTCCCAGTTTGTTACAAGATTCTATCTCAATGTCTACTAGACAGAGCACAGGGACAGTTAGAACCTAACATTGGTAAATATCAAGTAGGTTTTCGACCGGGCAGATCCTGCCCTGAACAGATCCTGAATCTAAAGTTGATCCTAAGACATCAAAAACTGTACAATAAAAATCTCGTCTGTATATTTGTGGATTTCAAAAAAGCATATGATTCTATTGACCGCGAATCTTGAAAGAACAAGGACTAGATCTCAAAACGCTGGCAATTATTAAAGCAACATTAACTAACACAAGGTCAAAAGTTAAATTCACCTCATAGCCCTCATAAATCTCAGAGCCCTTCGAAATTATAACTGGAGTGAGACAAGGGGATGGACTCTCGCCACTCTTATTTAACTGTGTTCTAGAAAAAGTAATACAGGAGTGGCGTGAAAAAAAGTCGGCCCTGAATATTGACCAGCTCATTAAACTGTGGTGAACCGACATCAAAATTGATTGTCTGGCGTTTCCTGATGATCTAGCAATTTTCGCTCAAGATATATTAACGGCAGGAAAACAGATTGAAATCCTAAAAGAAACAGCAGAGAAGGTAGGATTCCAAATTTCCTTCTAAAAGACACAATACATGACTTGCAGCAGACTAAGAACACCATTTCTAAAAACAAAATATGGTAACATCAGACGAGTCTCTCAATTCAAATATTTGGGTGAAATAATCATGGAAAATGGGTTGGAAAAAGCGGCCAATAAGGGTAGATGTCAAAAAATGGAAACGGCATTGAGACTTGCCTGAGAATGCCTATCTATAAGCACAAAACTGAGACATTACAACACAGTTATTAAGCCAGAATGCCTATATGTGGCAGAAACGCTCATTTTGAATAGAAAGAGGGATATCGAGGACATTGAAATGAAGGAAAGAAAAAATCATAAGAAAAATCCTAGGCCCCATACAAATAAATAGCACAACATACCGACTTCGAGAAAACCAAGAAATTAAACAATACACAGATATACATAGCGATATGAGAAAAAGAAGACTTAAATTTTACGAACATATAAAAAGGATGAATCCGAGTAGGCTAACTAGACAAATAGTCAAATTTTATGAAAATAGGAGTAGAGCTAAAGTAGAAATAATTAAATGGATTGCTGCAATTAAAGAGGACCTAAGATCAGCAAATATTACACAAAGTGAAATTCAGGATAGAGGCTGTTTCAGACACAAGGTTAACGTTTGGAAGGTTGGCCAGCGAGAAAAATGTAGGAAGACTGGAACAACTTGGTCTGACGAGAGGAAAAAAGTTCATAGCGAAAGAATGAAATTAATATGGGCGCAAAGGAAAGCTAACAACAACAAACGCCTCTAATTGTACTTCGCGTGGTCCATCAGGGCCCATACGTGAATAATAATAATAACATTTTTCAACGCAAATATTGATACCAATATTGGAAATATTCGAAAATAAATGCTTTGTTTTTGTTATTTATTTTTCTAATTATAAATATTAGTATATTAATTATTCACTCACACTTGTACTACACAGTAATTCTACAATTAAACAATTAAAATAATGATTATCTAAAACACAATTTAATTTAAAACACATTTAAGATATAATTGGTGTCGCCAGTCTGGCACAACACGTCACTAGAATGTTGGTGACGCGAACCCATAAGTTTTGCCCTTACCGAAAACCGCTCAACGGGGCTAAAAAATTTTTCACTCCAAAAATGCTTGAGCTTACGCTCCACCTTAATTTGTAAAACTATTCACTATAATAATATCGTCGATAAAATCGTAAAAATGTAAATTTTAATTCTGTCATTACTAGTTTGATGATCGTTATTGAAATTGAATCAAATTTCCGTACAATCGAGTGGAATCGGCAACCGTGCCGAACACGGCGCAAGAAACAATTTGGCGAAACCGTTCAACAAAGAAAATTGGAATTTGCCTCGACTAGGAGCTGATGGATACGCGCTCTCGGGCTCGGCTTGATAACATTACAGATTGATCTGCCCCTCTATCTAGCGCTGCCAGTATTTTTTTGCACCAACTGTTTAGATAGAAACGTCCGTAAAGGAAAACAGCGCCATCTAATTCAAAAACCTTTTTTTTTCTTCTGTTTTGCTTATTTCCGGAATAGCGAACGCCCACTTCGGTGTAATTGCAGCTAATGTAATAAAAAAGGAACGAGATTTATGTTATGTTGTTTAGTTTTTTAGCTTTAAGTATGTTTGTTATAGGAACAGTGGAATGAAAACATCTTTTAGGAAAAAACTGAGTTGTATAAATAAAAATATTATTCTCTAAGCGGAAAATCGTTTAAATAAATATTACACATTACAAGACATTATACATTAACCTAAAATGACTAGAAGGTACGTTCTATTACACAGGTCGACATGATTTTTGTAACATTGATGAGAATGCTATTTTGCGTTTCATTTCGATAGTTATTAAAATGCCTATTCACAGAAATAGCCTAGTACGTATCATTTTCAAGTACCTACTTCTCCTTTGTATCATGAGTTCATTAAAATTATTTGTACCTGACTTTGGATTGGACAATGAAGGAATTACCAGAAGAGTAGGAGGGATATTTCCACGATATTCTACGAACCTTTAAGGGTAGTTTTATTGTTTTCTATAGTTTAGTTTGTTTCTGTCTGGTTTAGAGTACATTGAACTGTTTAAGTCGATTTTTTATAAATTGGCTAGTTCTAGCCGTCGATTTTGCAAAAATCTGGCAGATAAGTTTTGTTATACAAGGGTGGATCAATAAGTATCCGTGTTTGATAACATATGGCGTTGACGACTGAAATTGACATTACGATCGTGTACTTCAGATTGTTAAACGACCCTATGCTGAATTTAAGATAAATTCATAGGTTAGTTTTTTTTTGACAGCTAGTTGTATCATTCGTGTTTTGTATTTCTCGATAAAATGGAAAAAGAGCAATATCGATCGGTAATTCGTTTTTTTTATTTTTGGATGGAAAAACATGCGAAGAAATAAAAGTGAAGTTGGATGCTGTCTATGGGGACCCTTCACCATCTATGACAACTGTGAGATATTGGTTTAACGAGTTTAAGCGTGGTCGTACAACTGTTTTCGATGAAGAGCGGCCATGGCGCCCGTCAGACGTGGTTACCGCGGAAATCGTCGAAGAGACGATGAAAAGACGTCGAAAAGAAAATGACATGATTCTCGCTGATCGCCGAACGAAAATGCGCGTAGTGACTGAGCCTGTATGTATCTTGTACGGAATGGCAATCAAGATTTTAAATGATTTTAAATGAGTTTATAATAAGATAGGTGTGAGGAAAATATCGGCCCGATGGGTGTCGCGATTGCTCACGGTGGACAACAAACGGGTACGACTAACGATGTCAAAGCAGTGTTTGGACCTCTTTAAGTGAAATCCTCAGGACTTTTTACGCCGAGTCGTCACCGTTGATGAAACCTGGATATATTATTACATGTCAGAGACCAAGAAACAGTCAAAACAATGGATTTTTCTGAGCGAACCTTCTCCGAAGTAGGCATAAACGGTTCCATCAGCTGGGAAGGTTATGGACACGATTTTTTGGGATTTCAAAGGAATAATCCTCATGGATGCCTCAGGGCAGTACTACAGTGAGTTGCTGGACAGATTCGATAAGAAATTGAAGGAGATACGGCTCCATTTGGCTAAGAAAAAAGTGCTCTTCCATCATGATAACGTACATTCATTTTGTACATTGTCGCGGCCAAATTGCACGAACTGCGCTACGAATGGCGCGAATATGCTTGAATATGACTGCGCTACGAATATGCTTCCCGACCCACGTTACTAGCCCGACCTGGCACCCAGCGATATTATTTTGTTCCCTAACTTGAAAACATGGTTCGCATGAAACAAATTCAGCTCAAATGAAGAGATTATCGCTGAGACAGAAGCGTATTTGGGAGAGTTTAAAAAATTGTATTTCTTAGATGACTTAAAAAAAGTTGGAAAAGAAATAAAAAGTAATACAAATTTAAAAATAAAAATAAATTTGTGAAAAAATTACGTCTTTACCAACTACGTCCGAGGAAGTCAAAAAATTTTATCTTTTATATTTTAAGTGCCAAATATATGTTTATTGTGTGTCACATAAATGGATACATTCCAAGAAAAATTTTATGCCGTTTGCTGTTCCTATGATGTGGAGAGAACCTACTGACCATGTAAGTGATGACTACTTTTATATCACTAAAACAGTAGTGATTTCAAAAAAGCAAAGGGATAAAATTCAGTACCCTAATTTAGTAACCCAAAAAAGGTGCTTATTTTGCCTCTCCATATTCAGCAATGAAAAAGGAACTATATAGAAGATAATGATTTCAAGTACCTATAATAAACATGTCCTCAATTAAGTGATGCAAAACTAAAAGAAAACATATTTATTGGACCTCGAATAAGGAAGCTTCTAGGTGATTACTGTTTTCAAGTAAAATTAATTGAAAGGAAATTGGTAGCTTGGAACTGTTTTGAAAGCGTAGTGAAAGGATTTCTGGGTAACAAGAAAGATGAAAACTATAAAAAAACTCATAGATGGAAGTAGTAAATATACGGAAGCATCTTCTCGTCCATTTTACCCTCTCATTCGTATCTTGACTGGTACGGGAGCGCATTCTCCTCATCGTCTCGTCCGTTTTACTCTCTCATTCGTGTCTTGACTATTATGGGAGCGCATCCTCCCCATCGTCTCGTCCGTTTTACCCTTTCATTCGTATCTTGACTAGTACGGGAGCACATCCTCCTCATCGTCTCGTCCGTTTCACCTTCTCATTCGTATTTTTCCCCACTATATTTCTGTTATCCCTCTCTAAAATTTTTTAGAGAGAGTAAAACGGACGAGACGATGAGGAGGATGCGCTCCCATACCCGTCAAAATACGAATGAGAGGGTAAAACGGACGAGAAGATGAGAAGGTGCTCCCGTATATTTGCTACTGATGGACTCTTAAAAACCTATGAAATACTATATTAGGGTTTCGCATGACCTTAAACTTGCATTTTTAGACTCCCATTTGGATTCTTTACGGAAAATTTGGATGCAGTAAGCGATGAATAAGAAAAGAAGTTTCACCAGGATATCACGACGGTAGAAGCAAGATACCAAGACACTGGAACCCATCTATGTTAGACGATTAGTGCTGGTTTTTAAAAAGCGATGATGTAACAAAACACAAGAGAAAAAAGTGAAAGTTTTTGTCACAGTATGACATCTCATGTAATATATTTTTGTTCACATAATAATGTCTTTACAGGGATTTAACACGTTCTACAAGTTTATATTAAATAAATATAATATTGTAAAAATATATTGTCTCCCTTTTTCCCCACCACCGACCCTCCTGTGATAAAAAAACTGTTGGTATTACAGTAATTATCTTATAATTTTCAAATTTAGGAGCACAAAATACTTCAAATAGACCTATTTTCCTCAATGTTGCCTCAACAGAGTTTAAATTTATTGACCTGTGTTATTGGAATGTTTTAGCAGATAATTTAATATTATCCACCCTTCGAGGAGGCCTAATGAATTATAATATACCTATTATGCCAATATAAGATATCTATTTTTAAGAAATCATAACTTTTTTACATCATTGTAGTTTTTATTTTTTTTTATTTTACAGATAAAGGTCAGATAATTCAAGTATGAGAATGTACACAATTGCTCAGCGAACCAAAATAGTCACCTTGTTTTTGAAAATAATCGGTTAATAATTCTAACTCAACGTGGATATAAAAATTTTTACAATGTTCGCGAAACCGACTAGGTTCACAATTACCAAAACGGTTTGACGGTTTGAAGAAAGGGGAACTGTTGGGGATGCCAGACAGACGGAAGACCTCGTAGTGGTCATTCAATTGCAAACATTGGACGAGTTCGGAAGAGTGTTACAGATCAATCCCAAACATCAGCTAGAAGACACATTCAGCTCAATTGCAGATCTCTCGTTGTTCCCCATAGCGAATTCTAAGAACATATTTGAAACTCTTTTCCTGCAAGATTCATTTGGTCCAAGTCTTTCATCCAGAAGATAGGCTACTTTGTATACTACTATATACTACTACGAGTGTTCTTTCTAATCCTCCACACCTCTCTCATTCTTTCTCCGTGGATTCTTTTTCTCTCCTCCGTCCACTTTGTTTCTGATGTCTTCGAAACTTCGGTCTCTGATGCACATTCCACATATGTATTTTGGTCTGTAAGTTCTTCTATCCTCAATCTCTGTCGGACCCATTTGTGCCTTTCCCAGATCAGCTCTGACTTGTGCGATCAATGGTACTGTTGACTTGACTCCTTATATGTACGTAAGAATTCTGTTGGTGAGTCTTGTCGGTGGGAGTCTACTGATATGTCCATAGAATTTCAACCTTCTTTTTCTTATGTCTGCCGCTACGTTGGACATTCTCTCTGTGGTTTTTCTAGAATGTAGTCTGTATCCTTCCTCTGTCCGTTTTGGGCCGAGGATTTTCCTCATAATTTTGCATTCTTCTTTTAGTATGTTTTCTATGTCGCTTTTTGTATGGAGTGTAAGTATCTCGCTTGCGTATAGTACCTTTGGTTTGATTACTGTGTTGTAGTGTCTAATTTTTGCGTGTGTGGATAGGCATTTCTTATTGTAGATATTGTGTGTCTTGCCGTATGCCCTCTTCATCTTCTGCAATCGAGTCTCCTGTGCTATCTTCTCTCCTCCTGTGGGTTCGAGGATGTCGCCCAGGTATTTGAAGTGAGTGACCCTATTTATTTTGCCTTATTTGGTGTTCAAATTTTGGACATTTAATTTTGAGCAAAAGAATTCGATTTTTTGAAAGGATATTTGTAGACCAACTTTCTCTGCACATTCCTTGAGGACTTCGATCTGTTTGGTTGCCCTTTTTTCATTGTCTGCGAGTATCGCGAAGGCTAGGCATTTACATCTAAAAATGGCCTTGATATCATAGGAGCTGAACAGTACTGCTTTAACAATTTTCCTAGTTTGCTTACATAAGAGATTAACAATATCTGCTATAAACCTATTCCACATAATACATAACCCCCTACTGAATAAAAAATGTATTCAGATATATGGAAGCGTCTCGATACAGATTCCACGAAAATGTTTTTCGGTAATTTCCATAATCCCCACTCCGAAAAAAAATACCGCGATATTATACAAACAAAAAAAAATACATCGGGCGAGTGAATTTAGACTGTGAGAAAAAGTCGTAAAATCTGTTTTTTACTCCGCATTTTCTCTCTTCTAAGCTAACAAAGTGTAAAGGCCTCGTAAAGGAACGGATCTCCAGTAAAAGGAGAAAATATATGTTTGGTTGGTACCTCGAATATAACGATAAAAACTGCCTATTTGAGATAACGACAATTATTTTTTGAAATTCAAAACGGTGAGATAGTTCGAAACGCTGATTGGAAGGAGCCGTCCCGAAAGAACAAAGGAAATACGCGTGGTTGTCAGGTTTCAAAAAAAAAAAAAAACATACGTCAAAAAAGTTTTGCATTCAGACAGTCGTAGAGTTTATTTATTTTAAGATAATCAAATAATATACGAGGTACGTAAATAAAGAGATGAGACTGGTGGTGTGCGTTCGATCTGGCAACACCGTAGCTACCTTCCGGGCCAACATCTGATGTGCGTTCATTACGAGTTTAAACTCCCTAGAGTCACTTGGTGGTCCGTTGGGGTTAATTTATGATAAATATAATGCAACTATCGAATTATAGATAAAGAAATCGCATAACAAAAAAAACTTGGTGGTTTTGATGTGATAAAGTTATGGAGAGTCCTTTTTGTTGGTGGCCGTTTCTTCCAGAACATCCCTAACTCGAATCAGTTCTTGCAAATAACGGTCATCAGTGGAGCCATCCATAATGCATGGCGCCCAGTTGCTCCCATCATATACACAGCAACACCTTTTTAGTGTGGATATTTTGTTTCTCGATACTAGTGATGGTTCAACTGAATACCTCACCATTCTCGCCTCTTTGAATAGGCCTTTTCATAGTTGAACCTTTTTTGTGCGCATGTCTCAACTTATTTCATATCGGCATTTCATTTCGGGCACTTTGTACGTGTAAAAGCTGTGGATATTCGGTTTCAATGTAATTAACAAAAAAAAAAGACATATTTAGTTATTAATTCTCTCTCAATAGTTCATTTTTAATTGTTATATACTTTTAAGCATTTTAATAAAAATATATAATATTGTTTGACAGTCTGTGCGTCTGTTCACCAGTGGTGCGGCTGATATTTAAATTCTGGAACTAACCCCTCCAGTCTTAACCTCTGAACCGTCATGGTTCAAACAATTAATTCAAAGTACAAGATGAAGCGTTCTAGTAATTAAAAAATTACCCCAGGAGGTAGACAATCCTCTGCCAGCTTTGCTGGTACAACCGGACTTTCGGATTCTGGGGCGTCCGGGCTTAAACGCAAAATCTTTCAGAGGGAGTCGGAGACCTCTGGCCAACGTCTGAAACCGAAAACAAAAACTTTCCTTGGAATTCCTAAATATCAATTCTTTCCTGCGTCCAGGAAAACTACACGAATTGGGGCGAACATTGCATCAGCAAAAAATCCAAATTTTAGCTTTGCAAGAAACCAGATTGACAGATGATAACACCTTGGAATTCGGCAACTACAGACTTTTTAAAAGTAAAACTGACAAAAGAATACTCAAAACAAAAACCTTAAAGTTGGTCCCTTTACAAAAACTTAGAAAACATCCATGGTGGGATGAAGTTTGCGAGCAAGCAGTATTAAGCCGAAGTAAAGCATTCAAAGATTGGAACAGTCAAAAAAACAGCAATAAACTATAACATCTTTTTGGAAGTAAGAAAAGAAACATCGAAGCTAATTAGACAAACTAAAAGAAAATATGAAAACAATCAACTTAATGAAATAGAAAAAGATTTGCAAAAAAATAACACCCGAAACTTTTACAAAACATTTAAAACTAAATTAACAGGCTATCAACCCCAAAGTCTTTGCTTCCAAAAGCAAAACGGACAATTAGATCTAAATAACCAAACAATTGCAAAGAACTTACGAAATATTTTGAACAAATACTAAACTGCCCTGAGCCTTTAAACAAATTACCAACACTAAACCCTAAACAAACAAACCCAGATTCATTACCACCGAATGAAGATGAAATAATTAGGCAAATCAAGCGGCTTAAAAATAACAAAGCTTCTGGTGAAGATGGAATCACTGCTGAACTTTTGAAATCCGCTGGTCCAGGTAAGTCAAAATTCTACAAGAAGTTTGGCGAACCGAACGGATTCCGGAGGATTGGAAAGATGCTCTAATCTATCCACTACACAAGAAAGGAGATAGAACGGATGTAAACAACTACAGAGGAATATCTCTTCTCCCAGTTTGTTACAAGATTCTATCTCAATGTCTACTAGACAGAGCACAAGGACAGTTGAAACCTAAAATTGGTGAATATCAAGCAGGTTTTCGACCGTGCAGATCCTGCCCTGAACAGATCCTGAATCTAAAGTTGATCCTAAGACATCAAAAACTGTACAATAAAAATCTCGTCTGGACATTTGTGGATTTCAAAAAAGCATATGATTCTATAGACCGCGAATTTTTATTCCGAATTTTGAAAGAACAAGGACTAGAACTGAAAACGCTGGCAATTATTAAAGCAACGTTAACTAACACAAGGTCAAAAGTTAAATTCATGGGTGACATCTCAAAGCCCTTCGAAATTAAAACTGGTGTGAGACAAGGGGATGGACTCTCGTCACTCTTATTTAACTGTGTTCTAGAAAAAGTAATACAGGAGTGGCGTGAAAAAAAGTCGGCCCTGAATATTGACCAGCCCATTAAACTGGGGAGAACCAACACCAAAATTGATTGTCTGGCGTTTGCTGATGATCTAGCAATTTTAGCTCAAGATGTATTAACGGCACAGAAACAGATTGAAATCCTAAAAGAAACAGCAGAAAAGGTAGGACTCCAAATTTCCTTTGAAAAGACACAATTCATGACTTGCAACAGATTAAGAACACCATTTATAAAAACAAAATATGGTAACATCAGACGAGTCTCTCAATTCAAATATTTGGGTGAAATAATCATGGAAAATGGGTTGGAAAAAGCGGCCAATAAGGGTAGATGTCAAAAAATGGAAACGGCATTGAGACTTACACAAAATATTTACAACAAAAAATGCCTATCTAAAAACACAAAACTGAGACAGGACAACACAGTTATTAAGCCAGAATGTCTATCTGGGGCAGAAACGCTCATTTTGAATAGAAAGAGAGACATCGAGGACATTGAAAAGAAGGAAGGAAAAATCATAAGAAAAATCCTAGGCCCCAAACAAATAAATACAACAACATACCGACTTCGAGAAAACCAAGAAATCAAACAATACACAGATATACATAGCGATATGAGAAAAAGAAGACTTAAGTTTTACGGACACATAAAACGGATGAATCCGAGTAGGTTAACTAGACAAATAGTCGAATTTTATGAAAATAGGAGTAGAGCTAAAGTAGAAATAATTAAATAGATTGCTGCAATTAAAGAGGACCTAAGATCAGCAAATATTACACGAAGTGAAATTCAGGATAGAGGCTGTTTCAGACACAAGGTTGACGTTTGGAAGCTTGGCCAGAGAGAAAAATGCAGGAAGACTGGAACAACTTGGTCCGATGAAAGAAAAAAAGCTCATAGAGAAAGAATGAAATTAGTATGGGCGCAAAGGAAGGCTAACAACAAACGCCTCTAATTGTACTTCGCGTGGTCCACCCGGGCCCATACGTGAATAATAATAATAATAATAATTGTTTGACAGTAAGAAAAAGATCAAAAAAACTTTGTTGTTATGGGATATGTCGCAGTTATACGCGTAGTAAATCATTTTCGGAGTATTTATATTACTTTATTAGTTTTCCAAAGTCTTGTCTTGAATATCGCCGAAAACTTAATAAATCGACGAAACAAAAATATGCTAGTCTAAAGTGTGCTATATATGATTTGTGATGGTCTATTTCAACTGATTGATCATATTAACAAAGATACGTATATTTGTTTACTTCATTTTAAAGAAGAAAGTGGTCTAACAACAGAACATCTTGACCCCATCAGTTGGGTAAAAAAAAATCATGTAATCAAGTAATTTTAATCAATTTAATCATATCATATATCTCATGCTATAACTTTAAATAATGAATGTTTTTGTAGGTAAAGTAGCAAGTGCCTGTTTGGCTGATAAATGTAGAGTATAAAAGTATTAATAAAAATGAAGATATGCTCCCAACTTAATATAAAAATATATGTTATGTTATGAATATAAAGTTAAGACATAGATATAATGTTATATATATACATATATATACATATATATATATATATATATATATATATATATATATATATATATATATATATATATATATATATATATATATATATGTATATATATATATATATATATATATATATATATATATATATATATACATATAGTATATATATATATATATATATATATATATATATATATATATATATATATATATATATATATATATATATATATATATATATACATACATATAGTGTTGTAGATATAATCAATATGAAAACTAATATGAATATAATTGTCCATCCTAATCTTTCAAAAAATTCTGTTTTATTTCGACGTAGGGGAAGCCATAGCACTTTAACCATAGTTGTAATTGAATGCAATTATGGGCTTCTATTGTGGGATGCACTAATAAACACTATCAATTAATTTTTTATTTAATTGCACTAGTAATAAGGGTAACAATCCTTGTTGTCCAGCCATATTTATAAAAACTACCCGAAACTTTCATATGCTGCGAAACTTTCATTTCGCTTCGTTAATATGGCGAACGTTCTTGCGTGTAACTGGTCATGAAAGGGTCTATTAAAAAAGATGAAAGAGGACTAGAGGATCCGGTTTTCGTCAAGAGTGACAATCAATTCTTCTTTTGAAACTTTCGGTGTGAAATACTAAACTCAAAGATATTAACCACTCAACACCAAATCACTTTTTTTAAAGCTTTCGACGCACGTTTTGCTAACCATGTTAGCATCATCAGGGGATGATTTAATCTCAATTCCTGATGATTATGATGATTTAAATCATCTCCTGATGATGCTAACATGGTTAGAGAAACGTGCACCGAGAACTTTAAAAAAAATTACTTGGATTTTAGTGGCAAATCTCTTTGAGTTTAAAGGTGACAATGTTAGTTCAGGAGTCTTTTTTGAATCTGGAGTGAGTTGAATGCAATGACTCCTTTTAAGTTTTCCTTAATTTCGGTAAATGTAAGAGGTGGAAACCTGTGTTACTCCTCAGCTAAGTTCTTGTCCGAGATCTAGCAGTGTATGGGAAAGATTTTGTTCCAGCAGTCCTTCTAATTCTCCATTTGTTTTTGGCTCTCCTTTAATTAAAATTTTCCTGTTCGGAATCGCTGGAACCATTTTTTAGTGCAGTATTGTATGAAATAGCATTATCTCACAAAGCAGTCCAAATCATATCCTCCAGTTGAAAAGCGAAAAGAACACAGTGTGTCAAATGTTGGTTTTCGGAAGGCATAGCGTCTATAACTGAGTTTTCAGGTTATACTTACACTAGGCTCATATATATCAAACCCCGATTTAAAATCAAAAAAATGACGTTTAATTATCACAGGTGTGACAATTAATAATTCTTAATTCTGTCTAAAAAAACATGTTTAATTTGGGAGAAAGACAAAAAATGGTTTATTTAAAATATAGGGGCGAGGGGGATTCAATTGAACCAGTCGACTTAAAAATTCGGTAAAAATAAAAAAAGTTAAACGTTCTCTTAGAGTTATGTTCTAATATGTTAACCCCTGATTTGTCCGGCATTATATATTTTTAGAACCAGAACAGAAATGAGCTAATTTTGTATTTTTGGAGTTAAGTATTTTATCTGGCCCTTTGGTTTACTTAACAATTTTTGTAAAATTGGATCGTATTTTACTAATAACTCAACAATACTCAAAAAGTTTCCTCGGGAACTTGGATCATTGCTATTTGCCTTTTTTTCTGTGGCCACGAAAGGTTAAATTACACGTTGAAAGTGTCAGAGTAACATCAAGGAGTCTAGAGAGTACTTGGTACCAAAGAGATTTTTCTTTCTTGATCATGGACTCTTGCTCTTCATCTAGTGTTCCATGTAGAGGCCATTGTTGATACGTAAGACAAGAATCCAGATGAATTTTTGATGTCTCGTGTCTTTCTATGGCGTCTACAATATGTTTTCAGTTGTCATAGCCTTCCATCGAAACATTTTGAATTTTTTTAGATGCCCGATTTGCGAATAACCAACATGGCCCACAATACGCCTTCTGAAATATTAAGAAATAGGGTAGCCATGTACGTTCAAGTTTCACGCCAGATTTGGAAATAATATAGTAATGTTTGTCTAGGAAAGATCTATTGTCACTGTCTTTTAAGAAAGGTCCCTTTGGTTTACAATGTCCGTTTTCGATCACGAACCGTTTCACTTGATCATTTAGTTCTTTAAAATTACCCTTATCCGTAATATATGGTGAAGAAGCAATATTGTTCACACTAAAATATGCTTCACTTTGATTTTTGCTTGTACTTTGTTGTGGTTGTTCTGGATCTGAAGATACAGTGGTGTCGAGTGCTGCATCTGATATACTGTGACTTGTAGTTACGTCCAATTCTTTATTTTCGGAGCACTGTTTACTCGCTTTTTCATCAATAAAGTCATAATTCTTAAAGTACTGACTAATTTTTTCTTCAGGCTCCCTCTTTCTCTTTCGTTTTTCGCACCAACTTAGATATTTTCTAGAACTAGACATGTTGATATCTAACTTTCACAACTAACTTTTCTTTGCCTCTATTTGCAGATTCTATAAAACAAAAACCACGAAAAATCAAAGATACAAATGGTGCAATTGTCTATAAATAAAACAATTAAAATAATGATTATCTAAAACACTATTTAAACAATGCATAGTACACACAAAATAAGCTTTTCACGTGATCAATTTAACTTCACTTACTGCTACTACAACATGTCAGTGACGCGAACTCACAAGATTTTACCCATCCAAAAAGAGTCCACGCACATGATACAGTTGAGTATATACAATGTATTAGTGGTTATATGCATATACATGTACACAGAGCGCTCCGCGTCGCGAGTCTAGCACAACACGTCACTAGAATGTCGGTGACGCGAACACATAAGTTTTATCCCTACCAAAAATCGCTCAACGTGACTAAAGAAATTTTCACTTCAAAAAGCACCCTTTATATCTGATCTGTATGTACAAAATTAACAGTAAGAAAAATCTCTCTTTGTTGAAAGATCTTACATTTGCCTTCCCTAATTATCAAAATGAGCATATTATTAATGCTATTATTATTTAAAGGTTCCACCCTTGGAGAACAAGAGAAATATGAATCTAGCGATTAACGATTTAATTTGTTTAGGAGACGCAGAAGAAATGAAGTATCATATATCAAAACCTATCTCTATCGCCTGCTAATAAACGAACGATATATATTTCACTGTAAAAGATAATACGGGTAAGATATAACTCACATTTTACGAATTTGCACATAATAATAATTAATATTTGTTAATCCAGTTTGTTACGTCAAACTGAATTATTATTTTAATAGAACGATTTATTATATCTCTCGTTGATATTGTTCAGTATGCAATTAATTAAAATGCGTCTATTTATCTTTCCATTAAATTAATATTTTATGAAGGAAGAAAAATGAGGATAGTGTTAAACATAGAAACAATATTATATATATATATATATATATATATATATATATATATATATATATATATATATATATATATATATATATATATATATATATATATATATATATATATATATATATATATATATATATATATATATATATATATATATATATATTGTTGAGCAAGATTTATTATTCAATAAATGATTTTCTTGGGGAAACAAAGAACAATTTAAATTCAATTAAATTATTAGAATAGCCTGTTTTGGGTGAATTTAACTGTTTATGTTTGTACTAATTATGTTATCAGCTAATTCATGTAAATTCATGTAAATTATGTTAACAATGCTATGTTGACTGTGTATTTCTCTCCTCTTCTTTTCTTTCCAATTGTCTTTTTTTTTCTTCCTATCTTTCCTTCTTTTTTTTTGTGACTTGCGTTACAGATATTATATTTGAATTGTAATTAATTTTTTTCCGTTTTTCTTTATATAGAATTAAGTGTTTATTATGTACTTTCTTAACGATGTTCAATGCCTTATGGTTTTGGGAACAAATAAATATTATTATTATTCTGCTCATCCTTACTGTAGAATCTCAGCTCATGCTGGCCGATATTCCAATGCCAAGATGAAAAAGCAATTCAGCTCCCCTCACCCTAGCATAATATCTTACGAACAATGTGACACGTCTGCAAGAGCACGGCACGCTGTCCCACTATGGCAATCGATCTCGGGATACCGAGGCTCTTGAGGTTCTTTGAAAATCTCTTACTCATCAGGCCTTCGGCGGATATAACGAAGGGCACTACATCTACCTTACTCAGTTTCCACTGGTTTTTCAAGTCGTATGCCAGATTTTCATACTTTGTGGATTTTTCTATCTCAGTTTTTCTAATGTTGTGAGATAGTGGCACTGCGATGTCAATTATAAAAGCCCTCTTGTCCTTTTTGTTGATTAAAACAATATCCGGCCTGTTATAATCAACCGTTCGATCAGTAGTGATTGGTCTGTCCCAGTAAAGAATGGTATCGGTTGATTCAAGTACAGGAGAAGGCGAGTACTTATAATATGGAGGAGGTGCGCTTTCTAATAGCGAGTATTTTTTCGCAATTTATTGATGTATAATTTTTGCCAGCTGATTATGCCGTCCTAAATAAGCATTAGGAGCAAGGGCCGGGCAACCGCCAATAAGGTGCTCAATTGTTTCCCCCAAAGTACTGCATTTCCTGCACTTATCGACTACGTCCAAATGCAGTATGTGTTTTTCATAGTTTTTTGTTCTTGTTACCCTATCTTGAATAGATATCGCGAAACCTTCTGTTTCTGGGTACAAGAGCACGCATTACTATTATTATATTAAGAGTACACATTATATTATTATTATCCTCGTACTGAATTCAGCATCTCAGCCTAAGCTGGTCTATATTACAATGCCAAAATGAGAAAGCAATTCAACTCCTCTCACTTAGCATAAAATTTTACGAACAATGTGGCACGTCTGCAAGAGCACTGCACGTTGTCCCACTATGGCAATCGATTTTGAGATACCAAGGTTCTTCAAATTTTTTGAAAAGTTCTTACTTATTAGGCCTTCGGCGGATATAACGAAAGGCACTATCTCTACCTTATGCAGTTTCCACTGGTTTTTCAAATCGTACGCAAGGTTTTCAGACTTAGTGGTTTTCTCCAACTCGGTTTTCCTGATATTATGAGAGAGTGGCACTGTCATGTCAATTATAAAAGCCCTTTTCTCCTTTTTACTAATTAGAACAATGTCTGGTCTATTATAATCGATCGTTCGATCTGTTGTGATTGGTCTGTCCCAGTATAGGATTGAATCAGATGATTCCAATACGGGAGAAGGTGAGTACTTATAATATGGAGCAGGTGCGTTATCTAATAGCGAATACTTTAATGCAATTTGCTGATGTATAATTTTCGCCAGCTGATTATGTCTTCCTAAATAAGCATTAGGGGCTAGAACTGCACACCCACCGATAAGGTGTTCAATCGTTTCCCCCACTATACCGCACTTCCTACATCGGTCGACAACATCCATGTGTAGTATATGCTTTTCATAGTTCCGTGTTCTTACTACCTTATCTTGAATAGATGTCGCAAAACCTTCTGTTTCTGGGTACAACAGCCCATCGGTCAGCCATTTTAGAGACAATGGTCCATCAATGGTATCATCTTCGAGTGACTTTGGATACCGTCCATGCAGTGTCTGTTGTTTCCATTCACGGACACAATCCGTAAGTGTTGTTCTACCATCAACACGATTCAATTTATCTAGGTTCAACGGGGTGAAACCCCGGTCCTCCTTAGCAACCAACTTCATTAGCGTGCTGCTTGAATTAATGAAGCGTTCTCTCATCTTACTCTCCTGGTTCAGACAAAGGTTCTTAATGTTCACGAGGCCTCTGCCTCCCAACTTTCTTGGAATGTACAGTCGCTTCATAGATGAATTTGGATGCAGACATCATTATTATGCAGACATTATTATTATTATTATTATTTTTATTATTATTATTATTATTATTATTATTATTATATGCTAGACTATTAGTCCGGGAGTAGATCCGATCGTTTGTGTCCCGTTTGTTGGGAACGTGCAGACGAACACTTTTTCAGACTGAAAAGACTTTTTCAGTCCTCACACAAGCATTGAGAATGCCAAGTGTAACCTTGGCGAAACGTCTGCACGTTCCCAACAAACGGGACACAAACGATCGGATGTACTCCCGGACTAATAGTCTAGCGTATTCTTATATTCTATATATATAAATATATATATATATATATATATATATATATATATATATATATATATATATATATATATATATATATATATATATATATATATATATATATATATATATATATATATATATATATATATATATATATATATATATATATATATATATATATATATATATATATATATATATATATATATATATATATATATATATATATATATATATATATATATATATATATATATATATATATATATATATATATATATAGTTAGTTCGTTGATTCGCCAGTTGATCTGGTCTGGCCCCGATCGTCTCTCCGAACTGCTTTCCTTGCGTTCGTCTAGAGCTCGGCTGATGACGGCTGAAAGGCTAGAAACCGGTCCCGAGAGACATGTGACGTCGCATGGTTGACAGTTCGGCGAAGGCGATCGGTGACACCACGTGGAGAAAGGGTGAAAGATTTCTGTAATATTTCCCTCCACGGTTCCGTTACGCTACCTTGTGGGCATACCTGGTACTATACCCGAGGTTCCAGGCAGAATGTTACGGGCGGTCCTGACTGCTATGAGCATTCGCCGTATGATGGCGTGAGTTGTGTACGATCACGACAGGTCATTAAAAGGGCCAGTTGATCTGGTCTGGCCTCGATCGTCTCTCCGAACTGCTTTCCTTGCGTTCGTCTAGAGCTCGGCTGATGACGGCTAAAAGGCTAGAAACCGGTTCCGAGAGACACGTGACGTCGCATGGTTGACAGTTCGGCGAAGGCGATCCGTGGCACCACGTAGAGAAAGGGTGAAAGATTTCTGCACAGTGTAATCCCTTATGGCATTTTGTTGCTACGACAGTACCTTTCAAAATAACATTGATGTTTAAACAATTCCGAATTAGCGTCACATTTTTTTCGTGTGGTAAACACATCGAATTACGAGCCAAATAAAGAGCATTTGTGGCACGTACTGATTTTCTTGTTCAATCAAACGAAAAACGCGATTAAAAGCCATCGTATACTTGTGGAAACTTACGGTGATAATGTCCCAACGCAAGGATTTTGGGGGCGTTGGTTCAGACGATTCAAAAATGGTGATTTCGACTTGAAAGACAGAGAATTTGCAAACTTTGTTGGAAGAAGGCGATATGCGAACTCAGCCACATCAGCTGAACGACATATATATGGAAAAGCGAAAAACGGAATGCGAAGTTTTGCTTTCTCGGCATGAAGTACAAACTATTTTGTATCGGATCGTGACTGAAGACGAAAAATAGATATATTCCGAGAATCCAAAATGCAGAAAATCATGGGTAGATCCATGATTTTCCCATTTGACTTTACCCATTTGATTTTATGAAGTTAAGAACAAAACTGCCTTAGCAATGTCCAACCAAATTATTAAATCCATAAATGACAAAAATATACCTCTAAATAAATGTCGAGGACAAGGATATGATGGTGCTAACACAATGAAAGGCACTTATGGTGGAGTTGAAAAACTCATAAAAGATTTCGAGCCAAATGTGGTATATGTTCACTTGCTGCTCATAACTTAAATCTGTTACTTAATGATGCAGTATGAGAGGTTATTGATATGCAACATTTTTTTGAAACAGTGCAACAAATTTATAATTTTTTTGGGCAGATGGAATATCATATCAAGTTTTATATCTGATAAAGAAAAGGAGTCTTCAACTTCGATAACATTAAAAAACATTGAACCCTAAAAAACTGTCGATTCAGCCTCTAAAGCACTTTAGTGTAAAGCCACCGATCTTTCAAATACCTTAAAACGTTTCAAAATATATCTGGAAGAATTGGAAAGGTATAGATATGAATTTGAAAATTTAAAAAAGAAAGCAAATAGTGTAGCAGAAAAATAATCAACCTTGAATTTTGTAACACTCGTCAGAGGAAGGTAAAACACCATTTTGACGAACTTTGCAAAGATGAGCGTTTCCGAGATCCGGAAAGTTTGTTCAAGTGAACATATTTTATCGAGTCTTGGACATCATTATTAATCAACTGAAATTGCGTTTCCTTCCAATGAATGAAATTGTTTCCAATTTCAGTGTTTTGCAACGTGCCACTTTGCAAAATTTAAATGACACTGAACTATTGAAGGTCCACCTTCAGAGACGAAATAGAAAAGAATTATTTCAGAGACGAAATAGAAAATATTTATTTAAGAAATTCTATGGGACAAGACAGGCTAAGTAACTTGGCTATTCTGTCTATTGAAAATTTTATGGCCTTATCTTTACTTTTGACTTTGATGATATTATTGATACTTTTCCGGAATAGAAAGCTCAGAGAAAAGAATTTTATTAATAAATATTTTGTTACTATTAAATTGTTATTTCATTAAAAATATGTATGTTTTGAAAATAAAATGTATTAGATATTTAATTAAAATGCACACAATATTAGTAATACTGTTGGGTAACTACTTAAGTGATTTATTAAAATTAAATTACAACGTGACGATTTTAATGGGAGTGCCCCAACCAATGAATTTGCCTCAGATGGTATAGTTATGCCACTCCGCATTGATTGAAACGCTGTGATTCTTTGGAGATAAGCTAAAGAATTTAAGATAGAATTAAGATTATTCCACTATTCTAGTTATAAAGAACCTAAGTTGCTCTACATGTTAGGCGTTTAATGTAAACACCCTAACCCCTGATGCTTGGCAACTCCCTGTTTTGCCCTAATTGTTTTAACAGTTGCTTTTTACCTTTGGGTTAGGTTAGTTAGACTGCAAGTAGATGGGAGATTAAACAAAAAATCCAAACACATTTCACGCTGCTCGATATTAAAATAAAAACAAGACAAAAAACTGTGCGTTCTGAAAAAATATCGCCGCTGTTGCTGGCAGTTTTGATGAAGATCCAAATGTGTCAGTTCGTTGCCGTTTACAGGAAATTGGGTTTTGTTATTCGACTAGGTGGAAAATTTTACGTGAAGATCTTGGTCTGATGTCTTACAAGAGTCAGCTTGTCCAAGAACTTAAATCGCAAGACCATCGTTTGGATCCCACGTTCGGTGAATTTGCTGAAAATAAACAGACCTTTTTAGGACGTCCGCCATGTTAACAAGGTGTTAATATGAAAGTTTCGGGCAATTTTTATTAATATGGCTGGATAACAAGGATCATTACCCTTATTATCAGTGCAATTAAATGAAAAATTAATTCATGCTGCTTTATTAGTGCATCCCATAATAGAAGCACATATTTGTATTCGATGACAACGATCGTTAAAATGCCATGGCCGTCCCCAACATGGAAATAAAGCAGAACTTGTTGAAAGGTTAGGATGCCAATTATATTCATATTAGTTTTATATTTATTATATTTACAACATTATATTTATTATATTTTTAACCATATTTTTAACTTTATATTTATAACATTACATTTATTTTTATATTAAGTTTGGAGCAAATTAATTTCCATTTCTTTTAATACTTTTATACTCTACCTAGGAGCAATTAGCAACAGTTTGCAACTTGTGCCGTGAGTTTGTTTATATTTTTCAGCCAAACAGGCACTTGCTACTTTTACCTACAAAAACAATTATCATTAGATGTTATAGCATGAGCTGTTAGATTAACAATTAAATGGATTAAAATTACCTGATTACATAATTTTTTTACCCAACTGATGGGGTCAGGATGTTTTGTTGTTAGGCCACTTTCTTCTTAGAAATAAAGTGAACAAATATAGGTATCTTTGTTAATATGATCAATCAGTTGGAATCGACTATCATCTCGTCCATATTTTTTAACTTACAAATCACATTTAGTACACTTTGGACATATTTTTATATGTTTTTGTTTCGAATTAATAAGTTTTTGACGATATTCAAGACAACGATTTGGAAAACTAATAAAGTAATATAAATGCTCCGAAAATAATTAACTACCATAACAACAACATTTTTTTTGCTCCTTTTTTACTGATAACATTATAACAATTAAAACTGTACTATTGATAGTGAATTAATAATTAAATATGTTTTTTTTTGCTAAGTACATTGAAAACATAATATTCATAGCTTATACTCGCACAAAGTGTCCGAAAAACATGATGGAAGTTTCAACTATGAAAAGGCCTATTGCAACGTGACCCATAACTTGGCCGCAAAATTTTGTTTAGCGAAGTTCATTTTTGGCTAAATGGTTACGTTAATAAACAAAATTGCCTCATTTGGAGTGAAAAAAAAGTACGACAGTGCAGACTGTACGCTGGTGGCATCATTGGCTCGTTTTTCTTTAAAAATCAAGTTGGAAAGCACGTTACCGTTGATGGGGATCATTACATGATGCGACGATCGGCGCTGATCAGTGATTACACAACAAACTGAAACTTTTTTGAGATGAAAATAGGTGTATATGAAGTATTTTGTAGTCCTAAATCCGACAATGATAAGCTAATTACTGTAACACGTACAGTTTTTTTGTTATTAGGGGTCGGTGATGGGAAAAAAAGGAAACGACATATTTTTACAATGGAATATGATACTGAGGATTATGTGAATGAAAAATATATTGTATGAGATGTGATACATAGACAAAAACATTCACTTTTTTTCTCTTGTGTTCTCTACCATCATATCATTTTAAAATCCAGCAGTAGTAGCCCAGTATAGATGAGTTTCAGCGTCCCCAGTATCTTTCTTCCATCGTTCTGATGTCCTGGTCAAACCTTTCTACTTGTTCGTCGCTTACTGTACCCAAATTTTCCGGAAAAAATGCAAATGGGAGTTTAGAAAATACATTTTTGCGGACATGTGACACCCTAGTATTTCATAGACTTTCAAGAGTTCATCTATGAGGTTTTTATAGTTTTCATCTTTCTTGTTGCACAGAAATCCACTATAGTTACAAAATACTTCCAAGCTGCCAGTTTCTTTTCATTTAATTTTTCTTGAAAACGGATATCAGTTAGAAGCTTCCTTATTTGAGATCCGAGAAATATGCCATCCTTTAGTCACCTCCACGCCTTCCTTTATTTAGTTTAATCATTTGATTAAGGAAATATTTCTTCTCGGTACTTGAAACTATTACCTTCTTTGTTCATGGCTTTGACTAAGTTTTTATTAGTTCAAGTTTAATATGGAGAGGCGAGGGAAGCACCTTTTTTTGGGTTAACAAGGGTGTCATATTTTATGTTTGAAGTACCAGGTTCAAAAACGTTAATATGTGCTGTAGAAGAGTTTTTTTTTAATTCCAAGTCGGGAAAAATGGATATAATGTTTCCTGCCTATGGAAAATTTAAATATATATTCAAGTGTAATCACTTTGATAACTGTTTAGATTTCATAATTTTTAAAAAGTTTGGGAAAGGTCCTCGTATACTTTAATAAAAGAAATAATCTTACTCCACGTAAACTTTGGTTCAATGGCAAACAGTTGTTCAATGGCAAATGTTTCTCCACCACGGCAAACTCAATTCCTTCCGTCTCGGATTGATTTTTCAAGGGATTATATTTAGAAGATATGACAGTTTTCTGAATATTTTGGGTCAACTTTTTGTCGCCGAGGGTAAATCAGGAGATATGGTATGTCTATCAAATATATTCGAGCATTAAGCTTTTGTATCCTGTCGTCTTTTTTTCGCAGGGTTACATTCGAAATACACTTAATAACAGAGGGATTTATTTCGAAATCTCAAAATTGGATTTTCTCGGGTGATTTAGAGAAAAATATTATTAATAAAGATGGGACTACTTAAACTCGAAGAGATTTACCACTATATTCCAAATTAATTTTATTTTTTAAACTTCTCGACGCGCGTTTTGCTAACCATATTAGCATCATCAGAAGATGATTTACTTTATTAAATGATTAATTTATATATGAAATGATATATGATATGAGATGATTAATTCAAATCATCTAACTGATCATGCTAATACGGTTAGCGAAACACATGTCGAGAAGTTCAAAAAATTATTTGGTGTTTAGAGACAAATTAAATGTTTCACCCGAAGGTTTTAATAGAAAAATTGAGGCACTAGTTGAGACTAAATTTAATTTATATAAAACAAAAACTAAACTACAATTAGGAAGTAGATGGTTAATTTCTTATTTAACACATCGGTTAATAAGTCCTCGGTCTGATACACAGATGGCGTCACTTACGAAAAATCCTTACCAGTTGTTGATTGTACCAACCTTGAAACGTTATGTGTAACAATTTTATGACAATCTGCCTACTAGTTTAACTAAATTGTCTGAATTGCACTTCGATTTGTTTCCTCATCCACCGTACTTTCCAGATCTGGCCTCCAGCGACTATTTTCTGTTCTCAGACATCAAAAAAAAGCTCGCTAGAGTGAAATTTCGCACCAATGACGATGTAATTGCCGAAACTCATAGATATTTTGAAGGCAATGAGAAATCATTTTATAAAAAAGGCGTAGAAATGTTAGAAAAACGTTAGAATGATTGTATTGCTCCTGAAGGACAATATATTGATTAATAAAGTCGAAATGTACAAAAAAAGTGTTTTTCTTTGTCAGGGTGGGGACTTAAGGGATGGTTTGCTTGTGGAGTTATTTAGGGACTGAACATAACGCTTATCGGGGGCTTCCAACCAAGATCATGAGCTATCTATTAAGGATTTTTAGTTCTAGCTTTATGTTTAACCTTTAGTTTTGTTAAAAACGTATCGGCCGGTAAGTGACCAAGGGAAAATACCCCACAGAAAGGATCCGGCCTTACTCAGCCTCGAATCGGTATGACTGGGAAGTGATTCAGTCTCTGATTTTACACTTTGGTTTATTGAGATGCTGTATATATGTCTGTTCTTTGCTTGGAGGGTTACTCATCCAAGTAGTAGCAGCAATAAGTGACCCTGTATTTCCATATCCGAGTCACCGGATTACAAACACAGATAATTTAATTCAGAATAGAAAAACGACGATTTATCATAATCATTTTAGTTTGTGCAAATCTCATCTTTTAACAAGACATCACCAGATCGCATATGGTTCATCGAACGATGTACTCCTTAGAAGAGCCTGCGATAGGGGGACTCGACTGATCGACGAGATACCGAAATTTATCATTGGTAGAACATGTATGGGATAGGTACATGAATTGGTTTAAATCTTGGGCCGGTTATTATTGGTTATTACTCCGGACACTAGCAAATTTTAAACAAACTTGAAATATGTTTAAATCTATACTACATCTACTTTAGTTTATGCCTTGTAGATATATGTGTTTTTAATCCTTTGACATGAGAAAAATGAATAAAGACTGAGAAATTCTAGTGACAATCATAAGATTGAGCATATGGGCCATGTAATTCGAGGTCCAAAATCCAAACTGTTACAAGTCATCATGAAGGGGAATATCCAAAGAAGGAGCAATATTGCGAGCGTAACTCTTGGATACGAAATTTGATTGATTAGTCATCATTAACGAATGTCAAACTTCGAAATGGAAAGGGCACTTGAAGAATAAGAAGAAGATAAGGATTCTATTTAAATGAAACTGAAAAGAAAACATCTGGGCGTCGTGGGCTTCTACAAACTTGGCCTCTTCGGATTTTTACTTCTTCCGATCTCTGTAAACATTACCTGATTTATCTTATTCTCTTTAAGACGTCGAAAAAAGCTTTAATGACTTTATTACATCAAAACCATAATTTTTTCGATCTGGACATTCATTTTAGGCCACGAAAGGAGAGGAAGAGGCCTCGAAAGGAAAGTGAGAGGAGGTCACTAGATTATTAGATAGAATATACAAAAATGTTAGAAGTAGTTGAAAAAAGGCAGATAATTAAGTTGATGACTTAATAAATATGGAAACATAAATAGTTATTTCGCTTGCGGAGCCTTTTCATTATGTTATTTGCTGATAATGAAAATATAATTGAACATATTTGTTCTTGTATATATTTTATGCTATCCCCTAGAAACTCCTAATTGCTGTTCGATAAATACATTGGTCTGAATTATAAACAAACATGAACCAATCACATCTATGTATGATTAATCGGTGTTTAATATCAACATTATTAATTGGTTTGTTGGCCTATCAATTGTAACAATTAATTTGCAATTATTATCTAACGATTAAGGCCTGAATTTTATAAAGTTGAAGGTATTCCCATGAATAATTCGTTATAATATAGCAACGTAATGTTGAAAAACGTTCAAATTTGCATTTTTGCATGTATACGGTTATAGTGAAAAGTGAAAATATACTGTTCCGATAAATATCAATGTGATCAGAAAAGCGATTGCTTTTTTGAAAAGGAGCTTTCTTTCTAGTAACGCTAATAATAAAATAAACTTTTTAGTTTATGTATCACTTATTTTATTTTTCACTTACTATAACTATAATTTCATAAACAATGTTAGATATTCAAACACGATTTTAAAACTAAGGTATGACAACTGTTTATCCTATATAAAGGGTGTCCCGAAATTCAAGGTCAAGCGGGTGCCGGGCGAAAAGCCTGGTTATATCAGTTTTGGCAAAAATAAGAAAAAAAGTCCGCGTCATCGTGTTAAGTGATAATAGGCACATTTTTAAAAATCTTGAAATTCGACAGCCTTGGCAATATCTTTCGGTACTCTGATCACAAATTTCCCAATTTTTCAATGTTATTTTTTTATAATATGATGCTAAATAACCATGTTATTAACTGCAGTCACAAATCAAACAATGAACGTTGTTAATTTAGTAACAAAAAGTTTCATTGAGTCGTAGTTTAAAAAATTATGTAAGCTAACTTTGACACTTTATCTATAAAAAAAAAATATTACACTAGCCTAGGCAAGTTCTGTCAAAAGATGGCCCATTTAATCAAGATTTCAAAATGGTACAACAATTGGTACTTTTCTTTCCACAAAAAATATTATTTTTAACACAGAATAAGCGAGATGAACACATGTGAGGAGTGAGATTGTGACACTGTTCGACGACGAATTAGAGAGAGACAGATTGCCATTCAATTTTAAAATGGTCCAATTAGGGAAGATTTCAAAATGATACGACAATTGGCATTTTTCTTTTCACAAAAAAATATTATTGCCATTTTTTTGCAAAAGAGCCTAATTTCAAAAAAAAAAAATCAACACTGACAATGTGTGTGAGTCAAATTAATAATTGGTCGATTTTTTATTAAGATAAAACTTAATCAAAATGAAATGAAATTAATTATTGTAATAGTTTTATTTGAGAGAAATGGAATAAAGCGCTGATAATACCACTGCACAAAAAAGGAGCTAAGGAGGAATGTAATAACTACCGCGGAATTGCACTGCAAGACGTGACCTACAAAGTGATGGCCAAGATGATTAAAGATCGACTAGAGAAATACCATAACGAACAAGTAGGGGAAAACCAAGGAGGGTTCAGGGCAGGAAGATCAACAACCGACCAGATATTCATCATGAAACAGATCCAACAGAATACTTATGAGCAAAATTTGAGCTTACATTTGCTGTTCATAGATTATCGGCAAGCATATGACTCCATTAGCAGGGAAAAGGTGTTCCAAGCAATGAGACAACTGGGGGTCCCGGAAAAGTTGAGGAAGTTGGTGGAGATGACTGTCAGGAGAACAGTAAATAAAGTTATAGTCGATGGAGCAATGTCTGAGGAGTTCATTGTAAAGAAAGGACTGAGACAAGGCGATCCAGTGTCAACAGTTTTGTTCAATCTGGTGCAGGAAGTGATTCTGAGGGAGAGTGGCATCAATACCAAGGGGTTAATATATGGTACCAGACACCAATGTTTGGCTTATGCCGACGACATTGTACTGATGGCGAGATCCAAGAAAGAAGTAGTAAAGGTTTTCAAGATGTTGGAAAGAAAGGCGAGAGAATATGGCTTAACAATTAACGAGAACAAGACCAAATATATGGTAATGAAAGATAGCACCAGAGGACTCTCCCCTAATTTAGTCATTGATAGTGCAGTAAATAAGAAATATACAATAGAGAAAGTGGAACAAGCTGAATATCTGGGAGTAACACTAACGAGTAAAGGGGATGAAGAAAAGGAAATAGAGAAACGACTAGCGAAAGGAAGCAAAGCTGCAGGAATGTTTTCAAAAATTTTAAGGGCAAAGAATATAACAAGAGCAGCAAAAGTAAGAGTGTACCAATCAATACTAAGGCCCACGGTTACCTATGCGTGCGAGACATGGACGATGACGAAGAAGGAAGAAACTAAGCTGGAAATCTGGGAACGAAAAATATTAAGGAGAATTTTTGGAGGAGTTAGAGTTCTGCATGAATTTAGAAGAAGAACAAACAAAGAGATAGAAGAACTGTACAAAAAACCAAACATTGTTCAGGTGGTGAGAGCACAGCGAGCTAGATGGCTAGGGCACATAGCGAGGATGTCCAGCGGGAGATGGGTTAAACGAATTCTAATGAGAGGCGAAGGGGGAAGGAGAAGAAGAGGGCGACCGAGGAAGAAATGGCTGGATGAGGTGCTAAATGATTTGAGGAAAGTAGGAGTGAGGGATTGGAAGACTGATGCTTTGGACAGAAAAAGTTGGAAAAGAAGAGTGAAAGAACTCGAAGCCAAGGGCCACTAGGCCTGTAGAGCTGAATATTATTAATAGTTTTATTTATCACAATATTTTTCTTTAAAACTAAAGCAAATGCTCAAATTGTTTGCCTTAGGCACGAATGCATGCTCTGCATTGCCCCAGAAACGATCTTTTCACAAGTCGTATGAATCTCCTTGCATTTATTTATTCTGCTGTTTCAACAATTCTGTGACACAGTTCTGTTAGACTTTGTATTAGTTTTGAATACACTTTTTCTTTTACGCAGCTCCAGTAAAAGAAATCAAGGGTGTTTAGGTCCGGAGAGTGCGGAGGCCACTCAATTGAACGACGGCGCCCAATCCACCTTTCGGGATACTCTCTGTTCTGTCCCTGTACAGGACGAACATAATGCGCTGGGCAACCATCTTATTGAAACCATCACATGTCTGTAGATATTTAGTGGTACATCTCCTAACATCGTTTGGAGAAAATCCAAGTAGTTGGCGCCATTAAAAGTTTAAGGCAGCTCAAATGGTTTAATTATTTGTCCGTTTAAAAGTCCGATCCATATATTAACTTTAAATTGATACTGGGACCGGTCTTCACCCGTTAAATGTGGGTTTCCTACTCACATACATTCCATTAAACACTTTAACAATTACGGAGATGTCGAAAAATGACTTGATGACTGGACTATCTCAAAAGATGTACGAGGAGAGAGGGCATCAACAAATTGCTCGATAGATGAGAAATATGTAGAGCTATCGATGGCGTATACTTTGAATAAACCATTTGTTACCTTTCTCCCAAATTAAACGTTTTTATTTTAAGAAAAAATTAAAAATTATTAACCTCTACACCTGGTATACAAGGATAGGGTGAATAGTCAGGAACTTTTCCGAAAGAAGGCGTTGCGATCGAAAATGTGATTGCATTTCTAAAAGGTAGCTCCTTTTCTATTAACACAACTTCCTTTCTAAAGCAGATAATTTCGATATTTTGGTCATGATAATTCGTTTAAAAATACTTAGGCGAAGTGAATCTAGATAAAAGGAGACTACTTTGAAAAAGTACCAGAATTTTTACTGTAATATCGTATTTCTTGGAATTTGTAATGTTGCATTGTCCGATATGGAGTTTTTAAGAATATATCTCATTTTTGCATTTATTTTTGTTCACCACTAAAATCATGTAACCATATTCATACATATACTTTGCTTTTCAGTTTGTTAGTTTGTGCGGAACTAAATTTCAAACACTTTTGGATATTCTTGAGGGAAAATCATAAAATATCTCTTATTTAAAACGGATTATTATACTCAGCTGAATGAACGTTCCTTTCGGTCTTAGTCAGTCTGTAATTAATACCTGTCTCTATTCTGAAGTTTTCAGTTGAGAGCAAATATTTCCACAAAATTGGATATTCGATACAGTGCACATATTAAAATAGTTCATGGTTGTTAATTTGATGCAGCGAGTGAATCTCTTTGAACTACCTTGTATGCATTTTGGTATGCTCGGAATTATTTTGTATATTAAACCAGCTATACATGGATAGGAATAATGAATTTAGTAGCTGGCTGGAGTAAAATAATTTATGTTTTATACAGGGGTTAATTTGGAATTTAATTCATGGTAAAATAACATCCGGAACTTCTGGAGTTCAACACAATCAAATTGTTTGATTCTTGTAGGTGCTGAGATGACGCGAGTTGGGTCTTGAAGTGTGTCGCTATGTGCGGGCTGTCGAACAAAGTAGAGAGCTTCCCATCGTTTCCTGTCTGATAGATTATTCCAATTTGTGTTTTCGATTGCTCCGGTGGAAATATCTTGTTATTATAATTTTTTTGATTATGATTATAAACGCATCGGCTATTTTAGGCATTTAACGTCTATGCTTCCTAATAATTCATGATGCTCCATTAAAGACTGAAAAATATGTAACTAAAAATAAAACAAAATAAAACATAAAACACAAAATAAAACATAAAAATAAAAAATAAAAATGTAACTAAAAATAGTAGACTGAAAAAATGTCCCTACTTGAACCCGGGACCATTGCTTTTGCCAGGTGAGTGACTAACCCAGCTATCCACCGCGGCCGGTGAAATTACGCGGTAAAAAAACGCGGACATAGGAGCTTAATCTGAAGTTGTAATCTAGAAGCTATTTTATAGTCCTATTTATATATATATATATATATATATATATATATATATATATATATATATATATATATATATATATTTTTTTTTTTTTATTTATTGGGATTTTCGGTCAGTAATTAATTTTTAATTTCTAATTTTTTTATTAACGTTTTGGTTCAAACAATGAACCATCCTCAGAATAATTCTACAATACATATAACTTTTATAAAAAAACACAAACTTACATTTAAAAACCTACCAATATTAAATTAAACAATTAATTTTTAAATTTTTTTAAATAATGTGTGATTATTTTTTAAATTTTTTAAATGACATGTTGGACTTTGACATACTTAACAATTCTTTCACCTTTAAATTTTTGTTTTTCATTATAACCTAATTGTTTTGAATTTGTTATGTGGAATATTAGATGCAAAAATAAAAAATTATGAAAATTTATTATTTAATAATGTTATTATATATACAACTTAAATTATCTGTATCATTTCTGAAATTAATGGTATTATATGTTTTTCTTATATAAATGATTTCTTTTATATTTCTTTTTTTATATTGTTTTTCAAAATCCAGGATTTTTATGTCGTTAAAATTAAAGTTGTGTTCATTAACTATAGCATGCCTTGAAAGGGTAGTTACGTTTGGTTCAAAGTTTCTAATGCTTTTTTAATGTTCATTAATTCTGTTTTTTAAATATTGTTTAGTTTGCCCAATATATGAGCTTTGTTTTTTTACTTTTGTTTTTTTTTATTTGATTTTCTACATTGTAAGTAAAATAGTAACAGCATTATAAAAAAAAACTGAAAATGGTTAAAAAAGAATTTACAACCAACACCGATTGGGTCGTTTCCGAGCCCTTTTTGTAAATGAGCAACGGAAAATTGTCAAAGACGCCTTTGATTGTAAAAACTGTACACAGGGCGTTCAGTAATTTGTTAATGACTTTTATACATGCTCAGAGAAGAAGGTCACATATCATACAATAAGGAATGTTTTCCACGAGAAAGGTGTTCGAGGTAGGCAATCTGAAATGAAATTAACTTATGAACAAGACTAGAGATCGTACAGAAATATTGCGTAAAATAAATGCGTTATCTGGGGTAATGCATCACCTACCAATGTAAACAAAAGACAGGTTCTTCAAAACAAAATATTATAAATAGCTGTGAATGCCGAATGCCTTCAGAGGCTAGCGCAATCTCCCAGCACGGAACATTATCAACTAGGACGCAAAAACATACATACAAAACCGAACAGAAAACTACCTCAAGATATGTATGTTTTTAGAATAGATTTGTCATGTTAACATTTTCATTACAACACTGTTTTGTAGAACTATTGTAATTTTTGAGCAGACATTTCCATAAATAAAAAGAGTCAATATTTTAGATCGTGTCTATATCGCATTTGATACAGTTCAGAATACTGTTGTATGTACGCCTGAATAATGGTTTCGGCGTGATTAAAACGGGTGCTTGGATTAGCTAAAAAGCAATTCGGTGTAGATATTTCGGGAGATTTTTCAACGCTCTTGATGTTTCCATTTCAATTACGATATTGTCAAATCAAAACTTTATGAAAGGTCGATTTTTGTTTTAGGCATTTGTAATATATGTTTAAAGAAAAAGCAAAACATTTGAAAATGTGTATAAAAAAATATTGATTTTTTTTATTAGTTTGTTATATTATTTGCTTGTTTTAAAAAGTGCTAATAATTATTGTAATCAATATCTGCTAATGTTATTGATTGATAATATGCCTTAGAAAAATTCAATATTTATATATTTGTGTATATGATGGAATTTTTATGTTTTATGTTTATTTAAAAAGTCACCTTATGACATGGGTGGTCTGAAAAGTTTTCAGCTTCAACACGAAAGTGGCGTTACCCGTCAAAAATATTCTGGTAATATAATTGTGCATGTCATTAAATTTTTGCATTTCAAAGGCAATGCGCCTACGCAAATTAAAGCCAAAATTAATTTTTAAACAAAAACTGAGCACTACCCTCGCAGTATGTCTCATAACCCACTATACATTTATAGTGGGTATATAGATAATAAAATTGTTAGTATATCTCAAAATAAAAATAACTGTTAACAAAATTTATTTAGGATACATCTCCAACAAATATATATAATATATATATATATATATATATATATATATATATATATATATATATATATATATATATATATATATATATATATATATATATATATATATATATATATATATATGTGTGTGTGTGTGTGTTAACTCAATGAGAACTATATTTTTTCTGTATTAAGATAAATTAATTTCAGAAAGCTTTAAATTATACAAACATAAAAGATGTTTAGATTGGTGAATGATGAACATTTGGTATCCTTTATATAAGTCAAACTCGAGTAAAGTTGAATAGTTAGTCAATATTTTCTGTCGTAATGTCTATATGGTCTTTAGTTCAGTTCCGTACAGTGCTATCTGTGCACGATTAAAATTAGTTGATGTAGATATTCCGGGGTCTATTTCAAATTTGGAAAATTGTCATCTTATAAAAATATGTTGATTTGTATTGTTTTAATGCAGTTGAACCCATACTTTTGAAGATAAAGCAAAAACATTTTGAAATGGATATTATAATTATTGTAATTAATAATATTGTAAATAAAAGAAATGACTGGAATAATTGAAAACAAACCCGGACGATCTGATCGGGGTTTGTTTTCAATTGTTGTTTCGAGACCTCACTGTAAGGGAGTGAAGAAAAATTGTCAAAGATACCCCAAAAATCTTCAGAGCGTTCAAGAGCTTGCCAATCGCTGTTCGAAGATGAAGAAAGAAGAAAGCGACGAGGAAGGCGACTTATAAAAAAACCCGGTGTTTATGTCCTACAATGGAGTAGGAAATCTTTAACTTATAAATGGTAATATGACAGCCCGGTCCTATGTGGAAGTATTGCGGGGTAACCTGCGAGAAAGTGCTGCAAATTAGGTCTAGAAGGGACTTTTTGTTTCCAACAGGATAATGAGCCTGAACATACAGCTAATATAACCAAGCTAGTATAACACACTACCCCAGTCACCGGATCTTAATCCCTTAAAAAATGTATGGGACATTCTAGACATAAAATACTTGTTATTTACAGGTTTGGCTATAATTAAGCAAAGATTAATATCTAAAAACTTTCACACTATTTAAAATTGTATGTATGACAATTGTTTCGTCACACAGTGCCTTTTTCAAATAAAAACTATATTAAACTAACAGTAAGAAAAGTAATTACAACCTAAACTAACCATCGATCTAATAATACCATAAAACATGATAGTGGGGAAATCCATTTTTTTTTATCAACGTCTAGGAGGACAATATAAGTTTAATAACGGTGAACCATTCAAGTCTAGCTGGTCGTTTAACAAAATATCTAAATTTTTCTTTTGTTAATTTCTAGGCTCTCTAAAAGATTTAATTTTTTAGATTTATTCTCATTATGTAACATTATAAAATTATCATTGAAAGTATGCTTTTCTACCATTAAGTGGTTAGCATAATGAGAATTATTTTGCTATTTAGTATAACTTCTTTTATGTTCGTTAAGCTTAGTAGGGCTTAGTAGGGCTTCTTGTTTGTCCAACATAGATTTTTGGACGTGACGCGCAGTCAATTAAATATACTGGTGATTTATACAGCTTATTTGTTTAATTTTTATTGTTTTTAATGAGGTGTCCTAGACTATTGTTTATTTTCAAAGCAATATTTAAATTGTTTGTTTTTGATACATATCTCGACACTAATTTGGTAATTTTTTCCGTATGTGTAATTGTTTTGAACGCTGCATTTTTGACATTGGCCGTATATATTAAATTAATGACTTTATTATAACTTTTTTTATTAATTATTTTATTTATAATGTTTGGGTCGTATTTGTTTTTTACTGCGATTTCTTTGATGGCATTCAATTCTTTATTATAATTATCTCTGGATAAGGGGATATTTAATAATCTATATATAAAAAAGTTAAACGCTGCCATCTTTTGTGGATAAGGATGACAAGATTTATTGTGTATAACTAAATCTGTATGTGACGGTTTATGAAAAATTGTAAAATTATGTTTAATGTGTTAGTAATAGCCAAGTCTAAAAAGTTAATACCACGGGCGTAGCCAGGATTTAGTTTGGGGGGGGGGGGGGGGTTAGTTTAAATAAAGTTTTCATACGATACAAAATAGTTCGACTACTCGACAAGAGATAGTGCTACTGTGCGCAACGTCCACTAGTTCGGATATATATTCAGTTCAAATGTATAATTTAACTTTCTTCACTCCTCGTATTTTTTCGGTATAATATTGGGTAATATTTGGCTTAACTGTGAACTTAATATTTTATGTAAAGAAGTTATGCGAGTTAAGAATTGATTTAATTGCCTATCAGAACCTGTAAAACAAATTAGAATGTTATCAACATATCTGTCCCAGTAAAGTGATGATATAAACAACTGATGTTGATTTATCTTATTTTTTAAGTTATCCATAAAAAGTTCCGCTAATAAAGGACTTAAAGAGTTCCCCATTATCAAACCGTTATTAGAATCATAAAATGAATTATCAAATTCAAATTAATTGTGATCCAACGTAATTGATAGTAGCTCTAAAATTTCTTGTTTTATTATTGAACTAGTTCCATTTTGAGGGGTAATTTGTCAACTAATTATATTGCTTCGTTTGGTAATATACTCGGGAATAAATTTTGTACATCGAAAGAAATTTGTTTGGATGTTTTGGGTAAATTAATATCTTTTATTTTATTACATATATGGGAAAAATTACCAATTTAGTGTCCAGATATTTATCAAAAACAAACAATATAAATATTGATTTTAAACCAAAGAATAGTCTAGGACGCGTCATTAGAAACAATCAAAATTAGACAAGCAAACTGTATAAATCAGGAGTTTATTTAATTGAGTGCCGGTCGTGTCCAAAAGTCTATGTTGGACAAATAGGAAGGTCTTTCTCTACTAGGCTCAACGAACATAAAATTAGTTATATTAAACAACAAGATAATTTTCATTATGCTAACCATTTAATATTAAAAAAGCATACTTTCAATGATAATTTTATAATGATACATAATGAGAATAAATTAAAAAAAATTAATTTATTAGTTAGCCTAGAAATTAGCAATAGAAAAAATTTGGATATTTTGTTACATGACCAGCGAGACTTGAATGGTTCACCGTTATTAAACTTATATTGTCCTCTTAGACGCTGAGAAAAAAATGGACTTCCCCATCATGTCTTTTCTCACTGTTAGTTTATTATAGTTTGTATTTGAAAAATGCACTGTGTGTCGAAACAATTGTCATACATACTGTGACATAGAGAAACCTTTACATCATAAACGAGTTTGTTAATTCAAATACTAGTTCACTGTTTGGTGTGCAATATAGTCAGGAGATGTAATTCGCCCGTATTTCATTCAAGATGCTGCTGGTGAAGCTGTAACTGTTAATGGTGTTCGATAACGTGAGATGATAACTGGATTTTTGTGTTCCCTAGTTTTTGTGGGATATGTTGTTCTAACAGGATGGCCCTACACCTCACCCTGTTAATGAAATAATTGATTTATTGAGAGAAAAAATTCCTGAACGAGTTAATGCAGGAAACGGTGATGTTGATTGGCCACCAAGATCAGGTGATTTGATACCGTTGGACTATTTTCTTTGGGGTTACGCAAAAAGCCAGGTCTATAAGAACAAATCACAATCGATTCTTGAACTAAATGATGAAATTATTCGAGCCATTGGTGAGATAAAGCCACGGTTATACCAAAATATCAACCAAAATTTTGACAAAAGAGTGGGCGTTTGTGGAGCTGCAAGAGGTGGTAATTTGGTATATATTGTCTGTCGTGTTTAAATGTCAAACACTATGCTTTAATTATCAATAAAAAGTTTTTTGAAATCAATGCTAATTCTGTGTTTTATTCAAGAATTAAAAAGATCGCTCAATTTGAAAGACCCTATATAGGGAGTTTCATAATTTATCATATTTTTATCCTATACAGCTGGGAATATTTTGACTCAAAATAGATAAGTGTCATAATTTCCACGTAAAAAAGGTAAACTTGGTCAATATCGATATCTCACCCCGTTTGTGAGATATTCGCGTTCGAATATTCCACTGCACATCTTGTCGATGGCTGAAAAATCTGCATTTCACAAAGTGTGCCTTGAATACGAGGGAAAAAATCATTAAGATCTCAAAAATACAAAGGACTTTTGACTAGACTCATTTCTAATGACATTGGCCGCTTGTTGAATTTTTTGTATAAGTTCGTTTCGTGTATTGATTTCATCATGGTAAATTAAAGACTTCATATGACCCTACAAATAAAAGTCTAATTGATTAGTATTTCAGCTATTAGATGGCCAAGAAAACTCACCACCGCGCCCAATCCATCGATGTGGCAAGTCTTGTCTTAGTTTAGAGGTATACCGTCCAAAAGGTTTAATAAATCATTTTCTAAAAACTGCACATATTGATCTCCATTCAGTCTTTGTGGAAACTCTAATGGGCCGATTAAAAAATTGCCGATAATGCTGCACCAAATGTTAATTGAAAATTGGTGCCGGAAATGTCGCTTTCTTGGTAGGATTTTTCCGGGCACAATAATGATTATTTCGCCTGTTAAAAATTCCACATCTGGTAAAAGTTGTCTCCTCAGTAAACAATATCTTTTTCTGGAACGCGAGTCTTAATTTTTTATGTAGTAAATTTTGACACAATTCTAATCTAGCTGGCAATATATTATGAATAGGCGAAAAATGGTAGGGATACAATTTTTCTTTATAGAGAACTCTTGAAACGGTAGATTTGCTACTTCCTGTTGATTTCCATTGATTTTCCACGATAATAACCAAGATGACCTCTTCTTGTTCTACCGTTATACGTTTCGGACGTCTACCAGGATTGTTATAAAACAAACCCGTTTCGCCTAACTGACTGAAATTTTTTTGAAAAATTTGTTGGTCTGGGATGATTCTAGTTGGGTAGAGTTCTTCATATCTTCTAACTGCAGCGCGACTATTGTAATTTACTTGTACATAAACCCAGAGTATATCCCTAAAATCAAGGTTAGGAAACTGAATGTCTGGAAAGTCTGGACATTTTTTACAAATTATTTAATACCAACTCAAGATTGGAGAAACTTGTTTCCACCTTTAATAGGAGATATAGAAAACAATGACAGTTGTCATCGAGACGAAATAAATTGTATACAACATTCAAGGCACACTTTGTGAATTGCATATTTTTTAGTCAACGACAAGATGTGCAATGGAATATTCGAACACGAATATCTCGCAAACGGCGTGAGATATCGATATTGATCTTTTTTACATTGAAATTATGATCCTTCTTTATTTTGAAGTCAAAATATATGAGCAAATTAATTCCTCATAAAGTAGGTAGCAAGCGACCTCTAGAAACTAGACTCAAGCTAATACCGAATTCGGATTAGTCGCCTTTGAATACCCAACTATCCCGATTTTGAACCTGATATTTTCAACCGTTTTTAAATTATCTCAGTTTTTCGAAAATTTAGTTTCACATTCAACACCCTGTGTCTTTTTAATGATTAACTTTTGCCAACACATTTATTGACTAAATCTTCTTATTTTGATCTCTACTGTCACCTGTTGCTCTATCGCGGATAAGTTGTAAGACACCCTGTATATACAAATATTTTATTTTTAATTGTAGCCATAATTTGTGACAAACCACTAAAAATTAGGGTCTACAAATACTTTTTTGCCTACTGTATGTGTTGTCTTTAGTATAGGAACGAATTTGTCAGCATTATACAAAATATAAACATAATAAGCATATTAAAAATAAGCAAATTAAAGAAAAATGGTAACATTCGCTAAAATGTATACATTTTCTATATATTTTTAATATGAAATATAATTTTGTTTAGTTTATTATGGACGCATTTCACTGAGCGTCAAATCATATAAACATAAAAGCGGAGATTTATGTGGCTGAATAATGAACTGTTGGTGTCCGTTAAATTCGTTTAAACTGAGTAAACTGGCCTTGCTAGTCAATATTTTATGTCGCTGTGTCTATTTCGTATTTGATTCAGTTCAGTATAGTTCTATCTGTATGGTTGTATAAACATGTCAGCATGATTAAAACTCGAGAGAAGATTAGTCAAAAAGCATATACGCGTAGATGTTTTAGAGATTTTTCAACTTTTGTAAACTCTTGATGCTTTCGTTTCATTTACAGCTATGACAAAGGAAATATTTTTCATGATGTTGCCTCGTGTTTTAACTTGTTTCATTGCAACAGACGCATTCGTTTGAAGCAATGGCAAAACATTTTGGATTGTATATAGAAATTTTAAATACATTAAATATTATGTACAATTCTGATTCTAAACATAAAGTTTAGACTTTTTTGATAATTTGTTTTGTGACATTTCAGAATTTGGGCATTCTAAGAAGAATCCGTTAATTTTATCATTAAAATATTTTATTATACAAATAATTGATTGATTTGTTCGTTGCTTTGTGATAGTTCATTTTTACGTTGATTAAAACAATTTTTTTATTTTGTTATTTATCACTTATTTTGTTTTTAACTTTATGACTATAGTCTCGTAAATAATATTATGTAGAACATGTCGGTACCCTGATGAGTTTAACCACCAACAGGCGAAACATGTGCCCTCCAATGTAAGGCATGGGTGGGGCTTCCTCCCGGTCAAGCAACTAACCATTGCTTATTATGGCGGAGACGCAGGTTGTTGTGCGTTCCATATGAGATTGTGGAATCCAACAGTCGAGGGTGTATAACTCTTGACTACTGTTGTCTCGTGGGACGCATTCCAAAGAAGTCAAAAAACTACATATTTATATATATATATATATATATATATATATATATATATATATATATATATATATATATATATATTATTTTTATACAATTTTAGCTCAAGATATATTAAAGGCGCAAAAACAGATTGAAATTCTAAAAGAAACAGCAGAAAAGGTAGGGTTTCAAATTTCCTTTGAAAAGACACAATACATGATCTCCAACTGACTAAGTTTCTAAAAACCAATTCTAAACCATTAAAAACCATTTCTAAAAACAAAATATGGTAACATCAGACGAGTCTCCCAATTTAAATATTTGGATGAAATAATCATGGGAAACGGGTTGGAAAAAGCGGCCAATAAGGATAGATGTCAAAAAATGGAAACTGCATGACAGTTGTGTACAGACTGACGCTGTAAAACATTTTATTTTCATTGTTTATTGTTTATTTCATTGTTATTATCACCTTCAATATACACTCCTCCTCTATTCCCACAACACTCCATGCGAATCTTTCATTCAGCTCCTTCAGAACGGGTGCCGCTTTCTCTTTTACAGCTTCAACGGACTTGTTCTTGTTCCTTTTAATGCAGATTTCACCTTAGGAAACATATATAAATCACACGGTGCAAGATCCGGAGAATACTTGGCTAGAAACCTCTTGACAGACAATGCGGAAAGAGCCGGTGCATTATCTTGGTGGAGAATCCATGACTTGTCCTTCCACAATTGGGGTCGTTTTTTCCTTATTCTTTCATGGAGTTCGGCAAGCACGTGAAGGTAGTAAAGTTGATTAATAGCTCGACCTTCAGGAACCCAGTGTAGGTTCACAATCTCATGAATATCGAAAAAAACAATCATCATTGTTTCGTATTTTGATTTGCTTATTCGAACTTTTTGGGTTCTCGGAGAAGTTGGGCTCTTCCAGTGCATGGGTTGGAGCTTCGTTATAAGTAAAAAACCACGATTCATCACATGTTATTATCCTTTCCAATAAGCTCGGGTCATTTTCAATGATATTCAAAGTGTCAGTACAAACTTTTTTGCGAGCTTCTTGTTGTTTAAACGTGAGAATTTTAAGCACCATTTTGGCACATACTTTTTGCATGTTAAAATTGTTATTTAAAATTTGCCGTACATTGTCTGTCAATTCCTACAATTTCAGCAATCGCTCCAATACTTAATCGACGATCAGATCGAACCAGATTAACGATTATTTCGATATTGTCATCCGTTTTAGACGTGAAAAGGAGACCCGTTGTTATTAATTGTTATTGTGCAAAAAACGGCGGCATGCTTTAACCCAAAACACTTGTGAACGATGGTTTAAACGCTTTTGATATAAAAGATAAGGAGCGTCAAGATTTGCAAGCATTATTGGATGATGACTCAACTCATACGTTGAAACAATTGGCAGAAACATTGAATGTTGCCCAATCCACCATTTCCGAATATTTACACGCATTCGGAAAGATCCAGAAGGAAGAGAAATGGGTTCAATATGGGTTCAAAGCCCAAAATATCACTAAATCCAGGCCTGCCTTCAACATCACAACCAGAGCGCAATATACATGTAAAGAAGGCCTTGCTGTGTATTTCGTGGGATAGTAGGGGACCGGTGTGTAACTGCTGAAACCTGCTGAAACAATTACTGACGATCGATGCCGACAATAATTGATAAAATTGAACCGACCATTGAACGAAAAAGGACCAGAATACGCACAAAGACACGATAAAGTAATTTTTCAACATGACAATTCTCGGTCCCATGTTGCAAAATGGATAAAAAAATATTCTAGCCCATCTTCCGTATTCACCGGACTTAGCCCCTTTAGATTACCACTTATTTCGATCGATTCAGCACATACTTTCAGAACAACACTTACATCCTTAGGAATAAGTGAACTAGAAAATTTGGCTTGATGAATGGTTTGCTTCAAAAAACCAAAAGTTCTTTTGGCACGGAATCAATGCTTTGACAGAATGATCGGTAATAGTAATAGCGATGGCCAATACTTTGATTTATAAGGTAATTTAGTTTGTAATGGAAATAAACTGTCAAATTTTGCGGACGTTATTTATCGACATACCAATTACATTTTTATAAATTCAATAAAAAAAAATTAAAAATGAAAAACTAATATATCAAACGTCAAAATGTTTGCGGGGCAAAACTTTTTACATACCCTGTGTCACATAACTAAAGAACTTTATTAGATCTCCATTTATTTTAAATTTTCAACATTTTTCCCGTTTTTTTTTCATAACCGTGCTATTTTCTCTGAGTAAAAAAAAGATAATTGAATAAGAAAAAAAAATCATAAAAAATCGATATAAAACACGGTATTGTAATATATTGAAATTATATAACAGTAGACCACCTCATGCTCCATGGGGTGTTTTTTGCCGCATTTAGTGATCTGATGAATAATTCAGTTTTTCTCCTTATATGTTACTTTATATTCACCCCTTATTGAAAAAACATTAGTAGGAAAAATTCAGTTCGAACTTACTTTGTATACTAATATATAAAAAAGTTATATCACAGGTAATTCCAAAATACAATACGAAACATATAGAATGATGACTTTAACAGTCATAAACTTATTTGTATCTATTGGATATTGTTTAGAAAATCTCAAAATATTATGTACAATAGCTTTTGAGGACTACTGGGCTCTTGGCCTGATTTGCTATTTCTTGCTATATTCCTTATTCGTAGTTTTCCTCTTCCAATGATTTTAATTTTTTTGTAGATCTCTCTGTCTCATCGTAGTTTGCCTCTCCTTCACTTGTCTCTTACATTCCTCACCAGTAAGTTTTTTCAACATTACCATTCCTCCTCCATTCCTCCTACACTCCTACTCCATTCCTCCTCCATTCCTCCTTCATCCCAACCCACCTATAATCCTACTGCATTCCCCTGCATTCGTCTTGCATTCCTCCTGCATTTTCCCTTCATTCATCCTGCATTTATTTCTTCTGTATTCCTCCTGCATTCTTTCTGTACTTTTCCCGCATTCTAAAAATATGTTCTAACCATTTCAATCTTGGATATTTTACAAATACTATGATATTTGGTTTCTTAAAAAGCCTTTTCAACTTCTGGTTTGTTTGTCTTCAACTATTTTTTCTATTCTATACTCCTAACATTCTCTCCTCTGCCGCTCGAGATGTTCATATCACCATTGCAAATATTTATCCTGATTTTATAACGGTTATATGGAGAGATTAGACTTTCAATCACTGTGTAAAGTGAACACTCCTATTACACATCTTTTTTCCATCTATCTATTCGAACATTATTATTTTTGTAATTTGTTCTTAATTTTACTGCTTTCAGAAAGTTTTGAGAATTATAAACTAACAAGCAATAACAGGAGACGATTCAAGGACACGGAAAGCTATATGCACATATGTCAGGGATCTCCCATGAACAACAGATGTGAGGAAGAAGCAAAAATAGATCTCAGGACGGCAAAAGGAAATAGATTTGCTAGGTCACCACATGAAGTTTATAAAACGAAAAATCTATCATGAAAGAAGAAAACGTTGCAATATAAATCAGTGATTCGACGCTGAAGAGATTCCGATATAAGATAGCAATATGGGATGGAAAATTGTTACGAAAAATATATGCTGGCAATAAGACGACCTAAATGAAAGCTAGGAGAGGACAAACAAACCGAAGATTTTATGAATTCTATTTTATATATATATATATATATAAGATATATATATATTTATAATATATATATATATAAAGATATATATATTTTAAAGTTAAGACATAGATATAATGTTATATATATACATATATATACATATATATATATATATATATATATATATATATATATATATATATATATATATATATATATATATATATATATATATATATGCATTGGTTAGTCTTTGAAAAGAAAAGTCGTTGATCAGTGTGTCCTGCCCGTTATGACATCCCGAAGTACGACCTGGACACTCACATCACTGTCAGTTCAAAAACTTCGAGTAGCACAGAGGGTAATGGAAATATGTATGCTTGGTATTACTAGATGGGATAGAAAGACCTGCACATGGATCAGAGAACATCAGAGACCTGCACATGGATCAGAAAACGAAAGTGAGTAACATCCTTGGAAGAATAAGGCAATTGAAATGGAAGTGGGTAGCCATGTAGTGAGGCGATGGACCAGGGCGGTCCTGGACTGGATATCGCTTGATCGCAAACATCCACGGAGAAGACCGAAAACACGATGGACTGATGACATTATCAAGTATATTGGACCCGAATGGCAGAAGAGAGCTCAGGACCGCGAGAGTTGGAAGCATGCTGAAGAGGTCTTTATCCTGCAGTTGACTGATACGGGTTGATGATGATGACATATATGGAGTATAATATATGGAGTTTTTTGACTTCTTTGGACTGCATCTAATGACACTACAGTAGTCAGGAGTTAAACACCCCACACCTTTGTGTTCCTCAATTTCTCTCTTTCCTAGTCTGCTCTATAATGAGCATTGGTTAGTTGCTTGACCGGGAGGAAGCCTCACCCATACCTTACATTGGAGGGCACATGTTTCGTCTGTTGGTGGTTAGACTCATCAAGGTATCGACATATGCTCTCTGTCGGTACCCCTGATGAGTCTATCTACGAACAGACGAAACATGTGCCCTCCAAATATATATATATATATATATATATATATATATATAATATATATATATATATATATATATATGTATGTATGTATATGTATGTATGTATATATATATATATATATATATATATATATATATATATATATATATATATATATATATATATATATCTATATATATATATATATATATATATATATATATATATATATATATATATATATATATATATACATATACATGTAACATACATACATACATATATATATATATATATATATATATATATATATATATATATATATATATATATATATATATATATATATATATATATATATAATATACTACATACGTTTTCCACTATACTAAAACGGTTTATGGGGTTGTTCTATGTGTTACTTAATGTTATCATGTTAAAATATATCTCATTCGACTTTAAAAATAAATACAAGTCAGTAGTAGCAAAATCTGGTCAATACGATGCATGTTTCACCAATTGATTCAATTTGCTTGTCACCAAAATATCTTAATGGCGATATTTGGGTTTTCTTTTCAGTATTATTATCCTTACGTCGAAAAATGATCTTTTGCAACCCATAGTAAATGATTTCTTCTATTCAGCTTTTCCAAAAGACGTTCATAGCGTACTACGGTTATCGTTTTACATTTATTAAGGAAACTAAGTATTAAATTTTCATTTCGTCCTAAAGAACCGATTTTGTGACCTTAACAGTCTGTTGCCTGTTTTGGAGCATCTACATCAGCTTTTGCTTATT